>BTPG01000002.1:300141142-300365920 GCA_036245525.1 Semisulcospira habei
CCCTTCGAGTCTACGAGGGAAGTGGCGAGTCCTCTGTTCCTGGTGCACCGATCATGGCCTTACGCCCACGGATCTGACGCATCCTCCGCTGGCGGACTTCTTTCTCTGGCTCTTCCGAGACCAAGGCCTAGCCCTCATCACGGTACGCGGTTACTTGTCCTTGATTGCGGACACCTATCGTCACCTGGGACTACCCGATCCGGGCGCCTGCAAGGACCTAGCCGACCTTATGGGACACTTCGGCATCCAGCGCCCGACACTCCGCTCGTTCCTTCCTCGCTGGGACCTACCCTGGGGGCTCACGTGGTTGAACTCCGCCCGCTTCGTACCATTACCTTTGGCCCAGCTCGCGGACTTGGCACGCACGACTTGCTTCCTGCTGGCACTGGCTACCGCTTCGCGCGGGAGCGAGCTACATGCGCCTTCAGCGCGCCCTGCCGGTCTGCAGTTCCGAACAGACGGCTCCGTCCGGCTGCTCACGGACCCGGCCTTTCTGGCAATAACAGGTCTCCTTTAACTCCGCCTCAAGGGATCACCATTAGGCCGCTGAGAGACTGACCCCGGTCCCAGGAGACCAGGCTACAGGATCCCGTGCGCGCCCTTCAAATCTATCTGCGGTGATCTAAGCTCGTCCGCAGGGGGCGGTCGCGCCTCTTCCTACCTCTAAGACCCAAACAGCGTGACATTATAGCCCAGATGATCTCTTCCTGGCTCCGCTGGGTCATACGCTCCGCTTATCAAGAGATAGCCCCTGAGGGAGCTAAGAGGCTGCACATTCTCGCACACGAGGTACGAGCTATGGCCACGAGCGTCGCGTTTGAGCGAAACGGCACTGTCAAGGACATCGTGGCAGCCGTGGGCTGAAACACCGAGTCGGTCTTGCCCGTTCTACCTCCGGGACCTGGCTAGCCAGCGAGAGAATCTCGCACTGGTGGGGGACATCGCCGCGACGCAACACTCCCTCCCGGTGCCACCGGCACCGTAGGTATGCACTTCGCTAAAATTGTCGGGAGTGTGCCACGGGGTGGACGGCGTTGTCCCGTTGGGGGAGTTGTGGGCGGCACCCGCCTCCTCTTCGCAATTCTCCCATGTAGTCATGTCATCGGTAATGTTTTTGAGGAAATAAATTCATTTTTCTCTAAAAGGTATTTTTTCGAAAAATACTTACCGATGACATGACTCGGATAANCCTCCCTCCTGCCTCGCTTGCCGCTTTCGAGCGAAGTATCAGACTGAATGGTCTCGTGACCGGATCTGGTAAGGCAGGTATGGGGAGATAACTCTCGGCCCCTCTGGGGGGTTCCCCGAGGGCCTCTCGGGTTGTGTGGGCACACAACGGGCAAGTAGGCTAAAATTGAGCCTAGAAGTAGATATTCCCCCATGTAGTCATGTCATCGGTAAGTATTTTTCGAAAAAATACCTTTTAGAGAAAAATGAATATTTAACCTATTTAGCCCTGACGCCCTAAGGCAGGAGATGGATTGACCATAATAATTCAAGGGTCGTGCCAGATTAGCTTGGCACTTGAAGGTGCAAAGCTAATTTGGCACTACCCTTGAATTAGCATGGTCAATCCATCTCCTGCAACTGATATGTAGTCGTTAAGGATAACACTCCAAAATTTGCCAAATGCGGCTGCGGGGTTAACTCATTCAGCCCGACGGCCGTATTTCCCACATTTGGGATCCGTCATCTAATGACTATGCACCAGTTGCAGGAGATGGATCGCCCATGATAATTTAAGGACAGTGCCAGATTAGTGTCGGCGCCAAGCTAATCTGGCACTACCCTTGAATTATCATAATCTCCTGCTGTAGGGTGTCAGGGCGGAATGAGTTAAATGGGTTGAAGTAAGCAGACTATGTAACGAGTACTGAAAACCTACGTTGGATAACCAGCCAAGAAAGAGAGGATTGAGTGAATTTACATGTCACCAGTTTGGATTTGATGCCCCAGTCCATCTCATTCCTTCCCCTCCCCCCCCCCCCCCCCCCACACCTCCCACCCCAGACCCCCCCCCCCCCTCAACCCCCCCCACCTTCAAATCATCGACAGTTCTTTGTCAATGGTTTTAGTTCAAGGGTGGTGCCAGAATAGCTTGACGCCTAGAGGCGCCAAGCTATTCTGGCACCACCCTTGAACTATTTTAGTCAAACTTATTTCACACACTGGTGTATTCCGCACGATAAGGGATAACAAAGCATGATATATCAAGTCAGACCTGCATCATGGCTGAGCTATGCGACAAGCTAATCTGGCACATCCTCACATGACACTGAAAGTGAACCGATGCACAGATTGCTGGACTTGTGTCACATGTATATCAAATGGTGTTTTTATAGAATAAATACTGGCTTTTTTGTTCCCTGTAATGTAAGGATAAATCATTGCAGGCAGTTTGGATTGTGGTGGGGTTAACTACTTTTTAGTTCCCAGGGTCACCCTGGTCAGCCCCACGGTGGGTTTTCCTCTTTATTCTGGGGCATGTGTTTCTGTCTACCCTTGGTCCATTCACCTGTATTTGCCTTTTTTAAACTCTCCCTACTGTCTGCACTTCCTGTAGCTCTTGATATTGGATGTGTGTTGCTAAATGGTCTTAGCTTTATTTAGGCCCCATGTCGTAGTTTATTTAACATATGGACCGGCTGGCGACATACATTCAATATTCTGTTTATTTTTTTTTTATTCACAAGCAGTGCAGGCACGTCCTGAGAAAGTCTTGTTCCTGTCGGGACGTTAAGCAATGTACAATCAATCAATCCCTCACCCCCCCCCCCTCCCCTGCCCCCCCCCCCCCACCCCTCTCCAAATCATCTACAGTTCTTTGTCAATCAGAGCTTAGAATTTGCCTCATATTGCACGTGATTCACACCAATACAGAGTCGGTTAGGCATAACTGTTGGCTGTGTTGCTCATATTTTTATGCTCACCGAGTCTTGTCTCGGCTCAAAGTCACGTAATCTAACATGCGTTCACACGTTACTCGAGAAATGGAAACAAGCCTATTGTTCAGGCATAGTAGTTTAAAGGGTAGTGCCACACTGGTTTGGTGCCTTCCCAAGCACCAGAGTAGTAAAACACTACCTTTGAAATATCATGGTTGAGTGATCTGTGGTCATCAGAGGACGCTTCCCAAATCAGAAGCTTAGGTCTTAAACTCATGTTTAATTTTTGTTTCATCACAGAGGCCAGGTGCAAGTGTGGCTAAAGAAGGGAGAGCTGCCCAAGTACATCGCACAGTATGTGTTTGTTCTGTATTTCTCACTGTGCCCTGATAATTCATGCTCAAGGGTAGATAAGGGTGAATGGAGAGGTTTAGGTGGAAGAGATTCTTTTTAATGGATTTTTGTTGCTTCATCCATCTGCAAGAGGCATATATTCTCATGAGCCCCTGCAGGATGCAGAGGCTCATGAGAGTCTATGCCTCTTGCTGACAAATTAATTCGTAATGCAATCTCAGACTGAGGGAAGGCATGTGCTGTTGAATCTGCATGTACATAAAACCACGACTGTGCGTAAC
Source organism: Semisulcospira habei (assembly GCA_036245525.1). Classification (NCBI taxonomy): domain Eukaryota; kingdom Metazoa; phylum Mollusca; class Gastropoda; family Semisulcospiridae; genus Semisulcospira; species Semisulcospira habei. Next base: position 300,144,663 of record BTPG01000002.1, read on the forward strand.
AGATTCACTAAAACATTTTGTTGACACCTCTACAAAACATATAGATCTTGACATTTACAATGTTGACAAATAGACATACAAACACGTATTCAATTTGCTACTTGCCTGTTTGTGATGGGAAGTTGCAACTTGAGTTTTGAGGGTAAACCCCAAACTATTTGCGTGTGTATCTGTCTTTTCTGACTGTGTTTCTTTCTTCATTGGGATGATCTTGACATTTTTGCAAGAATAATTCTTTTTCTTTATATGCACATGGAACTGATTTGTGGTCTTGACTTTAACCCCCTTGGTTTGCAGTCATGTGTACTGTAAACAGTGCTGGTGGCTGCGTGCATGCCATTAACTCGTTAGCCCGACGCACATATTTCCCAAATTTTGGAGGCGTCATCTAATGACTATGCACCTGTTGCAGGAGATGGATCAACCATGATAATTCAAGGGTAGTGGCAGATTAGCTTGGCACCTGTTGGTGCCAAGCTAATCTGGCACTACCCTTGAATTCTCATGGTCGACCCATCTCCTGGTGTAGTGCTTCAGGGCTGTATGGGTTAAGAGGGTTAGTTTTAACCCCCATGTGCATGCAGCCTCTGGTACCATAGCCAGTACTGATGGCTGCTTGCACAAGGGGGGTAATTAAGATGGCTGTTGCAGGCAGCCTGATTATGTCGAGCACGGCATGTATGGAGCCATCATCCCTCGTATTGTGGTGGCAGGAACCATCACTCGCAGGGCTGTGGAACCCACATGGCTCACAGCTAGCAATGCCTATGTAAGTCTACCATCTCAGCCAATACAAAATTATTAAAAACAATGAAAACAACAACAAACATTAAACAGTTATAAACATTTAAACAAAACAAATGAAAACGACTGTAAAAAGTACATGTGGCTGCATGCACAAAGGGGTTAATTGTTTTTGCATCATTACAGCCTGACCGCATTGGCAGTGAGCTGAAGGCGATGATTCACACTCCTCCTGGCTACCACTTTGTTGGGGCTGACGTGGATTCACAGGAGCTTTGGATAGCAGCCATACTGGGTGATGCCCACTTCATGAAAATCCATGGTGTGTTGTTTCTCTGTACTGCATCAAGCTAGTGTTACGCATTGTCTAACCCATATCATACTGAGGCTAAAAGCTTCAAATTTGTACACTGCCATATGCAAGCTACATTATAGTACTTACAGATACGGATATAGAACAATGGCTTTAGTTCACGGGGGGGTGCCAGAATAGCTGTCAAATTTATTTCAGGTAATGGGTGTATCAGAATGATAAGGGTTAACTGATGACAGTAGACATGGATAACTTTTACGCCGTGGCCGGATGTTAGGAATTGTGCACTGTCACTAAATTCCATTAGCACTTCTCTGCTCGTTTTGCATGTCTGCTCTTTACTTTCTTGAAACTAAATCATGTTTGTTTTGGTCTGCGGTTGTTGTATATATATGTGTGCCGTAATTTTGAACCTTATAATAATGTTCTAAGTCACACAAAAAACATAATGTAAAGTACACACGTCTTCTGTCTGGATTGCATTAGAAATCTGTAGTAGTCTGTCCTAGTTATACTTTTCACATTGCATTTGTTTGACCAGCATTTGTTTGTTAGCCCATTCTCAGTCCTGACACACTACAAGAGGAGATGGATCAACTGTGATAGATTAGTGGTGGCGTTGGAACAGCTCGGTGCCTATCAGCGCCAAGCTGTTCTGACACCACCCTTGAACCCTGACACCACCCTTCGCCTGAACCCTTATGTAGTCTTCAGTGGACACTTCCCAGATTTTATAATTCTGATTTAGGCCTAATTTATTCTGCACAGAATTAGGCTTGTCATTTTTGGGATTAGTTTTAAATCTAATTTTCTTTTGTTTCTTCAAAAACATTACCGATGACATGACCTTATGGGAGGTGTCTACTACTTACGCAATTCTAGCCTAAGAGCTCGTTGTGTTACCACACAACCCGGGAGGCACTCGGGGAACCCTGAGGGGGCCGAGAGTTATCTCCCGATACTCCCCATCCGGGACAGAGTACCCATAGTCCGCCAGTCAGTCTACTTAGGCTTACGCTGTTCAGACGTGTTTGCTCTAGCCTACGGACTTGGGATTTTCGACCGGTTCGCCGGTCGTCGACGGCCTTGGTTCTTCGCTTGGCTTCTTCTTCGTCCGTCCTCCCTGTGCCTTGCGGGGCTCTGGTGTCCCCTCTTCGTTGGCAGCTGCCCCTTGGCTGCTTGTCTGCCTGGGCTGTGCTGGGTGCTTCGCTGTGACTTCGCCGCGCGTGCCTTGGTTGAGATTTCTCCCCCCTTCCCCGGTCCCGCTCCGGGAAAAGGTAAGGTAGTTGGGTTGGCCCTCGGCCGGTCCCTGCGCTGGGCACTGGTTGAGCGGGCACGTAGGCGTTCTTCTTCTGTTGTTTGGCGCCAAGACTCTTGACTTTTACTTGGCGGGCCTCGCGCCCGCTCCCTCGGTCTCTCCTTCCGTGTTGGTGTGGCATTATTATTAACAGGGTCAAAATCTCCCTTTCTCAAAAAGAGGGCATTTACGCGTGAGGAAATAAATGAGACGTTTTTAATCTGGAACGGTCCTTCTTAAACGGCTCAGATCCACAGATGGTCAGCTTCGTTTTCCAAGATGGCGTCTAGCGATGCAGAGCACCTTTTCCTCGCGGTTTAAACCTTTAATGGAATGGGAGTGGTGTGAAAGATCGGTGAAAGTTAAGTCTAACCATATTTCTGGCGCTTACCTACTCACTTGTTCCTTACCTACTCTTTTGTACCTTGTGGGGTTCGGGGAATGTGTTATGCTCCAGCCATTCCTTGACGCATTACGTTGGTGAGTGTGGCGAGAGCCGACGCTTACTTCGGTACTGTGTCGGTCACGTAATGACTGTTGTTATGCGTAATGCGGACCTGTTTACCTTACACGGGGGCTTGTTAGGTACACAATTTGGCTGGTGGGTGAACATCCTGGTGCACTTTTATACTTGGCATCACATGTTTCACTTCTTGAGTGTCGTGTGTTATGCCCACTTGAGCGCAGGGCCACTGGTCGCCACGCCTTGCTGCCGTTTGTTAAGGTTCAAGATGACCTTTTTGTGGCTGTAATAGCCGAAAATCATAGAGAAAAAAAAAAAAAGTCTTCCCACCACAGGTACTGGTCACATTCATGCATGCGCTCGTTCCGCAAGTTACAGGAACAGAGCTACAAAATGGACATTGATTTCGGACGGGTGTAGCCCGTCGCCAAGGCAGCTAAGGGCCGGCGCCAGTGACCTCATCCCAACCCGAACCTACCTGACGGGAACAGAGTGCTAAGACAGCCCTATGTCCCCTGAACACTTTAGTATATGCTCTTGGTTAAATTCCTCCTTGACTAAGGCTTGTGCATGTGAATACAAATTATGGTCGACAGGAGATTAATGGCCTATATACGCAACATAAAACTACGATCAAAGCTGCACCTGGAGGCCCGTCGCTATAGTACAGCGCCGGTGTTCAGCGGAGGGCACCGCTCCGACAAAGGTTACTGTGCCGGCCGCTTGCTTCAGGCCTATACTGGTCATGACATGCTTGAGTTTGTTGTGCATGATGTGTTGCGAAGGTTAACCTTACCAGGGCAGGGTCCCTCGGGCCCACGCCCGCGTGCCTTCGGTTTTTATATGTTGCAGTGGCCGTTGGACGACCTGCGCACTACATGGAGGATTCCAGTGACCGTCGGACTCGCACAAGGTCTGTCTACCATGTGCCGGATGTACCTCCGAACCTTGGTGTGACGTCTGCTCCACATGACCGGAACGGCGCTGTGCGCTACTTTGGGGCTTCCTTTGCCGAGTTCGCCCGGCACCTGTGACTGGTTCCAGACCTGCTGAAATACCGGCTGCTGTTCCCGGTACTACGATCACTCGAGTTCCGACGAGATGATGGAGAGATCACCAGGCCGGACGCGTCAGTATAGTGTGCAGAGTGGGTTGATCGATGCGGTGGTTCCCAGGAGGGAACGCACCAGGACCAAACATTGTGGCAGACAGAAAACCAGCACCGGCACGGAGCTCGGTGCTGAGGGACGTGCGCCAATCCGTCCTTGACCCATTGCCGATCCCCGCTCGTCTCCTAGAAAGCCCACTGGCTCCTACGCGGAGTCTCCTCGCTGGCAGCGAGCCCACCTCGCCATAGAGCTCGGTTCGCGGAGACATTCTCGCACGCATGCATCGTCTCGGCACAAATGGAATCCGCTGGGCGCACAGTACGGAACCCACACACCGCTCAAGGTCAGCTGGGAAGCCGTCCAGGCGGCCGACGACGTAGCGCAGGTTATCGCGCTCGGAACGGGTATGCTGGCACCGCCCTCGCTCCCTGGGGGGGGCTCCATCAGGACAGCGCTGCTCGTCGGGAGACACACAGCCGGCTGCTAGTGATTACAGAGTCCTGTTGGTGACCAGCCGGCTAGACAGAGGTTCCAGTCTCCGTTTCTTACCGCTCGAGTCCTTGTCGTTCTTGTGGAGAGATCACCACGCCGGTCGCAACGTTCCAGTACGCGGAGTGGGTTGATCGATGCGGTCGTTCCCAGGAGGGAACGCACCAAGAACAATCCTTATGACAGACAGAAAACCAGCACCGGCACGGAGTTCGGTGCCGAGGGACGTGCGCCACTCCGTCCTTGATCCAATGCCGATCCCCGCTCGTCTCCTGGTAAGCCCGCTGGCTCCTACGCGGAGTCTCCTCGCTGGCAGCGAGCCCACCTCGCCATAGAGCTCGGTTCGCGGAGACATTCACGCACGCGTACACTTCACGCCACGAGTTGGAATCCTCTCGGCACTTAACATCGGATCTCCTCTCTCAAACTCCTACTCGCACGGAGGGACCGCTCCGCTCCATGGGATGCTCGTCCACTACGGTTCGCCATCGTTGGAGTCCCTCTTCCAACACTCTACGTCTACTCCCCTCTCTCTCTCCACTGCGGGCGTGCTTACGAGTTGCCGTTCTTCACGTCGCTCCAGGGATCCTGTCCCGTCTCGCTCGTCGGTCCCCTTCGCGTCCGGCTGCCGTTCGTCCCTTTCCTCTCCCCGTCACTCAGCCCTTTCCCCTTCTTCGTGCTCCGTCCCAGGGCTCCTGGCTGCAGTCGCTCCACTTCTGAACGCTCGACCCCCTCCGGTGGATCCTCGGGGAGGACGCTGTCGTTACTTCGCCTAGCACAGACCTGTTTTACCTACACTTGGGGATTAAAGTACACATATCTGCTTGGGTTACCCTTACGTGTACACGTTTCTACACAGTTATACACTATATACACCTTGGAGATCTGACTACTCACTAGCTTGTGACCTTTACGCGTGAGATCCAAATTACACTTAGTCAGTTGGAAGGCTTCTGCCTCCACACGGGTGGTAAACAGGTCTGCGAGCTCTTCGGCTTCAGTCTCCACTGGTGCCCTCTCGGATACAGCTTGGAGTCGGCCGCGGCTGCCGCACTTCGTGACAGGCGCTTCGACTACCCTGCGCTTCTTCTCTCGGTTCCCGGAGCTTCTTGCTTCGCCCTCCTTGGAGTGGTCAGCTGTTGGCTTCCCTCGGCAGGACCGGTTCTCGGGAGGTCTCAGGAGTTTGCCTGCCCCTTCCGGCTGTGGATCCGCTCCTGACTCTTCTTGGACTAGATGACCTCTCTCGTCCGTAACACCCTACACGGCGTGGGATCGGGGAGCTCCTTACCCTGCACTTCGGCCTCCAGTGGACGGCTCCTGGCCCCTGGCAGGTCGTCTGGCCGCGGAAGGACCCCCTGTGCGGACGACTTGGCTGACCCAGGTTCTTCGGAGTTCCTGGACTTCACTTCGGGGAGCAGACCGGAGGAGGCTGCTAGGACCTTGGTTCGCTTACGCTGGGGCCAGATGGCGATGGGATGCGGTCCGCGCAGTTGGTCCTCGGTTCCGCCTCCAGATCTTGGGCTGCGCCTTCTTCCGGAGCTGCCGACCCTGGACTCCAGTTACCCGTGCACTCGGCCTCCACAACGTTCCTCGGTTCACCTGCGAAGGAGGAGTCACCGCTGATGGAGTCTCCGCTCCTGTTTCGGTTCCGTTGGATTCACCGGGGGCCCTCAACCTACCCATGGACACTGTGGAACCAAAGCGCAGCGCCGTCTCCCTGGTGCCTAACCTACTCGACATCCCCAGGGGGCGCACAGGGGTACGCCGGAGTTTGGACAGGTGGTACTGCTGCGGCGGTGCTCGCGGTGGAAGGGCCTAGCCACTGCTCAGAAGTCGGCTCTACTCTCCGTCGGTCGTCTCACAGCCCGGCTACTGTAGCTACGCCCTCAACTTCCGTGGTTCTTCTCGAGGTCCAGCCTAGCCTCCGGACCTCGCGGACAAGAGCGTGAACGGCTTGGATCTGACACGGACTAGGAGGTCTGCTCGTGGGAGGTCTGAGCCAGCCTTTTCCCGATGGAACCAGTTGCCTCACTCGAAATGCTCCAGGATACCTTCGGAGGATCGGCGCGCTGGCGAGATGGCTTAGTGGACCTGTTCGCCGCAAGGTAGGACCTCTGGCTTCCCCGCGCCTTCGTGGGGTATAGTCCCCCTGGACGAGAGGCCAACGCTCTGACCTAGCCTGGGAAGGATCCTCCTCTCGCCCTGTTGGTCGCCCCTTTCCCTGGTACCAGTCCTGAACCTCTTCCCCTCAGCTCGCCACGGACCCCTCGCTACTGCTTCTCGCTTTCTACTAGGTCCTCATGCTGCCGCGATGGTCTCTGTTCCGCCTCGCTGGAGCGCCTTCCCCGGCGCCTTGGCGGTTGCGACGGACCCTCAACGCTGGAGTCTCCGCATGGGCAGCAGTCAAAGCATCGCTATGGCCCGCTTCCCCAACTTGACGCCTCTACGATGAAGTTGGCGAGGCATTGTGCTCTTGGACGGTGTCGTCACCTCTCCCCTACCGACCCTGCTGACCCGAGCTGGTAGACTTATTCCCAGGAGACTAGGCAGGATAGCCTGAGCTCGCCTCACTTATACCTATGACGACATAGCCGTCTCGGCGGACGCGCACGCTTCTTGGCCGTGCCCGGCAGCTCTGACGCTACAAGGCAGTCGATCTTCCTCTATACGCTCGGTCATACGATCCGAAGTCCAGGATCCCTCCCTCAGGGAGCTTAGAGGCTAATTATGTCCAATCAGCTACGTGCAGGGCCACGAACGCCACAGCCGTCAGGAACTGGGCTGCCCTCATCGTGGCTACTGGAGGGCTGGCGTGCAGGTGCTCTCGATCGCAGAGTTCTGTCCGCTGAGCGAGGTGACTCACTCTGGTGGGGGACCTCCCGGGGGGGGCACTCCTCCCTCCTGGCGCTTCAGCGCCTTCGCTTACACCTACATAGTCGTCGGGAGTCTGCGGTTGGGAGGACGGCCCTTGGGGCCTTAGGTGTGCTAGAGCGCGGCACCCTCCTCCTTTTCGCCATTCTCCCATAAGGTCATGTCATCGGTAATGTTTTTGAAGAAACAAATGCATTTGTTTTCTCAAAACACATTACCGATGGTATTACACTTAGGAAATGGCTCTTAGCTGGCCTAATTTTAGCCAAATTTTGGTTGTGTCCGTATAAGGGGGTGTTGGCAGGAGTGGGGCGCCATAGACCATGCCAAACCCGAATAGCCTCCCCTTACTCACATCCGGTACAAGATTACCCAGCATACCCCAGTTTTAGTTCTTAGCTGGCAGAAGTAGGTTGTGTCTGTTCGAGCTCCGCTTTGGTTCTTGGCCGGTCGTTTCGACCTTGACTGTTTGTTCGTTGGGACTTGAACTGTGGAGATGGTGGCGTGACTGGGGGTAGTAGTGCTCACGCTGTGCCGCCTCATCGACCTGTGTGTTCTACGGGCCTACGGCTTGTACCATGGAGACTGTGACTGGCGGCTTCCGGACGCTGCTTCGGCCTGCGCTCCGGACCGGTCGGGCTGTGTGGCGTGCTGTTACGATATGGTGATACGTGGGTTTGCTCCTTTTTTCCGCCATGGCCAGGTAATATCTCGGTGAATGCCCTCGACCGGCGCCCTTGGGTGGGAAGGAGCGCCGAGCGTCGGCACGCGCTGTACACTCGTTTGATTCGACTACATATTCAATTATGTCCGATTCGCCAGCGCGCGCGCGTTGTTATTGCGTGACCTTAGAGGCCACGCTCGCTCTTTCATCTTGTACCCTCTTGTTGCAGTAACTAGGCTCGGATCTGCACGATGTGTGGCGACTTTCAGGGCCCCTCGGACGAGCATGCGGAGGGCCTTCCCTGAGCAGGAGGCGAGTCTACCCGCACTGGTGAGGTTCCGCCTCATGACTGGAAGAGAGATGGTTAACGCTGGGGGGCTTACCTCCGTTTGCGTCCTACTCTATCAGAGGTCGGCCGACAGTGATGTCCAAGCTAACAAGGAGGGACCCACGTCAGGAACAGGGACTTCGTTGTCCCGCACAGAGATAGGGACTTCGTTGTCCCGCAGAGAACGTTCAACGTCTCAAGTCAGAAACAGGGACTTCGTTGTCCCGCACAGAGATAGGGACTTCGTTGTCCCGCAGAGAACGTACGACGCCTCAAGTCAGAAACAGGGACTTCGTTGACCCGCACAGAGATAGGGACTTCGTTGTCCCGCAGAGAGCGTACGACGCCTCAAGGCAGGAACAGGGACTTCGTGGTCACGCACAACGATAGGGACTTCGTTGTCCCGCAAAGAGCGTACGACGCCTGAAGTCAGGAACAGGTGCTTCGTTGTCCCGCACAGAGATAGGGACTTCGTTGTCCCGCAGAGAGCGTACGACGCCTATCCGAGATCGCCGGGCATTGATGTCCGAGTTTACAAGGTGCGACCCAAGTCAGCAGCAGGGACTTCGTTGTCCCGCAGAGAGCGTACGACGCCTATCAGAGACCGCCGGGCATTGATGTCCGAGATGAACAAGGTGGGTCCCAAGTCAGAGGCAGGGACTTCGTTGTCCCGCAGAGAGTGTACGTTGCCTATCAGAGATCGTCGGACACTGATATCAGAGTGTAACAAGGCGAAACCCAAGTCCGAAGCAGGGACTTCGTGATCCCACAGAGAGCGTACCACGCCTATCAGATCCCCGGGCAGTGACACCTGGCAGGGACAAGCTGGGACCCAAGTCAGAGCAGTGGCTTTGTTTCCCCACAGAGAGCGTACCACGCCTATCAGATACCGGGCAGAGACGCCTGACAGCCACAAGGTCGGACCCAGGGCACAAGCAGTGGCCTTACTGTCCCACAGAGAGCGTGCGACGCCTATCGGAGATCGTGGCCACGGAAGCAGTGGCTTGGTTGCCACTTCCCTCATACGAAAGTAATAAGTCGTGGCTGATTCTCTGTTTGTCTATTGACAAGGGGTATTTACCTAAATATTACTAAATTGCGTTGCTACCTTAGTGGCTTGGTTGCCCAGACCTGTTTACCATACACATTCGGCGTCTTAAAGTACACTATTTTGCTTGGGGTACACATACATGTGCACGTTGTACACAAATACACATTTTGGAGAAACTGACAACTCACTGGCTTGTGAATAATACACATGTGAGTCCAAAGTACACTTTTAGTCAGTTGAAAGTACACTGACTGCACCCAGGGGGTAACCAGGTCGGCAAGTTGTCACTCAGAGAGCGGTCGGCGTCTTTCAGAGCTCGCCTGTCAGACGCCCAAGAGTAACAAAGGGGACCCCAATCAGAAGCAGTGCCTTGCTGTCCCACAGAGAGAGTATGTCGTCTGTCAGAGATCGCCGGACAGAGACGCCCAAGTGTTTTAAGGTGGGACCCAAGGTGGTCCCGGACCTGTAAAGCACAAGATACCTTGTTCTGGGCTCTGGTCAGCAGGAGAGGTAGCTGACAACCTCTACTTGCATGGCTAAACCAATGATTCTTCCACCGGCCCGGGACCCGGCCTCAAGAGTGACCCGCCCCACTGTCCTTCCGCAGGCCAGAGTGGACAAACAGCAGGTGGACAGAGCATCACGGTGGGGCCCATGTCAACGGCAGTGACCTAGGCGCCCCGGCCCAGTAAGCTTGTAGTCACTGACTGCGGAGGGCTGGCGTCGGCTACCGTACCTACGATGCTTCCAGTCCCGGGCCAGACGTCAAGTCATAAACGGACATGCAGAAGCGACTGCTCGGCTTCTCAGGCGCTGGACAGTGTCTAGTGTCTGTGAGAGCATGTGGGCGCGGTAGCAAACACGTATGAGTATGTACGTTTATCGTGGTGCGCGACACAGGGGTTAAAAGGTTGCTTTCCCAGCGGCTCAGCGGTTCGCCAGGCCGCTGGGGCGCGACACCTCTTACCCTTCCAAGGTTAGGTTCCTGGAACCTCTAATCCGATTTCTTTGCTTTGGGCAATAGAGATGAGAAAACAGAGGGGTATTCTGTCTCCCATATTTTAATCTAATTCAATAACTTGATTATCCCTTAAGGGCTATTACAATCAAATTGTGCTCATGCATTAAGCATTGATTAATTTTTCTTATTATTAGGTTGGGCGCCCTCGCCCGGGCTGCATGCTCACCAGTTTTTTATGGCTTGTGGCGACCGCAAGGGCTACAGGACCACTGCACTTCGCACTGCAGGATCCCGGCTCGGTGATGTTGGGCCACGCCTCGCGCCGACCATGCAGACGAGAGCCGCTCTAGATGCAGTGCAGAAGAGACGACCTCACGATGGGATCCGGGTTCCGGCGTTCGCTCATGATCTTCAGTTCCCCTTCGGAAGCAGGGACTCGCCTCACAGAAGCCAGGGGTACGAGAGGAACAGGAGACGCCGTCCCAGTTCCATGGCTCGCTACGCAAGGGAAAGACGGGCTCTCCGAGTTTTCGCCACCGTTCGGGGGAGCAGCCCCCTGAGACTACGTTGTTCCTTCCAAGTGCGGGGTCCGCCTTCGTTGGATCGCCGCCGGCCGGAGTTCCCCGGACTTCGGAGGGGTTGGACATCCCTTCGCCTGCGAGCGGAACATACGGTTCCCGCTGGACGCCAGAGGACGTCATTCGCCGTGGCTGGACGAGGTTAGCTTCTCTACGTCGCTACGCTCGCAGTTCCGAGAGGTCTTGCGTTCGCCGTCTACTGCGAAGATTACAGGAGAGTCTACTCGGGCCGGGGACTACGCAGGTCCCCTCATCGCGTCCAAGCATTCAAGTCCCTGCCACTTCTGGTCGGCTTCTGTCTCCGCTTCAGGGCGCCGGGGGAGGCGCTGGTGGCTTCAGCTGGATCCTACTTTCTTCCGCTGCCAACGGTTGCTGCGTCCGTCCTGATCGACTACGCGCGGCTGAGTGGAGAGTCGGCCACGCAGGGCACCGCGCAGTGGAGAACTTCTTGGCCCCCTGGGCAGACCGACAAGGAGGCTTTCAAGGCCTGTCACTCAGCTGATTCACGCTGCGGGCGCCGCCGGATGTAGCAGCCTTCTTACAACACTGTGGACCGTCAGACAGGATTGGCAGGGACCACTCTTCCGCGGAGGCGCGGTTCGTCCGATGCACCGGATTGGGCGACTTACATCCGAGAGACGGAGGCGGCGACGGGACGCCAACGGCACACTCCTGTGAACGTCAGGGACAGCATACTCCAGGCGCGCGAGGGATAGAGGTCAGCGCGGGTGGAGGACTGGTCCGACAGACTTCACTGCGGACGCCGTCTTTATCGGGGGTATGCACACAGTTCAGATTAGCTCCGCCTGAGATGACTTGCGGCTAGTCGCTTCAATTCCCCGACGGGGTGCTACTCTTCGCTTGGGCCTGGCCGTAGTCAGCGGTGACCAGGCACGCTTGTCGCCTCCTTAGACGACAGCTTCGGGACCTAGCGGAAGCGTTCGCTTCCCTGGGTGGCGGCGACTTCGAGTTCCGGCAGGCTGCAGCGCCGGACCGGAGCGGATGGACTTACCCTCGGTAGCGCCTTCAGGAAGTTACCCATTCGGCGCTGTGGATTCTGCGGCCGGGGGCGCAAGTACAGGGAGTTAGACGGGACAACTTGGCAGGAATTAGTTCCTGAGAGGTCGTTGCGCTCGGGCCTGTGGCAGTAGGGTCGACGCAGCTCTTACACTAGACGGTAGATTGGAGCACGATCTTCGTCCTTCGACTCGACACAAGTGCCTCGTCATCTCGGCAGATACCAGACAAAGACCTGAGAGCAGCGGTGCGTCTCCAGGACCTGGGACAACTCGAGTTTCGAAGTCGTAACCAGTTGGCAAGCCGGGCGGTAGGCTGAGATCATGCCCACTTCGCCGTCGACTAGAGGGCCGACGCTACGGGACAGGTACTACGTGTTTTCTTCGCCGGGATTCCGTCGAGGAGGGAGTGCGTGGTCGTCCTGTTCGAGTGGGACTCCCAGTAGACGGGAGCAGGACAGTGTAGGAGGGACTCTCAGTCCCTTCTTCAGCTCTCTTAGGACGGATGACTTACTAGGGGATCACCGTTCAACCTGACACCTCCTCTGCTTGGAGAAGGGGGGCGTAATTGGGAGAGGCTAGTGCGCTGGAGGCCTGCCGCGCGGGGAGGCGTCGCTGTGGCCAGATCTTCCAGCTCCACTGCTCGCCATCGAGATTGAATGCCGAATTATACGCTTGGTTATCCGCCATTACTTGTGTTGCAGGTTGGTGGATGTAGGTGCGCACCCGGAGATTGGGCAGCAAGCCCTCTTCCACAGAGGCTTCCTACGGCGGCCATGGGTGCTACCGAGACAACCCGCAGACCCTCAACCAGTCGAGTTGCGAGGGTAGATGTCGAGCGCTGTGTGACGGGAATGACAACCTTCTTCCTTCCGAACTGGACGAAGCCCCAGCTGGCAGGGTGCTTCCTCGGGGTTTTTCATCTCCTAAGGACGGCCCCCCTTTCACCGTTCAGGACTATCTCACCATGATCGCCGACTCCTACAGGCGATTTCGCTCATCAGACCCGGGTAGCTGCAAATCCTCACTTTCAGGGGCTCCCTTCGCTTGGAATGCCCCGCTGTGCTGCGCAGGGACCAAGTTCTACCTTGGGGGCTTACGGGATCTCAACCTCGTCTGTTGGAACCCGGCACATGACGCGCCTGACGGATGTTTCATGGAGGAGAGCTTCAGGGCAGTCCTTGACTCAACCTCCAGGCTCAGTACTATGCACGCTGTCCACACACCCGGGTGGCTGGCAGTGCCAGTCGACCGGTTCATCCTACAGCTACCTGACACATCTGCCTGGACGAGACGCGGCCTACATGACGGCGACAGTGGTTTCGCCCTGCGCGTGTTGGATGCCACCCGGGAGAACAGACTTCAAAACCCGGTGACAGCCTTACCTCTTCCAGGGTCAGTATCCGTACGCGCTGTCGTCACACACACACAGATGGCTGGCTGTTACGGACGGAAGGCGCCGTGCAGCTACTACGGTACCAGCCCTCAGGGCCAAGTCGTGGTCGCCTTGGCTGCCCTACAGTCTATATCTGTCTGCCCGTACGAGTGTCAGATTCCACTCAGTAGCCCAGACAATAGGAACCGGTGAGAGTCTTCCGTGTGTACCTGCGCCGGACCAAGCTGGCGCAGGGGGACGCACACACCTGTTTTCTCCCTCTGTCCACAGGTAGACGTGGTATCTCAGCCCAGACCTGCTCCTCCTGGTTCCGGGGAGTTATCCGCCTGGCCTTCCAGGACGTTGACCTGTTGATGCCACATGTTGCACATCGCGGCGCACGAGGTCAGAGCCATGGCCGCAAGTTCCGCTGCGACAGCACCGGTGCAGTCAAAGTCTTGTGGCGGCTATGAGATGGCGAGCGGAGTCCACTTTCGCCCGCTGCTACCTGAGGGACCTCTCCTCCCAGCGACAGATCCTCTCGCTGGTGGGAGACACCGCAGCAGCGCAACACTCCCTCCCGGCGCCCTAGGCGCCGCAGGTATCTTAGCTAAAATTATCGGGAGTGTGCTGCAGGAGGGCGAGTTTGTGGGCAATGTGGTTGGCAGTAGGGGCGCTATAGCGGCACCCACCTCCTCTTTGTGATTCTTCCTAAGTGTAATACCATCGGTAATGTGTTTTGAGAAAACAAATGAATTTTTCAATTAAAATGCATTTTTTTGAAAAATACTTACCGATGGTATTACTCGAAGGTCCCTCCCTCCGGCCCCGCTTGCCGCAGTTCGCTAAGAACTAAACTGGGGTATGCTGGGTAATCTTGTACCGGATGTGAGTAAGGGGAGGCTATTCGGGTTTGGCATGGTCTATGGCGCCCCACTCCTGCCAACACCCCCTTATACGGACACAACCAAAATTTGGCTAAAATTAGGCCAGCTAAGAGCCATTTCCTAAGTGTAATACCATCGGTAAGTATTTTAAAAAAAAATGCATTTTAATTGAAAAATTCATTTTTCTTTAAAAGGTATTTTTTCGAAAAATACTTACCGATGACATGACTCGGACGACCCTCCCACCTGCCCCGCTTGCCGCCGGTAAGCTAAGTATCCTGACTGACGGACTATGGGTACTCTGTCCCGGATGGGGAGTATCGGGAGATAACTCTCGGCCCCCTCAGGGTTCCCCGAGTGCCTCCCGGGTTGTGTGATAACACAACGAGCTCTTAGGCTAGAATTGCGTAAGTAGTAGACACCTCCCATAAGGTCATGTCATCGGTAAGTATTTTTCGAAAAAATACCTTTTAAAGAAAAATGCATTTTTCTTTTCAAACCCAACTTAATAAAGTTGGGGTGGGGGGATGGGGGGTGGGGGGGTGGGGATGTGTTATACGTACTTGCATGTGTACTGTTAAGTAGTGGCAGCTAGAAACCTGCATTGAATATGTATGCAACTCACGTTTGTTTAGTGATCATTGAAGACAAGGGGGTCCAAAACTGTGATGATGATTATGATGATTGTCCCGTGTTCAGGCTGTACAGCATTGGGTTGGATGACACTGCAAGGTAACAAGGCGGACAAGACAGACCTACACAGCAAGACAGCAGAACTGGCCAAAGTTAGCAGGGACAATGCCAAGGTTGGTTTATTCATGACACTGGTCACAATATTTATTTGTTGTAGAGCTTATACTTTTGGCTGTTGGTGATGAATCCGGCATGAATTATTACACAAAAACAGCTTAACCCATTCCGTGCCAAGAAAATCTGAATATCACCTATCTGCAAGAGGTATAGATCCTCATGGAGACCCCACAGTTGTCATGAGGATCTGTGCCTCTTGTTGACAGCACTTTGACTCCATGTTCCTGGGAAAGCTAGGACACTTTGGTGTTGAATTAACAAAGAATGCAGAAACACTGTGCATCAACTGGCACTGAACAGGTTAAAGGTTAATTTTTTAGCCCAGGGTCACTGAAAGATGTGGATTGATTATGATAGTTCAAGTGTGAAACAGGAACAGCTTGGCACCTCATACCAATCGTAATTCTGGTTTGTTGTAGAAACGACCATGAAAGCTCAGGTGTACAGTGCCAGATTAGTTTGGCAACTTCTATACTGGGAGCCATTAAGTCAGACCAGGCTATCTGTGTTCACATTAACCTATTCAGCCCTGACGCACTACAGCAGTAGATGAGTGGACCATGATAATTCAAGGGTGGTGCCAGATTAACTTGGCGCCTGTCAGTGACAAGCTAATCTGGCACTGCCCTTGAATTATCATGGTTGATCCATCTCCTACAACTGGATGACGCCTTCAAAATCTTGGAAATACGGCTGTCGGGCTGAATGAGTTAATGTGGCAGGAAATTAAGGTAGGCTTCTGGCGAAGTCACCCAGTAAGTGAAATGTTTACAGGTTGATATCAGTCTTAGTGGGCCTGCGCTGGCCAACTGTGGTCTATGCCTGTCCATGTTATCGCTGATTTTGATGTATATTGGTGCACATAGTACTGAGTCCGACGTGTACATGAACATGTTGTGCAGGTGCTGAACTATGGACGTATCTACGGAGCAGGACAGGCTTTTGCCGAGCAGTTACTGATGCAGTTTAACCCCAGTATCACACCTCACGAGGCACGCACCACCGCACGCGAGATGTTCCGCAAGACAAAGGGGTTACGGAAGTGAGTCACAAGTCATGCGAATAGAACATTTCCAGTCAGCACAAAATTCTTGGGTTGCTGACAGCCTTAGTTGACCTATTACACCTGCGTATGGGCTGTGCGATATCAGCCCAAAGATCTTTAGCTTGCTGAGTTGGATGTACTTTGACCTTTTGTTGCTAAAAGACTGTGAACCCGACCCAGCCACAAGAAGCAGACGCCCACATGAGCCTCCACAACTGTGTGGATCTCTAAGGTCTGGGTTTCTTGCAGTCCTCAATTATCTCTTGCAGCCCACATGCGTCTGTCTTTGCGCAATCACTTTTCATCTTAGATATATGACGAATGCTCTCTGAAGAGGGACTGAAATGGAAAAAAGTGTCACCCATTCAGAATACTCCACGGGTGCATTTCCCAGAATTCAAAGGTGATACCTAATGACTATGTCTCATAGCAGGAGATGGACTGACCATGATACTTCAAGGGTAGTGCCAGATTAGCTTGGCGCCAAGCTAATCTGGCACAAACCTTGAATTGTCATGGTCAGTCCATCTGCTCTAGGGCGTTGTGGCTAAATGGGTTAAAAGACCATCGCCACCTGGTGGTCATTAACGGCAGGTGATCTCACATAAGGGTGGCGGTCACGCAGAACAGGGTTTGCTGAACTTTGCTAAAGGGGATGGGGTTTTTGTTGGTCAGACTGTCATGCATAGCATCTGGAAATGATGGGATTAATGTAGCCCTTCCATCTGCTCCGCCAAATTTGATAATCTTTTGTTTGAGCTTTGCAAGTTACAAGGGATGGCTGTTGGCCAAACAACAGCTAAAACATAGAACTCTCTGTATAACAAAATGCCACATTTGTCATTGCCAAAGTTCATTGTGATCAGCAGAAAAAGTGTGTTAAGGACCATTGAAAAAGCATTGGTTATATTCAGCCATTGTTCTTACATAACATTGACAGCGTTGTCAGTGAAATCAACTGTATTATGATTATAAGTAACAGTACTTTTTGTTTTTTAAACTGCTTTTAACCATGTGTGCTTCCAGCAAAGAGGGTGTGTGGACAGGGGGAAGTGAGAGCTTCATGTTCAATGCCCTTGAAAAGATTGCCAACTCCGAGTGGCCCACAACACCGGTACTGGGCTGTCGCATCAGCAGGGCTCTTGAGCCCAAGTTTGTCTTGGATGATGTGAGTTGTCTGTCTTTTCACCATCACAGTAAGCAGTACTGTTGGCTGCATGCACAAGGAGGTTAACTCTTTGAAAGCCTTATCTAGTATGCAAAAGGCCGTTGGACGGACACTGGCCACTGTTGGTCGGCACACTGTGTGCAGGCTGACAGTGGCCAATGACGGCCCCATGGTATTTTGCACCGAAAGGGCAGACTGACACACACGTCGGTGTGGAAAACAGCTTGATGATATTGTTGGTATGACTCATTCTGCCCGCGACACACCACAACAAGATATGGCTCGACCATGATAGTTCAAGGGTGGGGGCAGAATAGCTTGGCGCCTCTAGGCGCCAAGCTCTTCTGCCACCACCCTTAAACTATCATGGGCGATCTGTCTCCTGAATTATAATGCAGTCCTCAGAGGATAACTCCAAAATGTGGGTATGTCATGCCTCGGGCACAATTGAGTTAGGCGCATGAGCGTGTGTACATAAGCATCAGTGTGTTTGTGTATGCCAGCTTAGAGGTCCGTTAGGTCCAACTTCACAGATCAGCATATGTGCCAGCGTAGCTGTGTCAGATGTAAAGGATTATTACCTATTCTTGATTAAGCAGTACAGACTGCAGAATATGGTATTAGTCCTTTGCATAAAGAATATGCAACAAAAGGAATTTGTCCCTCCACCTTCTCATCCACACATGCATGCTCCATCGACCACTCATTCACAGTCACTTTTGTCACTTCCATACTCTTGATATATACCATTCCAACAGACATACATATTTCCAACATCCAACTACACAGTATCACATAAATAACAATAACATGCTGCAGGGCAGATAAACACCAATACAAAATGTAAACAAGGCCATGGCGGCACATGCTAAGAATAAAGGCAGTAGGTATCTTGTACTGAAAATTACTATTGTCAGGCTAATGAATGAATGAATGAATACCATTAACCTATTTAAACCCACTGCCGTATTTCCCAAATTGTGTAGGCATCAGCTAACGCCTAGGTACCAGTTGCAGGAGATGGATTGGCCATGATAATTCAAGGATAGAGCCAGATTAGCTTTGCGCCGACAGGCGCCAAGCTAATCTGACACTACCCTTGAATTATCGTGGCCAGTCCATCTCCTGCTGTGGGGCGTCAGGGCTAAATGGGTTAATAAAAGCTCGAAAACTGTCCAACAAGTGAAAATGTTCTTGCTCAGCCGGCCTGTGCATACAGCTAACCCGAACGTGTTCACTCATCCAGCTGCAGAAGGTATTTACACTTTGATTGGTAACCCTTCGCAACACCTAAATGTACCGTTTCTGTTCAGTGTATGACTGATTGTGTGCATTTCACATGAGCATGCATGATGGGTTCAGTCTGCAGTGAGCGAATTCATAGAATTTGGTGAAGCATCTTCAGTGAAGTGATATTATTATTATAGTAAACTTTGCTGATGGCAAGGTCAGATTTATCAAACTTTGGATAAAGCAACACTTTTTAAGAGGTCCTGACTACACATTTTTAAATTGCTTTTCTTACCCACCTCCTTCTTTGCTCCTTTGAGCGGAAAAGCTGTATCACACATGTGTGATACAGTTTGGCTGTATAGCCGTGTTGCGTGAACGGCCAAGTGTGCACAGCATTGTCTTGTAGAAAGTCTGGTCAACAAAAAGGTATGGGGCACACGCGATATTGAAACTTGACCTACTTTCAGCTCACGCGCAATAACACCATTTCACAGTGATGACCGACACTCTGGTGTCATGTACTGCACTATTAGGAACATTTGTCTGGCATCCCAAATATTGACGTCGCATTACAAAGTAAATTGTGTCAAAACCTTATTCTACTCGCTTTTGCTCGTAGGATAAGGTTTTAAAACCACTCGAGTGCGATTCTCAGTATCACCTATACACTGATGGAAGATTCTATGTATAATGATCTAAGGATATAACAACAAATGATTGTCCCCTTAACTCCTTCTACCCAGACACACCACAGCAAGATAAGGATCGACCATGATAGCTCAAGGGTGATGCCAGAATAGCTTGGCGCCTATGGGCGCCAAGCTATTCTGGCATCACCCTTGATCTATCATGGTCGATCTGTGTCCTGCACTGCAACGCAGTCTTCAGAGGACATGGGCAAAATTTGCGGATTTCGGTGTTGGGGTAGAATCAGTTAAGCTGTATCAGAAGTTTTCTGATAGGCTGAACTTCATCCTTTGCAGTTCCTGACAAGCCGCGTCAACTGGGTGGTTCAGAGTTCAGCAGTGGATTACCTGCACCTGATGCTGGTGTCCATGCGCTGGCTCATCGACATGTTTGGCCTTCAGGCACGCTTCTGCATCAGCATTCATGATGAGGTCCGCTACCTTGTGACCTCCCCAGATCGCAATCAGGCCGCGCTGGCTCTGCACATCACCAACCTCTTGACTCGTGCCATGTTTGCAGAACGCCTGGGCATGATTGATTTGCCACAGGTAAAGTATAGTTGTCACCCTTAACCCCTTATACCAGTGGTAGCAGATTTTTTTTCTCAAATCTTTAACTCCAAACAAGCCTCATATGCCCAAGAAACATGGATATAGTAGCAGGGCCCATGAGTATCTGTGTGTCCTGCAGTTGAATTATGTTCACTTTTCTCAGCAGTGAAGGGACTAGGACGCCAAAGTGGGAGATGGATCCGATGTAACTGTTCAAGGGTGAGCTTGGCCCCTGTGAAAGACAGGTCTTCATGATTTAATGTTGTACTTCATTTAGCTGGCATTGGCGACTGAAAAAGAATGAACTGCTCTTTTGTCTCAAACTACACTGTTTGTGTGCTTGTGTATGTGAGTGTGCCTGTTTGGGGCAGCTTGTTGGGACAATTCATAAAGCAAGCTTATGATAACTGGTATTTATCATTACCTTCCAGAGTGTGGCTTTCTTCAGTGCAGTAGATTTGGACAAGTGTCTGCGTAAAGAAGTAACCATGGATTGCAAGACGCCGTCCAATCCACACGGACTGGCCAAAGGATACGATATTCCGCAGGGTCAGTTTTCAGTTGTACAGTTTCTCGTTTCATTTCTTCATCCGACAGTCTTTATATCTTTTGTGTCTGAGAACAGCCAACACCCAAAAGCGAAAGGCATAGATCCTCATGAGGCCCTGCTTATGAGTATCTATGCCTCTTGATGATCTCATTCATGTCTCTGCACTATGTGGACCAGCTGAGCTGGCAGCAAGTCTGCAATTGTTTCTGTCAATGAAAGGGTTTACAGTAAAAAAAATCTGATGCCATCATTGTATAATCTATCTTTTATCCATCGAAGGATGATGCGTTGCAGAACCTGTAACCTTTTAATTAACTTAACCCTTGGGCTGTCTTGTTGCAATTTTTGTCGTGAAGATTCCTGTTGGAATCATCACACCAAAAATCACCAGGCAGCCAAAGGGTTAAATATTTGCCACTTCAAAATGTTAGTCATGTTTCAGTAGATAGATTTTGCATGTTATTTTAATTTATTTTCATCTAGTAAATTTATTGTTTTAAGTGCATATTTTAATTTTGTGTTGCAGGTGAAGCTCTGGACATTTTTGAAGTGATCAAGAGAACGGGCGGAAAACTACAGAAGTAAATGCAGACATTGCATCTGCCAGAACTGTGAAAACCAAAGACTTGCATTTATTTTCTATTTTCTGCATTTCAAGCTGTTATCGTGGAAACTGTCTTAAGTGTATACCTTAGCCTGCACTCCGACATGCACGCCAAATTCATAAAATTAAGTTTTCATTCTTTGAAATTGTGTTTATGAAATAGTCGCTGCACAAACACAAATATGGCTTCAGATCTCTACCAGTGCTGTAATAAGCACAGCAAATATACATCGCACAAATATTTTTAAATACACAACTTTTCACCAAATTTACATGTAATCCAACATTCCATTCCATAAATATTTACAAATAAATTACTGCAAGTCATAAAGCCACAAGGTGCAACATTTCACATGTGAGAAGTATAAAGGCAATGACCATTAATTTTTGTGACCAACGTACACATTTCCATTTGTGAAATGCCTATTGCATGCATGTGCCATCATTTGTCAAATGATCTCCATTTGTGAGAACTCCTGCATAAACTTCCTACTATGCAGTTAACACAAGCCACTCTAAGTAATGTACAGCAGTACAATAACTTCACAAACATACATGAAAATTAAACAAGGAAATTTACTTGTTAATCCCATTCAGCCCTGACGCACTACAGCAGTTGGGTCGACCATGATAATTCAAGGGTAGTGCCAAATTAGCCTGGCGCCTGTTGGCGCCAAGCTAATTTGGCACTACCCTTGAATTATCATGGTCGATCCATCTCCTGCAACAGGTGCATAGTCGTTGGATGACGCCTCCAAAATTTGGGAAATATGTGCGTCAGGCTGAATGAGTTAAATCCAGGTCCAAATGAAATTCAAACCAAAAATGTGACCGACAAGACTCAAATGCAGAGCAATACCCAACCCAGTGACAAGAAAAGAAATGAGTACCACACAATACCCAAGAAAGAAACGCACAAGTACAAAGTACGACACAATTATGTTGTACCTGTCCCTTCTAAATCTGATTATTCCTTTCTTGGGTATTTATCAGCTCCAAATGTGATGGTGGACTGACTAAGCCTTTCGCTGTCGGCAGTGCTTTTTGTCGAGGCGATTTCTGCAGGAATCGCCTCTGCAAAAAGCACTACCAACAGTCAAAGGATTAAAGTTCAAGGATCAGTCTGGCATCTCTCCAGCTCGTCGCAATCGGCTTAACTCCAGGAACATTTACATACTGTTTCTAGAACAAGTCTAAAGAGTGAAATGGAGGACACTGATCGTGGAATTACGCATACAGATTTGAAATCATAACCCCTTCACTGTCAGGATACCGTGAACGTGCACTGTGATGTTTTATGCTTCTTGCCGACTCCATTTATTTCTCAAACGTGTTTTGTGCCGTTTCAGAACTCGATTCATATACATGTACATGGACATTATAGTAGAGAAGGAGTTGAAGCAAGGCCTCCTAGTAATATGGCCCACTGTCTCAACACATCAAACGCATGTTAACCTGTTTACTGCTGAGAAAAACTGAACACCACTCAAATGCAAGAGGTATAGATCCTCATGAGCCCCCACAGTTGTGGGGGCTCATGAGGATCTCTGCCTCTTACTGAAATAACTTTGTATCCCTGCTCCTTTGATGGCTCAGGATTTTTTATGTTCAGTTTACGATTTCAGAAACAGTCTGCATCCATTGGCAGTGATGGGGTTAAAGGCACCACATCAGACGGCTCACTGTCGGGTAAACACAAGTGCTAGCAGCACAATGCTTACATGCACCAAATGTTGGTCTCGACCTGCATGTGCTTTGTTGGGGGTACAAGAGAAGTTGAAAATTACACAAACCATGACATTTCAAAGGTAGTGACCAATTAACACCTAGCCAATCGGACATTTCCTTTGAATTTTATCATGCTCGACCCAAATGCACAGTCTAAGAGAAAACTGCCAAAATCATGAAACTGTTGCATTCTCGGTCTTAGGCCTGATACGTGTTACAAGTATGAGTTATTAATTCCTGAAACAGAATCGGGTAGGTCGAAGACAGTAGGCTGCACCCTTGACAGCAAGGACACCCAAGCTGTAATGAAGGACTGTTTATCTGGATCACCCTGATCACTGCAGCATGTGTCCTCGCATCGGTCGGACTAGGCATATAATATATGCCTTGTCTCCAAGGAACCAGCTGGAATAAACCACTGAATAACTGAAGTCTGTTCAATTCTGGGCTTACTCCCATGCCTTATATGCCTTGTCTCCATGGAGCCAGCTGGAATAAACCACTGAATAACTGAAGTCTGTTCAATTCTGGGCTTACTCCCATGCCTTATATGCCTTGTCTCCATGGAGCCAGCTGGAATAAACCACTGAATAACTGAAGTCTGTTCAATTCTGGGCTTACTCCCATGCCTTGTCTCCATGGAGCCAGCTGGAATAAACCACTGAATAACTGAAGTCTGTTCAATTCTGGGCTTAACTCTGCACATTGAGTTATAAATATGAGAAATGCGCCATATAAATACTATGTATTATTATTATTATTACTTCTGATTTACTATTATTTAGGTATAATCTCTATTACTTGAGACATGACTGGAAGCACACACTTGACAACATCCATGTGCAGTCTGATGTCTCGTACATCATGTAAGAAATCTATGGGAGACTGATCGGCCGTGATGGTTCAAGGGTAGCGCCAGATTAACTTTGCGCCTTCCAAGGCGCAAAGCTAATCTGGTGCTGCCCTTGAACTATCAGGGCTACTTAATCTCCCATAACCACAGTCCACAAAGACACGTCCAAAAGCTGTGAAAATGTATTTTTCTTTAAAATAATTTTTATTTCATCAAAAACATTACCGATGACATGACCTTATGGGAGTGTCTACTACTTACTCAATTCTAGCCTAAGTACTCGTTGTGTTAACACACAACCCGGGAGGCACTCGGGGAACCCCGAGGGGGCCAAGAGTTGTCTCCCGATACTCCCCATCCGGAACAGAGTACCCATAATTCCTCAGTCAGTCTACTTAGGCTTACGCTGTTCAGACGTGTTGCTCTAGCCTACGGATTTTGGGGATTTCGACCGGTTCTCCGGTCCTCGACGGACTTAGTTCTTCTCTTGACTTGTTCTTCGTCGGGCCCCCCTGTACCGGGTGGCTCTGGTATCCCTTCTTCGTTGGCAGCTGCCCGCTTGGCTCCCTGAAGTGCCTGGGCTACGCTGTGAACTTCGCTGGGACTTCGCCACGCGTGCCTTGGTTTGGATTCTCCCCCCCCCCCCCCCCTTCCCCGGTCCCGCTCCGGGAAAAGGTAAGGTGACTGGGTTGGCCCTCGGCTGGTTCCCGGGCTGGGCACTGGTTGAGCAGGCGCGAACGCGGTCTTCATTTGCGTTGTTGCTTGCGCCAAGATTCTTGACTTTTTCTTGGCGGGTCTCGCGCCCGTTCCCCCTCTCCTTCCGCGTTGGTGTGGTATTGTTATTGACAGGGTCAAGTCTCCCTTTTTTCGCTGTGGTTAGCAGCGTGGTTGTTGAAAGTTCCGCGCTTTAACGGAAGGCATTTACGCGTGAGGGAAGAAATGAGACGTTGTAGTCTGGAACGGTCATTCTTAAACGGCGCAGATCCGCAGGTGGTCAGCTTCGTTTTCCAAGATGGCGTCTAACGATGCAGAGCTCCGTGTTCCTCACGGTTAAAACCTTTACTGGAAGGGGAATGGTGTGCAAGATCGGTGAAGCTAAGTCTAACCTTATTTCTGGCGCTTACCTACTCACTTTTTCCTCACCTATGCTCTTGTCCCTGGTTGGGTTCGGGGAATGTATGCTCCAGCCATCCCTTGACGCATTAAGTTGGCGAATGTGGCGAGAACCGACGCTTACTTCGGTACTGAGTCGGTCCCGTCGTGCCTGTTTTGTTATGCATACTGCAGACCTGTTTACCACATACGGGGGCGTATTAGATACATGGGAGATGCAGAGTATTCGTCAGTTGAGGGGACACTGACGGCACCTAGATGACTTATTGTTGCTGTCATGGGGGAAGGTCATAAGCTGCAATAACTTCTCTTGCCACCACAGGTGCTACTCACATACCCTCACTTGCTCATTCCACATATTACAATGACAGGCTGCAGGTGGACGGTGATTGGTATGGGTGAGCCCGTCGCCAACGCATCTCATGGCAGGCGCCAGTGACCGTCTCCCGGCCCGAACCTCCCTGGGGAAAAAAAAAAAAAAAAAAAAAAAAAAAAAACCCACAGTGCTCAGACAGCCCTATGTCTCCTGGACGCACTGGTTTCTGCTCTTTGGTTATATTCCTACTTGGGCATGTGACTACCAGTTAACATGAACAACATGCATAAGAATACAAGTTAACATGAACGACAGTAACGTTTTACTGTTGAAAGGTAATTGCCTGCTGGCAACTTAAGACAATGATCAAAGCTGCACCTGGAGGCCGTCGCTATAGTACAGCTCCGGTGTGTCGCGGGGGCTCCGCTCCGACAAAGGTTCTGGGCCTGCCGCTTGCTTCAGGCTTATACTTGTCATGACATGCTTGAGTTTGTTGTGCAGGATGTGTTGTAGGCTCAACTTAGCCTGGCGGTCCTCCCAGACCAAGGGTGGCTTCCACACCTGTAGGGGCCGGGAGGTGCCCGGCGTAGGACGTATACGCTGGGAAGACAGGTACACACCTTGGTGGTTGGGGGAGTTGCCTTGGCAGGATGGACAGACAGTGCCGTTAGCCGCGACTCCTCTTCTTCGCAGAAGGTAGGTCACACAGGTGGGGTGCTTGCCTGGGGTTAACCGGGACCCTACTGGCTGCACTCTCTACCTTGCGGGGATGTATTGCAGGTCCGCGCGCTTGCTGACAGGTGGTTCCTCGCTGGTTGTACCGTTGTCTTGCGGAAGTTCACCTTACCAGGACAGGGTCCCTCAGGCCCACGCCCGCGTGCCTTCGGATTTTGGTATGTTGCAGGGGCCTTAGATGACCTGCACACAACGCGGACGTTACAGTGACCGTCGGACTCATACAAGGTCTGTCTACCATGTGCCTCCGAACCTTGGTGTGACGCCTGCGCCACATGACCTGGACGGCGCTGGGCTCACCTTGGAGCTTCTATCGGCGAGAGCGCCCGACGCCTGTGACTGGTTACAGCCCTGCTGAGATACCGGCGGATATTCCCGGTACTCCGACTGCTCGAGTTCTGACGAGTGGACTGTGAGATCACCATGCCGGACGCGTCAGTATAGTGTGCAGGAGGAAGTGCGCTTGGAAAAAGCCTTCTGACAGACAACCGGCCTCCCTACAGAGTACACTGGTACCAACTTGGGGTTTCCGGCGCGAACGCCTGACACCGGTGACTGTTCCAGACCTGAGGAAGTACCAGCTGTTCCGGTTCTCCAGCCTCTCAAGTTCCGACGGCCCTAGCATCGGGGGATCGACACGTCGGACACGGCTTGGTAGTGTGCGGAGTCGGGAGCTCGAGGCGTTGATTCCCAGGAGGGAACACGCTTGGACCAAGCCTTATGCCAGGCAGAGAACCCTTCTCGCTACAGAGTTCGGTTCGGAGAGACGTGCTTCGTGCCGTCCATGGTCAACCGATCCCCACTCGTCTCCTAGGAAGGCCTTGGATCCTCCTCGGCCGCTGCGAACCCGCCTCGACATAGAGTCCGGCTCGCGGAGACAATCTCACACGCACACCACGTCTCGACTTGTTCGGGATCTGCTCTTCGATCGAACTCGGGCCGGCTGCTAGTGGTTGCAGGGTACTGTTGGTGGCCAGCCAGCAGGGCGGAGGTGCCTGTCTCCGTTCCTTACCGCCCGAGTCCTTGACGATCTTGTGGAGGGATGGCTACGCGGACCGCTTCAGTTACTGCGCGGAGAGGGGTTCTCGACGCGGGCGTTACAGGAGGGTACGCACCTGGACATAGCCTGCAGTCAGGCGGAGACCCACCTCGATACAGTGCCCGGGTCGCAGAGTCACGCTGTCCCGCCAGTTCCCGACGGTAGAAACGAGCGACGGTAGATTCTGCTCGCCAGCCCACAGCGGCCACGATGTCCTTGACAGCGCAGTTCCGGTCGTATGCGATGCTCGTGGCCATGGCGCGTACTTCATCTGCGCGGATCTTCAGTCTCTGCGCTACCCGTCGGGAGAGATCCATGTATGCAGTTCGTATTACCCAGCGCAGCCAAGGAGGAGATCGTCTGGGCTGGGATATCAGTCTTGCCCTGTCGTATGGGCAGGAAGAGGCGGCACGACTGGGAATCCACTTCCCTCAGGATCGGATCTCCGCTCTTGCTCTCCTGCGCGCGAGGAGGGACCACTCTGCACCTTGGATGCCCGTCCATCTACGAATTTCCCTCGTTGGAGTCAACCTTCCGGCACTCTAGGTCTACACTCCGCTTCTCTCCGCTGCGGGCGTGCTTACGAGTTGCCGTTCTTCACGTCGCTCCAGGGATTCTCTCCTGCCTCGCTCGTCGATCCCTTTCGCGCCCGGCTGCCGTTCGTCCCTTTCCTCTCCCCCGCACTCAGCCCTTCCCCTTCTTCGTGCTCCGGCCTGGCTGCGGTCGCTCCTCTTCTGGACATCCGACCCCCTCCGGTGGTTCTCGGGGAGGATGCTGTCGTTACTTCGCCTTGCTCGGACCTGTTTACCTCCTCCTGCGGTTACAGTACTCGGTTCGACCCAGTTGTGCACTAATACTCCTTGGAGATCTGACGACTCACTAGCTGGTGGCCTTACGCGTGAGTCCCATTGACTTAGTGGAAGTACTCTGACTTCGCACGGGTGGTAAACGGGTCTGCGAGCGCGTCGGCTTCTGTCTCCCCTGGTGCCCTCGCGGATGCAGCTCGGAGCTGGCAGCGGCTTCCGGACTTCGTGCCAGGCGCTTCGACTACCCTGCGCTTCTTCTCTCGGTTCACGGATCTTCTTCACCCCCATGGAGTTGCCGGCTGTTGGCTTCCCTCGGTCGGAACGGTGCTCGGGAGGTCACAGGAGTTGCCTCCCCTTCCAGCGGTGGATCCGCTCTTGCCTCTCCTTGGGACTAGACGACCCCTCTCGTACGTACCTCCCTTCGTGTCGTGAGATGGTAGAGCTCCTTACCCTATCCTTCGTTCTCCAGGTCGACGACTCCTGGCGCCGAGCGGGGCGGTGTGATGCTGACGGAACCTCTGTGCTGACGACTCGACCAAGGCAGTTTCTTGGGGGGTTCCTGGACTTCGCTACGGGGAGCAGAACGGTGGAGGCTTCTAGAACCTTCGCTTCGCTTACGCTGTAGGACCATGGCACAGCTCCGTCTCCCTGGTGTCTAACCAACTCGACTTCCCCTTGGGCACCCAGGAGGGCACCGGGCTTCGAACACGTGGTACTGCTGCGGCTGTGCTGGCGGTTGGACGGCCCAGCCACTACTCGGAAGTCGGATCTCCTCTCCTTTGGTCGTCTCTAAGCCCGGCTGCTTCTGCTACGCCTCCTACTACCGTGGTTCTTCTCCAACTCCAGCCTGGCCTTCGGACCTCGCGGTCAAGAGCGCGAACGGCTTGGAGCTGACGCAGACTAGTAGGTCACCTTCTCGTGGGACGGCTGCGCCAACCTGTTTCCCCGATGGATCCAGTTGCTACACGCAGTTTGCACCAGGATGCCTTCGGAGGACCGGCGCACTGGCGAGATGGCTTCACGGACCTGTTCGACACTAGGTGGGTTCACTGGCGTGCCCCGTCCTTGAGGATTCGCCCTGCCTTGTGGATTCGCCCGCCTGGACGAGACATCGACGCTCTGGCCTAGCCTGGGACGGTTGCTCCGCTCTTCCTGTTCGTCACCCCGTTACTGGGTTCCGGTCCTGTACCTCTTACACCTCTCCTCGCCGCGGACCCCCGCTACTGCTTCCCGCTTCTGCAAGGTGCTCCTGCAGCCGCGACGCTCGCTGTTTCGCTTTGATGGGGCCCCTACTCCTTCGCCTTCGTCGGTGGCGGCAGGCCTCAACGTTGGACACAGCAAGGTAGTGTGCGGAGTCGGGAGTTCGAGGCGCGGGTTCCCAAGAGGGACCGCGCTTGGACCAAGCCTTATGCCAGGCAGAGAACCCATCTCGCTACAGAGCTCGGTTCGGAGAGGCGTGCTTCGCGCCTCCATGGTCAACCGGTCCCCACTCGTCTCCTAGGAAGGCCTTGGATCCTCCTCGGCCGCTGCGAACCCGCCTCGCCACAGAGTCCGGCTCGCGGAGACATTCTCACACGCACACCACGTCACGACACGTTTCGGGATCCTCTCTTCGCTCGAAGTCGGACCGCCACCCTCGCGCTCCCTCGCGAGCGTAACAAGGATCGAGCTTCTCCTCGTCACTAGGAATAACAGCCCTGAAGCTACAAGTCAGATGATCTTCCTGACGACGCTCAGTCATGCGATCCGATTCCAGGATCCCTCCCGCAGTGAGCTTAGAGGCTAATTAAGTCCTATCAGCTACGTACAGGGCCACGAACGTCACAGTCGTCAGGAACTGTGCTGTCTTCCACTTCGTGGCTACTGTAGGGCTCGCGGGCATGTTCTCTTGCTCACAGTTTCCCAGTCCAGCGGGGCTACTCGCTCTGGTGGGGGAACTGCTCCGGGGCTCCTCTTCCTCCTGGCGCTTCAGCGCCGTAGGTTACACCTCCCCAGGGTCGTCGGGAATTTGCGTTTGGGAGGACGGCCCTTGGGGCCCCAAGGTGTGCTAGTGCGCGGCACCCTCCTCCTATTCGTGATTCTCCCATAAGGTCATGTCATCGGTAATGTTTTTGATGAAATAAATGCATTTTTCTTTAAAAGGTATTTTTTCGAAAAATACTTACCGATGACATGACTCGGACGACCCTCCCACCGGCCCCGCTTGCCGCTGGTAAGCTAAGTATCCTGACTGAGGAATTATGGGTACTCTGTTCCGGATGGGGAGTATCGGGAGACAACTCTTGGCCCCCTCGGGGTTCCCCGAGTGCCTCCCGGGTTGTGTGTTAACACAACGAGTACTTAGGCTAGAATTGAGTAAGTAGTAGACACTCCCATAAGGTCATGTCATCGGTAAGTATTTTTCGAAAAAATACCTTTTAAAGAAAAATGCATTTTTCGAAAAAACTTACCGATGGTATTACTGTCAATTTCAGCCTCCAAAATTATTGTATGTTGCTACACAACAAGGGACGTAATACTAGCAAGCAGCTACCCCATCCCCTGAGCCGCGGCTTTCACTGGATCGCTCGGCACCCGAGTCCAAATCGGGGAGCGCCACAGAGGCGGAGGGCTTTGAAAAGTGAGTCGGAGTCCTGCCGTAACTGTAGAGAGTATCGAAGGATCGCACGGGAACGGTGAGTGCCACGCCGCGCTGTGCCGGGATAGCCGCCCGCCGACTGGTGATCTGAGCGAAGTCAGCGGGGGCAGGGAGGGAAGAGAGCGGACCCTCTCCCGGCCGGGCCGTTGGCCCCGACCAGGCCAAGAGGAGGTTTGGGCGGGGAGGGCGCGGGAGCGGCCAAACGCTTTGGGACGGGAAGTGCCGAAAGGCACACTGGAAGTGGGATGAGGGGCGGGTATGTAGGACCACAGGGCGCGACCCACGGCCTTGCGAGCTGAATGAAAGCGCGAGATAGGGCAAGACGTAGGCCAGATATCCTTGTTTGACTCCTTCACAGCCTGCCAGGTGGAGCCGAAAAGCAAAGGACCCCCAATGGGAGCCTGGTGGAGTTGGGATTTGACAGACTTAGGCAATCCCACGCAAGCGTCGAGCACAGCATCTCGGCGGATTAAGTCGCAGTTGATGGCAGCAGCCATTGCATTGGTCGAGGCATGGTAAGAAGCCCGGTTTGCTACCACAGCCAAAGAATGGATCTCACGAAGAGAAGCGGTAGAACTAGGGTCCCAATTATCTTCTAGTGCCCGAACAATCGCCTGTGTTGCGAGGTCTAGGAAACCGGAGCATGCCGGGGTGTTGCGAATGAGGACAGCAGTCTTCTCAATACCTCGAGGAACGCGAGCAAGGGCGATACGGCACCCACCCGCCTGAAAATCCGCTTCAGTATCCAGCGAGGACAAAGGGCACGAAAACGCCTGAGAGTGACCTGTATACCAGCTCTGGCGAAAACGTATATCGATGCCTGCCGGCCACTTGGCATCAGAAAAGAAAACCGACTCCTTCGAAGTGGCGAGAGGTAACTGGGCCGAAAAGGCGTCTGAGAGATCGCGAAAACCAGGCTGTTGTGGTAGAGATTTAAGTTGCTTGGAAGGAAGGAGAGCATCCACAGAAGCGGAAGCTTTGCGCTTGAGTGGAGGAGCAGAGGGACAAACATCGGGGGGCAGCAAACGGAGAATAAGTCCCGAGGCCGCCTCAATCGACCGCCTGGTCTCAATACCCGGAGCGATGCAGGAGGAAGAGTCCGAATCATCGCATGTAGAGTCCGTTGAGAGGGAAAGCAGGGACTCAGGATGGTCACCAGAAATGCCAAAATTGGAGGTCGAATCATCAGGGTGGAGACAGAGGACGTCGACGTCAATAGCCTCCAGGACATGTTCAGGAGAACGCTGAATATCCCGGGAGGAAGGTGAATTGCAGCAAATGAGAGAGGCGAGAGCGGCGCTGAGAGGACTGCTCGCCTGAAAGATGTATGCGCGGTGACCGTAGGAGACACCGTAAGACCCGCCGCGCCGAGCAAAGGGTCATAAAGTGACGAGCTATGGTGACGCTTAGGTGGAAGAGTGTCAGATCGGTGTATGCGCGGTGACCGGCTACCAACCGGGGCGCTATGGGACACCGCAAGTCCCGCCGCGCCGAGCAAAGGGTCATGAAGTGACGCGCTATGGCGACGCTTATGCGGAAAAGTGTCTGAACGTTCTATGCGCGGTGACTGGCTACGAGCCAGGGCGCTGTGCGGTGACCGGTTATGAACCGGGGCGCTATGGAACACCGGGAGCCTCGCCGTGCAAAGAGTCATGAAGTGACAATCTATGGCGCTGCTTAGGCGGCAAAGTGAACGGTGTATGCGCGGTGACCGGCTACGAGCCAGGGCGCTGTGCGGTGACCGGTTACGAACCAGGGCGCTAGGGGACACCGGGAGCCTCGCCGCGCCGTGCAAAGTGTCATGAAGTGACGAGCTATGGCAACGCTTATGCGGAAAAGTATCTGATCGGTGTATGTGCGGTGACCAGCTAATAGCCGGGGTGCTAGGGGACACCGGAGACCCCGCTGCGCCGAGCAAAAGGGTCATAAAGTGACGAGCTATGGCGATGCTTAGGTGGAAACGTTTCTGATAGGTGTATGCGCGGTAACTGGCTACAAGCCAGGGTGCTGCGCGGTGACCGGTTACAAACCGGGGTGCTAGTAGACACCGGTAGCCTCACCGCGCCGTGCAAAGAGTCATGAAGTGACAAGCTATGGCGACGCTTAGGCGGAAAAGTGGAAGTGGGCAAGGCCACACCAGTCTGATCGGAAACCGTGCGAGGGTTAATCGGATGCCGGTGTCCCGTCCCCTGAGGGAGAGGGGGGGAAGTCGCCGCGAGTGACCCGTCTCCATACAGCGGGTGCGCAGAACCAAAAGTAAACAGCGCTCCTGAGAGCGAGAACGCATAGGAGAGGAAAAGAACTTACCTCCCACAGCAGAAGGGACAGCGTCCGTCACTGTGTCCGGTGGGAAAGACGAAAATACCTGCAAGGGTACTGGAACCGGGGCACGGGAGAGTAGAGTGAAGGAGCGAACGGAGTCCGGGGACCGTGAGCAACTGGACAACCCGTCGACTGCGGCCGAATTGGGAGGGGCTGGTGGGACTGGAGCCGTAGAAGAAGGAATGGGTCGCTTGCGATGATAGAAGCTCCACATCTGAGACCAACGGTCTTCCTCCCAATCAGCGTAAGTAGTGCAAGTTTTATCAGATGCGCAGCCCGAGCACGGTAAGCAGCGCAGATGCGAATCCGACAGCCACTGGAAGTTGCCGCAAGAGGGGCACGTTCTGAGTTGGCTACTGCAACAAATCATGCAACAGAGGATAACCGCGCGGGGTTCGGGGTCCCGAAGGCCGAGTGTACGACCGTTGCAACCGACCGATATGAAGTCGAAAGAAAAAGGCCAAAACGCCGTAATTCCACGGAAATTGCCCCAGTAAGCTGTAATCGCCAGGCGAGACAATGTCCGAGGCTTTACCTGGCCATCGGGGAAGATCGAAACCGACAAAAACGAATTAGAAATACGAAAAAACATGGAGACTGAAAAACAACGGAATCGACAAAATGGCAGCTAAGTATAGAACTTGGAAATAACGGCTTCTCGCGAGATCAGGAAGGGAGGCTATCCGGAGGACAGGGAGGCCACTCAGGGGATGGGGTAGCTGCTTGCTAGTAGTATTACATCCCTTGTGTAGCAACACACAACAATTTTGGAGGCTGAAATTGACAGGCTAAGTATATCTTCCTATCAGTAATACCATCGGTAACGTTTTTGATGAAACAAATCATTATTTGGAGTGAAAAATGTTCAGGAAGTTACACGGCCACTGGATTATGCAGCCCGCTGCTTCTTGTCTCCCGGTCCATTCTCCAACACGTCCAGAACTTTCAAGGCAGCATCTGGGATTCGCGTACCTGTAATATTTAGAAAAGGCGACCATAACAGACACTGAACAGCACAGTTTTTTTGTTTTTATATGCAGTGATGCAAATTCTCAGACATTGAATTATGATTGTGTGTGGGTGGGGGTGGGGGTTTTGTATCGAACGTGCCAAAGCTTCTCGAGCACTATATACCTTTTACATGCAGTGATATAACTTGTCAGACATTAGATTTTCACAATGGTGCTGCCCGATTCAATGGCACAAACATTCTCAGGCATCGTCTTCTTAGAGTGACATACAAAGATGACATTGCAAGGGGTTAACAGTGTGTGGATTTATGTGGGGAGATGGGCGTAGGTGTCTGTGGTGAGGAAGGGGGGTGGTATTGTTAATGTTGTGTATCTATCGACGTTTGAGAGTCTAAAGTTTGGATGATGGCACCACACAATCGACCATAGCAGATTTGTTAAAAACTCTACGTAACTTTCCTCTACTATGTACTCTGCCACTAAGTAATTTCTTAACCCATTCAGCCCTGATGCCCTACAGTAGGAGATGGGTCGACCATGATAATTCAAGGGTAGTGCCAGAATAGCGCCAATCTGGCACTCCCCCCTTGAATTATCATGGTCGATCCATCTCCTGAAACTGGTGCATAGTCATTAGATGACGCCTCCAAAATTTGGGAAATACGGCCGTAGGGCTGAATGAGTTAAGAGTTCATTTCTGGATCTGGTGCGCATGCCAAGGAACAGCTTGTAAGGACACATTCACTGCCAGCATAGCTGGGCTGGGCGCATTTTAATGCCGATAGTGTTCACAGTGGCTGAAGTTGATATCCAGTCAACAAACAAAAATCTGCTATAATTTACTGTGCAGTGCACAAGCAGAACAAGAAAGGCAAAGCCATTATGGCTCACGTGTACGACCGATTTACATAATTATGTGTGACCTTTGTGACAAGGGCTGGCTTCTGCAGCAGCAAAATCTATGTTTTCTGAAAATGTAAGCATTTTTCACACATCTGTCAACCCCCCATGACCATTGACCTTTGTGATGAGTCGACTAAATTAGTATTCATAGGAAGCTATCTTGGTGTCAAATCTGGTTGAAAAATTTGCAAAAAATGTTGATAATACCTACAATTTTATGAAAAATTGGCATTTTATACACATTTGCCAGCCTCTTGTGACCCATGACCTTTCCGAGGGGTCATCCAAATTAGTATGCATAGATAGGTCTTACCATAAGGTATCTCTGTACCAAATTTGGGTTTGAAGTTGTGAATAGTATTTGAGAAAAAACATCTTTTGTCAAAATATGGCTATTTTTAAGTCTCTTCTATTTATAGAAGGGACTTTTTAGGATGGGTCATGGTGCAGCGAATTAAATAGCATGTCCATGATGTTAAAGGTGGGCAGGCCTAAACCTCTCACAATTGAAGTAACAAGATAAAAATTACGTCATGTCTAGTTACGCTAACCTCGCGAAGCGCCGTATGTATGCATGTATTATGTGTGTGCATATATAGAATCTCCGATATTTCTGTACACACAAGCTTGAAACTTGGTGAAATACTTTCTTAAAGGGGTGGCTAAGAAGCTGGGCACATGCTACCACAAACACCTATTGCCGGGCCCCAGCAATATTGCCGCCACAAATTGCGACCCGATACAAACCGAGTCTATTTTTTGGTGGTAGCCCGCAATGCTCGAGCAATGTTGCCGCCTCTCAGCCAATCAGTGGTGTCCTTGCGCCACTTCCCGTTTCTTCATCTTCCGAGCCGGAAAAAATGTCGGAGAAGCTGAGCGACGGGTTTGAGACTATTAACTCATTGGAAACGAGCCGCAAGCAGAAACGCTGCGAATAGCTGCGTATCCGTATGCGGCACGTCTCCAGTGAGTAAATTGATCAACCTTGTCCGAGTATTCCCATGCATATGGGACTCCCACAGCTCCGAATATTTCAATGGGGCTCGTGAGAGCTGTTCCATAAATGGTTTTATTGATTGTACATTGCTTAACGTCCCGACAGCAACAAGGCTTTCTCAGGACGTGCCTGCACTGCTTGTGAAAAAAAAAACTAAACAGAACATTGAATGTATGTCGCCAGCCGGTCAAATACATTAAATAAACCTAACACATGGGGCCTAAATAAAGCTAAGACCATTTAGCAACACACATCCAATATCAAGAGCTACAGGCAGTGCAGACAGTAGGGAGAGTTTTAAAAAGGCAAATACAGGTGAATGGACAAAGGGTAGACAGAAACACATGCCCCAGAATAGAGAGAAAAACCCACCCTGTGGGGCTGACCAGGGTGACCCTGGGAACTAAAAAATACCTAACCCCACCCAAGTCCCCCAGGGCAGACCCGGGTGGGGGCCATAAATGGTAATGGCAGGTCAGTCAGTACAAACACATTGCGCGCACACTGAAACGTGTGCCACAAAGCTGGTGTGGCAGGTGGCAAATTATTGCTTACCACACATTGAAAGTCACAAATTCTGGTAGCGTGGGCCCAGCCTCTTAAGAGAGCCTCCGAGCATATTGTAATTAAATGTCTCATTTAAGACATAAACAACCATTATAGAAAGTCCGTTGACCCAGATTAGAGTCCATAATTTTTGTCATATTTACTTGAAATTTTGGATATGGCTAGTTTGGATAAAGACATTGGATGAGTTCGTTAGCCAGCTTTGTATCCTTTCAACTTCTTTAGTAAAAATTAATTATTTTTAGAAAAGAATGAAAACAGTAAAAAACCTTGACTTCTAGAGAAAGTCAGACAGTGGCGGTGACATAAAAGAGGCAACTCCATCACCATGCAGACATTGACATAATACTCTAAATATGACGTAATTCTCTCTAATGCGCGCTGCGCTCGCTCTTTCTCACAGACATGCGCACATCTCTCACAGACATGCGCGCATCTTCAAGAGGCATAGATCTTCATGTGACCAGAGAGCCCATGAGGATCTATGTTTCTTGGAGATGTTTGGATCACACGTGCATGCACGCACCAACACGCACACACACTCATCGTTGCGCTTTCAGAAGAGCATTCAGATGACCCGATATAGCTAGTTTGGAGAAAGACTTTGGATGAGTTTGTTAGCCAGCTTTGTACCCTTTCAACTTCTTCAGTAAAAAAAAATTTTCAGGAAAAAAAAAAAACAGTAAAAAAACCTTGACATCTGGAGAGAGTCAGACAGTGGCGGTGTTGTAAAAGAAGCAACTCCGTCACTACACAGACATACTCTAAATATGACGTAATTCTCTCTCGCTCGCTTGCTCTCTCTCACATGTGTCGTCTCCAAGAGGCATAGATCCTCATGTGCCTGGAGGGTGCATGAACATCTATGCCTCTTGATGTTTGGAGCATGCGCATGCACGCACGCACAAGCATACACACACATTGACGTGTTTTCAAAAGATTGATTGTACATTGCTTAACGTCCCGACAGCAACAAGACTTTCTCAGGACGTGCCTGCACTGCTTGTGAAAAAAAAACTAAACAGAACATTGAATTATGTCGCCAGCCGGTCCAATACGTTAAATAAACCTAACACATGGGCCTAAATAAAGCTAAGACCATTTAGCAACACACATCCAATATCAAGAGCTACAGGCAGCGCAGACAGCAGGGAGAGTTTTAAAAAGGCAAATACAGGTGAATGAACAAAGGGTAGACAGAAACACATGCCCCAGAATAGAGAGGAAAACCCACCCTGTGGGGCTGACCAGGGTGACCCTGGGAACTAAAAAGTAGTTAACCCCACCCAAGTCCCCCAGGGCAGACCCGGGTGGGGTGTTTTCAAAAGAGCATGCAGATGTATTTGGTATAGCATGTAGCTATGTAAAGTCAACCTGAATAAATTTCACACAAATTATACTTACTTACGTCTATCGCCCCTCCCAGGGTATAGACTGTCGACGAGAGACCTCCAGTGACTCCTGTCCTGTGCTTCTCCTTCGATTTTACTCCAGGTCAGGTGGTTCCCAGTCTCTTGATGTCTGCTTGGAGGTCTCGACGCCAGGTGTTTCTCGGCCTGCCTCTTTTCCTCTTTCCCTGGGGGTTCCATGACGATGCCTGCCTAGTCATACTGGAAACTGTCTTTCTCAGACTGTGACCAATCCATCCCCATCTTCTTCGCCCAATTTCATTCTCTGATGTTATCTGCTGTGGTCTCTTCCAGAGTCTGATGTTGCTGATCTTCTCAGGCCAGTGGATTTTCAAGATTCTTCTAAGACAACTGTTTATGAAGGTCTGTACTCTGTTGACTGTGGTTTTTGTCAACCTCCAAGTCTCTGCTCCATATAGAACTGCTTTTACGTTTGAGTTGAAAATCCAGACCCTGGTGTGTTGTGACAGCTCTCTGGAACTCCACACTTTTTTCAACTGGAGAAAGGCTGCTCTTGCTTTACCGATTCGTGCTCTGACATCTGCATCAATGCCGCCCTTTTTGTCAATGATGCTCCCGAGATAGGTGAAGGACTCCACCTCCTCCAATGGGTTGCCAGCAAGCAAGACTGGTTCTTCCCTGGTTGCATTCAGCCTCATTGTCTTCGTTTTCTGCTTGTGGATGGTGAGGCCCACTTGGGACGAAATGTCAGCAAGTCTCGTGGTCTTGTCCTGCATTTGTTGACGAGTGTGGGACAGTAAAGCCAAGTCGTCTGCAAATCGAGGTCGTCAAGCTGTGTCATGGTGTCCACTGTATTCCGCTTCTCCTCTGCTCAGTGGTCCTCTTCATGACCTAGTCTATGGCCAGTAGGAAGAGGAACGGAGACAGCAAACACCCCTGCCTGACACTGGTTCTGACCTGGAGCTCCCTGGTGAACTGCCCTTCTTGGATCACGCGACACGTCATGCCATCGTAGCTGCTCTTGATCAGGCAGACGAGCTTTGTGGGTACACCGTAGTGTCGTAGGAGTTTCCACAAAGTCTTTTGGTCCACGCTATCAAATGCTTTCTCGTAATCCACAAAGTTGACGTACAGCGGGGAGCTCCACTCCAGAGACTGTTCCGTGGTGATCTGGTCTGTACATGATTTGTTTTTCCTAAATCCTGCATGCTGGTTCATTCTCTCCAGGATGATCCTGTTGAAGACCTTTCCTGGTACTGACAGCAAGGTGATTCCTCTGTAGTTGGAACACTTACTGAGGTCGCCTTTCTTGGGAAGCTTGATTAGGTACCCCTCATTCCAGTCAGCTAGCATCACCTCTTCCTCCCAGATCTTTCCAAGCAGTGGGTACAGCAGCTCTACTGTTGTCTCTAGGTCTGCTTTCAGAGTCTCCGCTGGGATGCCATCTGGCCCTGCTGCTTTGCTGTTCTTCAAAAATGCCACTGCCCTTCTGATCTCTTCCCGGCTGGGTCTGTCACAGCTGATGGGTAGGTCCCCATCACCTCTTCGTATCCGGTGTTGTCCTCCCCTATTTTGACATTATTATCGCCCTTGACGATGGTGAGTCGCCTCAAGCACCAGACGGCGCAGAGAGGACTGAATGAATGAATGAATGACGATGGTGATGTCTCACGCCGCACATTTGTCCACAGCACTCTGGAGTCGGTCGTAGAACTCTTGTTTCTCTTCCTCGTCACTGCCATTAGTGGACGCATAACACTGGATGACATTGAGCTTAATCTTTTTCCTGGTTCTAAAGGCTGCTGTGATAATTCTTGGCCCAAGAGGTTCCCAGCCCATCAGCGCTCTCTGTGCCACTGGTGACAGCATGAATGCTACACCTTCTGTATGTGGGGCATTCTCCTCTTCATGTCCGGAATACAGAATCATATCCCCACTTGTCAGCCTTTTCTGACCAGACTGCGTCCATCTGGCTTCACTGATACCTAGCAGGGCAAGGTTGTACTTTTGCATTTCCGCTACTATCTGGGTGGCCTTCCCATTCTGGTACATGGTGTTGACATTCCATGTGCCCATGATTGTGTCCCTGGATAGAGAGAGGCGGTTCGGTCTTGTGGTTTCCGAAGACTTCTGGCTTTCACCACACGACGTCATAAATCTTCTGGTAGAAGAACCTTCCTCCTCCAGAAAACGAATTGCTGTTGGTCTATTCGTCGGCGTTTCTGTAGCTATTTCCTTATTTGGAGGGTGGGAAGCTACCCCCACGCCCAACCCCCTTACTAGGAGGACCAGGGGTTTTCTGTCAGGGTCTCCTTCCCTTAGACCATGTTGGTTCAGGCAACTTATTTCATTCGGTGCACCCCTCTCACGAGGGACCAACTATCCACCACCCAGGGGATGCGCCTCAACGCCGTTTGGTCCCGAAGGACACAAATCATAGCAAGAGTGAAATTGTACCATGAAATTCTAGTTTTGTCACCATTTTCCCAAGTCTTGAAGCGAAAGCGAAACTCATATCATGTTAAATATAAAATTACGTAAAAACAAAAAAATACGTCATGACAAATGACGTTTGACAAACCAATGATGCGTATGCACTGCGCGCGTGCGCCTTATAGAGTTCACTATGGCGCATTGGCATATCTGTGAGGCTTTTTCAAAAGGAGATATTTCAACATCAGAATCAAGTCGAAGACAAAGTGTAGAGACCCCTGACAGCGAAGACAGCTCTCATATAGAAGGGACTTTGTGGGTTATAGTTTATGCTTTATCCCATCCTGTTTACCGATTTCCTGAGCTCTCGTGAGCCTTCACCTTTCTGATGACCAACCAAATTAGTGTGCATAGAAAGGTCTTCCCATCAGGTATCTCTGTAGCAAGTTTGGGTTTAAAGTTGTGAATAGTATTTGAAAAAAAACATCTTTTGTCAAAATATGGCTATTTCGGACCTATTTAATAATAATAATACCGGTTATTATATAGGTACTTTTCCCAATTCTGCGAATCGACTCAAAGCATCGCGAACTGAACCCAACAAGCATGCTCATGTTACACACACACATTCACTCTGAAGACAAACACAGTACAAGACAAACACAGGACATTCACGTGGTGCGAAGGGTCAGCTCAGCTACTGAGCCCTTGTGACCCTTCCGAGGGGTAATCCAAATTAGTATGTATAGATAGGTCTTGCCAGCAGATATCTCTGTAGCAAGTTTGGGTTTGAAGTTGTGAACATATTTGAGAAAAAAACTCTTGTCAAACCATGGCTATTTTTCACCTATTTCCTGAGCTCTTGTAACCCTTGACCTTTCCGAGGGATCAAACAAATTAGTATGCATGGAAAGGTCTTACCATCAGGTACCTTTGTACC
The DNA here is from genome assembly GCA_036245525.1 of Semisulcospira habei. NCBI lineage: Eukaryota > Metazoa > Mollusca > Gastropoda > Semisulcospiridae > Semisulcospira > Semisulcospira habei. The sequence goes on from BTPG01000002.1 coordinate 300,185,188, forward strand.
AAGTTTGGGTTTGAAGTTGTGAATAGTATTTGAGAAAAAATAAATTATGTCAAAATATAGCTATTCTTGACATATTTCCTGATCCCCAGTGACTTTGACCTTTGTGTAGAGGTCACTCAAATCGGTATGTTTAGAAAAGTCTTGCCACAAAGAATCTTTGGGCCAAGTTTGAAGACCGTGTCTTGAATAGTCTCCGAGAAAATGCCAACATTAAAGTTTACCACAGACACCGCCAGACGGATGACCACTGGCCCAAAACACAGACACACTTTTGCTTTGCACGTAAGCCACAAATTAAAAGGCTTTATGGCCGATACATATCATTCAACTATGATTTCTCCCCAGAAGAAAACTGCAACAAACCTGGTCCAAAAATAGCTGCACATCCTGCAGCATAGAGCACATCATAGTCCTGTGGGGGTATCACTCCACCGGCAATCACAATGATATCACTGAAAGGCAAAAAGCAAACAACTTTAATCCTTGACATATTTCAACATGATACAGATTGACCATGATAGTTGAAGGGTGATGCCAGAAAAGCTTGGCGTCTACAGGCGCGCATCACCCATCAACTATCATGGTCAGTTTGACTCCTTAACTATTATACTGTCTTCACAGATCAACTCCTAAGAGTGTAAATTCAGTAGTATTCGTTTATCGCAAAATGAAATCCTTAATAAACGAGACCAGTGTTAGTTCAACATAAAATGGAACATTGGGGAGGTGAGGCGGAGTGCATATGGGCCTTCCAGAGCGCTGAGATACCATTTTAATGAATTTAGCCAGTAATCTGAGGAAACAAACACGTGAAACCCACCGCCAGTAGCAATACAATCTAGTATGCAAATAAGTAAACGGCCAGTGTCGGCTGCAGTTGACCCTCACACAGCCGTGTGCGGGCAGCTAGACTTTGGCCAATGTCAGCCCAATGGTCCGATTACTAGGAAGAGAACAACAACTCACGGGCGTCCCATTTTCTTCAGCTCCCTCACAAGTTGTGGGATGAGTGTCTTGTGACCAGCAGCAAGTGAGCTAACTCCAACCACATGCACGTCTGCGTCAATTGCTTGCTGTGCTGCCTCAGCTGGGGTCTTTAAAATAAACAGATAAGTTGAGGGTCACAAATTGCTGAATAAAAACATGAAGCTGTTTCTATACATGTTACTGGCAAATAAGACCTTACAGTGAAGCGATAAAGAGAAGGGTTAACCCATTCAACCCTGATGTCCTACAGCTGGAGATGGGTCGATCGACCATGCTATTTCAAGGGTAGTGCCAGATGAGCTTGGCGCCTGTTGGCGCCAAGCTGATCTGGCACTACCCTTGAATTAACATGGTCGATCCATCTCCTGCAACAGGTGCAGAGTCGTTAGATGACGCCTGCAAAATTTGGGAAATACGTGTGCCGGGCTGAATGAGTTAACTTACCTCAAAGGTAGTGCCAAAGTGGCGAGTTAGCATTTCAAAAGTGCCCAGCCAGTCTGGTGCCATCTTTGAACTATCATGGTCGATCCATCTGCCACAACTTACACACAGTCAACAACTCCACCGGTTTTTCAACCTCAAATGTCAAACAGTGCACAAGTTCAAGTTGGTAAGCACAAGTATTTTACAAAATGAGATGCATACTGCGAAGAGAGGTCCGATGTCTACGTCAAATCCAACGTCAGCAAATCCTGTTGCAATGACCTTGCCACCACGATCGTGGCCGTCTTGTCCGACCTTGGCCACCAATATGCGGGGTCGACGACCTTCCCTTGCCAGGAATGCCTGAAACACAGACACTGCAATCACTGCAGGTCTGCCTCAGTATATTGCATGAAAGCACCAAGTTTTTGACATGCACGCAATCTTAGTGGTGTATTTACAAAAGAAACAACCACTCAGGAGCCAAAGACCTGCCTGCTCCAAAACCACTTCCATAGTATACCGCTTTGCATAATACAGGTCAGTTTACCTCCACTCTTTTCATGACTTTCGTGATCTCATCCTCCTCTCCAAATTCCGATTTGTATGCTCCACTGACCATCCGATCACTAGCGACATGTCTCCCAAATACCTGAGAACAGATAGAAAAGATGACAGATAAGTCAGATTGAATGTTACGTACTGTAACTAGTGAATTCAGTCTTTGGATAGCACAATGCTGGATCTGACTAGATAACAATTTAGATGTAATGCTTCTTTCAGGGGTCACGCCTGCGCTATGGCTGGTTGGTTAGTTTCGGGCTTTAATGTCCATGGCACCGGAGTGATAATGGAGGGCCCTAACATACAGGTTATAGGGCACAGGGACTGCTATAGCCTATCGAGTACGATCTGAACACTGACCAATTCCAGCACACTCCAACTGTGCTGCTTTGATTTGCCAGGACCTTTCAATGGACATGCTATATATAACAAGCTCAACTTTATGCTTGGGTGACCACACAATGTCACCAACACAATGTGTACTCACAGACCTAGCACTCTCAAAATGCAGAGAGTAGAAATTCAGTAAAACAGACCTTTTCCATGGCATCAGTGATCTCTCCCACGGTAGCCCGCGCTCTGGCCGCATCAATACTCAGGGACAGGAGGTTTCCGTTTCCGCTGCTGCAACATTCTGTGATGGCCTTTAATGTACCTTGTACCTGGGACAGAGATCTCAATGTTTTTTATGTACACTGTATGTGGTTCAACATCAATATAACTTTACACAGTACCTGGAAGCCATAAAGTCAGACTGTGTTTTTTGTGTGCAAGTTATTGCGGAGCTAAATTTACAGCTCTGCGTGGAGCCATCTAAGACTGACATTGCAAAAGGACCTTCTGCTCAAAGGGTATCCACTTCCCAGCTACAGATGATCACTGATCTTTAATGGGACAGCAGATGGGCAGAGCACAAATTTAAAAAATATAAATGTTTGGATGAAATTTCAAACTGTGAAAAATGAATTTTTCTCTAAAATGTATTTTTTTCAAAAAATACTTACCGATGACATTACTATTAGGAAGGTATGCTTAGCTTACCGATTTCAGCCTCCCAAACGTTGTGTGTTGCTACACAATCAGGGGCATAACTCTAGCAAGCAGTTACCAAGTACCCTGGGTAGCCTCCCTTCCTCCTCACGCCAGTCTTATCTTGGCATACTGCCAGCAAGCAAGGTAGGTGGGAGGGACGTTTGAGTAATGTCATCTGTAAGTATTTTTCGAAAAAATACATTTTAGAGAAAAATTCATTTGTTTCCTCAAAAACATTACCGATGACATTACTATTAGTAGTATTAGGAAGAACTGCGAGGAGGAGGAGGGTGCCGCCTACTAACACCTACCCCTGCTAACACCTACCCCTGCGTCAAGACTTAGCAAGGCCGCCCTTCGGCGCACACTCCCGACGATTTCAGCTAAGCGTTATCCATGGCGCTCCCAGCGCCCGGAGGGAGTGTTGTGCCGGCATGCTGCGCCCAACTAGTGCCAGACCATCTCCTTGGCCTGAGAGGTCCCCGTGGTAGAAGCGGGAAAGATGCCCGCCAGACCAGTCATTACAATGTCCCTCATGGCGCCAAGTGGCTGCCGCGAGGCTCGTGGCTCAGGCTCCGCCCTCAAGAGCCTTGAACCGCAGCCTCTGGCACCCTCTGGGCCGAGGTCTGCGTATGCACAGCGGATGCCTCTGCTAGCCAGGCGGAGATAGTCCGGGAACACTGTCGTTCTCGCCCAGCGCCAAGAGCAGGAAGAGGCGGGAACGTCCCCTCCTGAGGGGCTTGACTGGCGGAGGCTGAACATCAGTGCCCGGAACGGATCCTGCTGTGGGGACTCCCGGGACTGGCCCCGGCCCAGCAGAGGCCGAGGAGTTGTTGTCTGAGGCGCGACCAAAGGGGTGTATATCCCTGGCCAACGATAGCGGGCTGGAGAGGAGCTGAACCGATCCGACTCGTAGACTGCCGTGCGGGGTCCACCAGAGCCGTGGCTGACTGCTTGAGTGCTGGGGCAGAAGGGCACAACACCAGAGGGAGAGCCCGCAGGAACCGCGGCCGGGCCCCATCCAAGCACCGTGGTGACCCTCTGTCCGGAGCCTAACGGAGCACGACGCAGATCCGCTGCAAGGAGAGCGTGCGGGGTGCCCGGGGACAAGGAGTGATGATCCTCTAGGCTCCAGTGACGGTCCCCACCTCCCCCCAGCGGAAGAGCCGACTTACCTGTTGCCGATCCAAGGCGGAGGGGAGGACCACCCGTGAGAGCCCGGTGTCGAAGCGGGGGGAAGACGAGCGACGGGGGACGTGCGCGATCTGAGTCTGCAACGCACCCGACGTGTCCTCTTGATCCAGCTGACGACCGCGCACTGGCACAGCATCGGAGGGACATCGGGACTGGTGCACTGTGATGTTCACCACGACGAAGGGCGACCGAAGCTGCTGCTGTGCAGGTCTGTGGGGTGGCGGCCAAGATCCAGCAGCCGCGTCCGGCTGATCCGGTCCGACGTTCACCGCTGAGGGCCGGATACCGAGATGAGGGAGCACATAGTTCCATCAGCCTCATCCGGCTTAGTGGGCCTGTAATCACCACGGTGGGGTCGTTGCCGGCTGGACTGCGAGGAGCGGACGGACCAATACCCGGAAGCTGCATCGGGCCCGAAGCATCTCGGGCCACAAGGTGGGGCGAACAAGTTCGCTGTGGGCCTGGCTCTATGGAGCGGGCGCACCTAGGTCCATCAGCCTCGTCTGAGAGGGTCTGTAATCACCGTGGTGGGGACGCTACCGGCAAGACTGCGAGGAGCGGGTGGACCAACCCAGGAGCCGCGTCGGAGCCCAAAGCATCTCGGGCCGAAAGCCGGGGCAAACAAGTTTGCTGTGGGCCTGGCTCTGTGGAGCAGGCGCACCTAGGTCCATCAGTTTCATCTGAGAGGGTCTGTAATCACCGCGGAGGAGACGCTGCCGGCTAGACAGCGAGGAACGGGCGGACCAACCCAGGAGCCGCGTCGGAGCCTGAAGCATCTCGGGCCGCAAGGTGGGGCCAGCAAGTCTAGTTCCTATAACTTGAGATAAGGTGTCTTACCTGTAAGCTCGCCCACTGGAGCACGAGCACATGTGTTTCCCACCTAGGGCTCTGGAGAGGTGAAAGGAGCCGGCGGGGGAAAGGAAACATAGAACAAACATGTGAAACCGACCACGCGTGGCGCCCAAGACCACGTGAACAGCGCACACTACCGGTCTGCAAAGCTGCAATGTCAAAATACAATGGCAAAGCTCAGCCATAACCCCTCAGAAAATGTCAGGGGCCCCACCAAAGGGCAGGGGCAGGGTGTCACCTGCACTGCAACATAGAGCATACATGTGAAACACGACCGCCTGTGGCGCTTAAGGCCACGTGAGCTGTGCTCACTACCGGTCTGCCGAGCTGCAAAGACAAAAGATAGGGCAAATTCAGCCGCAAAACTCCAGAAAATGCCAGGACCAACCTCCTCCTGGCGGTGCAATGGCATTATCCAAGGCCTTATCTAGCCAAATCCTAGCGAAGCTTGACCAGGGGTAGACGATAATCCAGTCGACGAAACTTGCGGAGACTGAAACTGGCAATCCTTTCACAAGGCAGCTAAGCATAAGACTGGCGTGAGTAGACAGCTCACGTGAGGAGGAAGGGAGGCTACCCAGGGTACTTGGTAACTGCTTGCTAGAGTTACGCCCTTGGTTGTGTAGCAACACACGTTTGGGAGGCTGAAATCGGTAAGCTAAGCATACCTTCCTAATAGTAATGTCATCGGTAATGTTTTTGAGGAAACAATTCAGACTGTCAGTTGCCCGAGCATAATTTGCCACTAAAGTCGCCAGCACCTGAGACAAACGGCTGAATAATTATGTAATCTGTATTTGTCTGAACTCAAGGAATCTCATTGGTTCTTTTGCGCTTGGCATTTTGGATGTTCTATGAAATTGAACTAACTTGACATCATCCTTCGACACCCAGGTTGTCCAACAGTGGATGTCCAATGGAAATGGTGTATGTGCAAGCATCCAGTTTGCTTCTATCAAGGGTGGTTACATGACCTGATTCCCATGACAGCAGCTCACTTCTTCTTGATCACACAACTGAAGTCAGGTTCACTTGAACATTGGGGACTTTGCGGTTTTAGATTCTTCGTTTACATGTAGTACCATCTAAACAATATTGGGTGGAAGCTTGAAAAAAGAGTGGAGTGGTTAAATGGATGAGTTATTATTTGGTAACTATATCCCACATTGTCAACGAACTGAATCTGAGCAGCCTCCCTGGACCTGCGAGTCTATTGTCATCAGACTTGCATTATGCTTTTACAATGTTTCGTTCTTGAATATGTCACTATCAGAACTGAAAAGCATGCCAAAGACGATCTGAAACAATCACACGGCGTTTCACCAAGAGCAATGATGTCAATATAATCACACAAAATGACGTGATGAGCGGTAAATAATGCGACATGACGAGCAACAAAATAATGTGATCACACTTTGACAACAAGGAGGTATTTGCACACAAGTGAATAAATCACTGCCAGTTGTATTCACCAAAAGTGCTACAATACTTGCTTGCCTGAGTGGATTGAATACAGAGACTTGCATCTGCACATCAGCATTGTTTATAGTAGATGTCTGCACTCCTCCACCTAAGGCAGAGTGAAGACTTCCAAAATAAACAAATAGAAAAACAAGAAAGGCAAAGCCCTTATGGCTCACGTATATGACCAATCAAAATAATAAGTGTGACTTTTGTGACCTTGACCTTTCCAACAGGTCACCGAAAGTCCGTGAAAATGTGTAAGTGTCTAAGCACAAGTAAAGGGTTGGCTTTTGTACCAGCAAAATCTGAGTTAATTCTCAAAACGTACACATTTTTCACAAATCTGTCGACCCTCCGTGACCCTTGACCTTTGAGGGGGTGACTAAATTTGCATGCACAAAAAGGTGTTATCATCAGGTACCTTTATGCAGAGTTCAATTGAAAAGTTTGTAAAAACTTTGATAAAAACTTTTATAAAAACTTTTATAAAAACTACAATTTTATCAAAAACTGTTATTTTTCACACACTTGCTGACCTCCTGTGACCTTTCACCTTTCTGAGGGGTCACCCAAATTAGTATGCATAGAAAGGCATTATCATAAGGTATCTCTATACCAAGTTTGGGTTTGAATTTGAAAATAGTATGTCTCTAGACGTGAAAAAAAAAATGTTTTAGTCAAAATATGGCTATTTTTGACCTATTTCTGGTCCACATGACTCTTGACCTTTGTGAGGGGACCACTCAATTAGTATGCATAGAAAGGTCTTATCATCAGCTTCCTTTGTGCAAAATCTAACTGAAAAGTTGGCAAAACTTTGATAAAAACTACAATTCTATCCAAAACTGGCATTTTCACACATTTGCCGACCTCCTATGACCTGTGAACTTTCCAAGGGACCATCCAAAAGAAAAGAAAGGTCTTACCATCGGGTATCTCTGTACCAAGTTTGGGCTTGAAGTTGAAAATAGTATTTAAGAAGAAACAATTTGTGTCCAAATATGGCTATTTTTTACCCCTTTCTGGACCCTTTGTGACCTTGACCTTTGAGAGAGGTCACTGAAATTGGTATGTTTAGAAAGGTATACAAAGGTTTACAAAGTACCCTTGGGCCATGATTAAAGTCTGAAGCTTGAATAGTCTCCGAGAAAATGCCAACGTTAAAGTTTACCACGGACGCCAGATGCCAGATGCTGGGCAGACAATGGATAGCCCATTACATAGACTCACTTTTGCCATCACACATGAGCTAATCAGTAGACATTCTGGATGTAGTGCGGCCTCAAGCAAGACATCTGTATATTGTTCTTTCTTCTCAAGACAATGGCCACACCCATACTGTGAAGCCTGGCTCTCTATCATTATGTTCCACCCCTTTCTCTCTTTCACTTCATAGTTGAGCTCATTTTAACCCCTTTTTAACCGAGAGTGTGTAAACAGTACCAGTATGCACAAACATGGCATAACTGCGAGGGCCTGACCTTATCAGCGCTGCGGTTTTCCCGGATGGCCTTGAGGCGAGCGACCTGTTTTTGCAGCACCACTGAGTTGTCAATAGAGAGAACCTCCACTGTCTCCTCTTGAGGCAACCGATACTTGTTCACTCCCACTATCACTTCTGCAACAGTCAAAAGTCAGTCCTACTGTAGAGAGAAATACACTTCTGTAACAGGAATAAATCTTCAACCAAAATAATGCTGGCTGCTAATACATTTAACTCCTTCACAGCTGTAACACAATGAATACCACCCAACTGCATGAGACATATATCCTCATAAGCCTCCACAGTCACAGGTGCTCATGAGCATCTATGACTTACTAACCATGTCATATCCGTGTGCCTCAGGAACACATGGTTATTTGCAACATGTCTGTGATACTTTTGGCAACATTTTTATGGGAAAAGTAGAAATTTGAATGACTTGAGTACCCTGCGCTGTGTCAATGCGGGCCTGGCGCTTGGCAGCACACTCCTCAATCCTGAGCTTGGGCACACCTGATGCTACAGCCTTTGCCATCCCACCCATCTCTTCAATCTGCCACAAAATAAATATTAATTTTTCTCTAAAATGTATTTTTTCACAAAATACTTACCGATGATATTACTGTTAGGAATATTGTCTAAGCTAGACTAATTTTTGCCAAAAATTGTTGTGTACATAGTATGTGAGGTAACAAGGGGCGCTATAGCCTAGGCCGTGACCCGAGTAGCCTCCCCTCCATCCCATCTGGGCACGCGCCCACTGGATGCTCACCAGTCTGTTTCTGAGCGGAACAGTGGCAAGCGGGGCAGGTGGGAGGGTCATCCGAGTAATATCATCGGCAAGTTTTTTTTGTTGAAAAAATACATTTTAGAAAAAAATTAATTTGTTTCCTCAAATCACATTACCGATGATATTACTGTTAGGAAGAATGACGAAGAGGAGGCGGGTGTCGCTATAACGCCACTAACCCCTAATTACATGGCAACGAGACCCGCCCTCCCGAAGCAACCTCCCGATAATTTTAGCGAAGATTACCAACGGCGTCTGGGGCGCCGGGAGGGAGTGTTGCTCCGCCGTGATGTCTCCCACCAGCGAAAGGTTCTGGCGCTGGCTGGAGAAGTCCCTCAGGTAGAATCGGGCGAAGGTCGACTATGCCCGCCATTCCATGGCCGCCACGATATCTTTGACAGCGCAGTTGTGGTCGAACGCTAGGATAGCGGTCATGGCTCTGACCTCGTGCACCCTGATGTTTATTCATTTGGCTGCGTCAGGGAAGAGATCCTGGTAGGCGGAGCATATCACCCATGAGAGCCAGGAGGATATTGTCTGGGCCGAGATGTCATTTCTACCTGGAGACAGAGGGAGGAGAAGGCAGGTGCATCCCCTGCGTAGCGGCTTGTTCCAGCGCAGGTAAAACGCGTAAAGCCCTCACCGGGTCCTGTTGTCTGGACTCTCGGGAAGAGCCTGGAACTCGTAAAGGTGGAAAGGTGACCACATGAGGGGCAGCCAAAGGCACAAAATGTTGGATCGGGAAGCCGTTGAACAGAGCCGTTCGTCCAGAACTGCAAGTATGCGGGCCATGCTGAAAGGGCGTGCAGCTCGCTGACCCTGGAGTCAGAGGCAAAGGCCAGTAGGAAGCAAGTCTTCCGCGTCACGTTCGGCAACCATGCCAACTGGATAGGTTCAAAGCAGGCAGAGTTGAGCCAGGTCAGCACCCAGGGCAGGTCCCATCGTGGCACGAGCGAGCGAAGGGCGGAACGCTGTAGCCCGAAGGAGGCCAAAAGATCGGTGAGGTCCTGCAGTCGCCAGGATCGGGTCGTCCCAAAAGCTCGTACGTGTCAGTGATCATGGCCAGGTAGCCCCGAATGGTGACTGGCGCTGAATGCTGGTCGGTGAATAGCCAGAGGAAAAAATCCGCCAGCCGGGGAACCATCAAATGCGTGGGGTAGAGTCGTTTGTCATCACACCAGTGGCACAGGACTCGCCACTTCCCTTCGACGACTCGTCTGGTCAAGGATCTGCGAGCTGTAGCGATAGCCTCCACTGCTGCACCTGAGAAACCTCTAACCACGAGGGCTTGCTGCACAATCTCCAGGCGTGGAGGAGGAGTCGGTCGGGCAAGGGTGGAACAGCGCCTGTCGCGGTTGCTTGAGCACCGTGCGTGGTGTGGGAAGCCACAGCGGAGGGAGCCGAAGCGAGGTTCACGAGGTCGGTGGTCCACGACTTGGTCCAGCAGAAATGGGCCACCAGGAACAGGACCGAGTTGCACCCTCTGAGCCGTGTGACGAGAGGTCTCGGGACTTGCAAATCAATGTGCGTGGGTTCACGGCGCGGGTCAGTAGGCCGCGATCCACGAGCACCCTCTGCAGCAAGTTTCCACCCGGAACAGGACCGCGTTGCCACCTTAAGCTGAGCCGGAGCTTGGAGCTAGCACCGTAGGAGGTTCGGTGAGGTGACGAGGCCATCCCAAGAGAGGTAGAGAGCGTCGACCACTCAGGCTAGCGGCAATGGAATGATGGAAGACGAAGCAAGGAAGCTGTCGGTACCAAGTCGGCGCGATCATAGGGAGCTCACAGCTGCACCGATCACCCAAAGATGTCAGGACGGCGCGTCCCCTCAGAGCGGAGCTGCTGGTCGCGACGCGCGATGGAGTCAGCAGGTCACGCGGAAGTCTCATGAAGACTCCTTCTCGGGCAGCGATGTCTCTACTTTGCACCAATGGAGCCCCTAGCAGAGGAGGAAGGAAGGGAGAGGAACCGCATCCCACCCTACCTCTAACGTAGTTGACGACTGTGGCGCTGTCGGAGAGGACGAGAAGCTCCTGACGTCACCAACGTGACATCTGATGCTGGGCCACGAGGTCCGGAGCACATCCGCCGAAGGCTGAGTAGAAACTCTGTAGCAGGTGAGCCCCCGTGGTGGCAGGACTTGCGACGGTGCCAGGGACATCTGGGGCGAAGGCGAGAAGAAAAATCTTTCGAGGCAGACGGGAACTGCCCAGGAAGAAGGTGAGGACGGAGCAACGGCCGCACCCAAACCTGAGACTTGAGGTCGTCCGTCGAGGGTTGTCCGTGGAGAAGTGGGAGCAGCTGAAGCAAGGGAGGGATTTGGCTCCGTATGAGAAGATCGTCAGGAAATGTTGACGAGTTCCGCTGACTGCCCAGTCCACAGGCAGAACGGCGGCGCAAAGGCTCGGGCGGTCTCCACACCGCAGGACGGATAGGCGACGAACTGGTACAGAGTGGAGCACGCATCAACTGTGGTAGCCACCACCAACGGTCGGGAGGTCGAGGCCGCAGCGCAGGGGTAACCCGAAGCACCAGTGCACACAAAGTGGTAGCCGGCAAGGCAGCAACCCAGGAGTGGAACGCAGCATAGTAGGAGATAACTGGGCAGTCAGGAACTCCTAACCGCGGCGAGTGCTGGGAGCCTCCGATCCTCGATACGTGGAACAAAGCCCAGTAGAGGCTCAGTCATGCGTAACCAAGATCCATCTCCACAGACCAACGTGCAAAGTCCCGGGACCGTAGAACTGTCCGACAGCCCTAGGGCGCTGGCAGGCGGAGCTACTAAGAGAAGAAAGCGGATCACTAATGACAACACTAACGTACCTTCCAGCTGTAACGCTCTACAATGTGTACCCCCTAGAACAACCCCGCGGCATGTGTACACCCAAGCCCTACAAGCGGCTGTGGCGGCCGATGCTAAGGCTAAGCTCGTAATACTCTAAGTGCCACCCGGGCACGCAAAGTCCCGCAGGCTCATCCTGTCCAGGGAAGGCATCATCCCTGGGCCGGAAGCTGTACCACTGTGTTGGGCCGGAAGGCTTGCGTCGTAACCCGCACAGCCTGAGACAACCTATCCCATGAGAGTCAGGTGCACGCCGCACAATGACCTGTAGTCTCGGCCGGGGCGATGGTATTGCACCACTACAGGTGAGGTGCAGATTTTAAAGGCGCTGTTTCTCTAAAATGTATTTTTAAAAAATTCTTACCGATGGCATTACTAATAGGAAGGTACGCTTAGCTTACCAATTTCAGCCCCAAAAAGCGTTGTGTATACATCACAACCAGGGGGGCGACTCTAGGGAGCTGTTATCAGGAAACCCTGGGTTGCCTCCCCTGCCTCTCTATCCGGTCACGTGCCTGGCAGTACCCGCCAGTCTTTGCCTTAGCTCAACAGCGGCAAGAAGGGCAGAAGGGAGGGACCTCTGAGTAATGCCATCGGTCAGTATTTTTCGAAAAAATACATTTTAGAGAAAAATATATTTGTTTTCTCAAAACTCTTACCGATGGCATTACTAATAGCAAGAATTGTGAATAGGAGGAGGGTGCTGCCCCCTATGCCTCTCCCACGTGTTCACTTTGCCAGAAAAAAACGCACCACATCGTGCGTTAAACTATCGAGGCCCCCCCCCTCCCCCCCCCCATGCGCTCACTCCCAACAATTTCAGCTAGGCGTTACCTACAGCGCTGTGGCACCGGGAGGGAGTGTCACGCTGCCGAGATGTCTCCCACTAGGGCCAGACTGTCGCGCTGGCCGGATAGGTCTCGGAAGTAGAGGCGGGCAAAGGTTGATCACCCCGCCAAGCCAAGACCACCCCATCGTCTCTACTGCGCAGTTGCGGTCCAGGCGGTGCCCGCAGCCACTCATCTGATCTCGTGTACCTGGGTGCGCATCGTCCTCGCCCGCTCCTCTCTCTCTGGGCATGGGGACCGAGCGCCTGATGCCTGGACTCGCCTAGGGAGCACGTCCTGTCATGGGCGGACCAGCAATTTCCTCACCGAAGTGGGGCAGGGCTCCCGGATGTGTTCGTCTGTGTCGGGATGTTATATCTGCCTGGGCCCAGGGCAGGAAAGGCTTGAGCGCCGTTGTCCGAGTGGCTTAGTTCTGCGCAGGCAACTCCAACGCCCGGACGTGGTCCTGTGGTGGGACACCCGGGACAGGTACTTCGCCTAGAGCTGGCGGATGGTCAACACCTGAGGTGTGGCCGCTGGGGCCGGTTCTTGGCCAGCAACGTCGGATCGGTGCGGAGCTGTACCAAACCATTACCCCTGAACTGGAGTCCGGAGGGTCGCACCGTGGAGACGTGGGCCTCACTCACCCTCCCTCCTGCCCTTCTTGCCGCTGTTGAGCTAAGGCAAAGACTGGCGGGTACTGCCAGGCACGTGACCGGATAGAGAGGCAGGGGAGGCAACCCAGGGTTTCCTGATAACAGCTCCCTAGAGTCGCCCCCCTGGTTGTGATGTATACACAACGCTTTTTGGGGCTGAAATTGGTAAGCTAAGCGTACCTTCCTATTAGTAATGCCATCTGTAAGTATTTTTTGAAAAAATACATTTTAGAGAAAAATACATTTTTAATGCATTGTTCTTCAGAATGCTGCCCTTCTTGCCGCTGTTGAGCTAAGCGCAAACACTAGCGGGTACTGCCAGGCACGTGACTGGATAGGGAGGCAGGGGAGGCAACCCAGGGTTTCCTGGTAACGGCTCCTTAGAGTTGCTCCCCTGGTTGTGATGTATACACAACATTTTTTTGGGCTGAAATTGGTAAGCTAAGTGTACCTTCCTATTAGTAATGCCATCAGTGAGTTTTGAGAAAACAAATACTGATTTCTTGCCTCATTGATGATTTTCAGAGCTGCTTCATAGATTTCCTCTGTCAGAGACTCCATCATGTAAGATCCTCCCCATGGGTCAGCAACCTGAGGAGATGGAACAGCAATACCTACAAATGTATTGTTGTGTTTGTTGCAGACAATCTACTGAGAAAACTATGTGGTGCAGGAAAACACGAAATGAAGTCCAAGAACTCTAGTCACATGGTTTATGACAAGCTGGCAGAATATTGTGCGTGCCCTGACTTCATCAGGCCTGATGAAGGATTAAAAAAATTAACTGAAAGCAGTTGCATTTAGGGCATTGCAGGGTAATAAATAGATAAGAGGCATCAAGAAGATTCAGTAGAAAGCCTGCAATATTGATAAAGACAGATTTGAAACATGCCTTGAATCAAATTGGTTGTCTCCTTCGATTCCCTGCTGCTGACCAGCAGCGAATCACGGGAGACAACCAGTCTGGCCCCAAATATGAGAAATAAGTTCAAGTCTATAGGTAAAGAATTAGCTCTCTGACTGCAGGGTCCTGTCCAGCAAAGTAAACAGGTTAAATTCAAAAGAATAATGATTTTGCGCAACAGACGTTTACTTTGGAAATAGGTGATTTTATCCCACAAAACTTTTTCTTGGGATATGGGTGATAGAAGTTTTGTCAAACATCTTTAACTTACATGAGGTCAGCCATCAACATTATATTGCCCTGACCTTAGGGATACCACTCTCTTCCTGCAGAATGATCTGTGTGTTGCGAGCAATACGGGCGCTAAATGGGGTGGGAAGGCCCAGAGCTTCATCGAAAGAGTTGGTGTGCAGTGACTGTGTGCCCCCAAACACTGCAGCCATGGCCTCAACTGCTGTCCGCACTATATTGTTGTAGGGATCCTAAATACAAAAACGTTTCATTAACGTATGGATACATGTACATAAATATATTTTATATGGCTGTAACTAATTTTTTGATATTCACAAATGCAATATTTGAAGTTCATATGAAGAAAAATGCAATATTTAAAGAAATATTTTGTAATCTGACCATAAACTGTACCAAGAAATTCTGAAACCCAATATAAATTAGTGCCATAATTTTATTCAGTTAAACGATTAAAAGCTGAAGGGAAAATGGGAGGGGGAGACCATAATTAAAAATTAAAAAACAAACAACAGTTCACACACACACAATAACAAGCAAGGCAAAGCCCTTACGGCTCATGTGTATGACCGATCCACAAAAGTCTGAAAATAAGGGATGGCTTCTGCACTAACAAAATCCATGGTTTTCTCAAAATTTAATCAGTTTTCCTACATCCGTGAAACCCGCTTGACCTTTGCACTTAGTTGACCAAATTAGGATACATAGGAAGGTCTTATCAGCTACCTTTCTGCCAAATTTGATTGAAAAGTTTGCAAAAATGTTGATAATAACTATAATTATTGGCATTTTATACACATTTGTCGACCTCTTGTGACGCATGACCTTTTTTGAGGGGCCATCCAAATTAGTATACATAGATAGGTCTTAACATCAAGTATCTCTGTAGCAAGTTTAGGTTTAAAGTTGTGAATAGTAATTGAGAAAAAAACATTTCTTGTCAAAATTTGGCTATTTTTTTACCTATTTCCTGACCTCTTGTGATCCTTGACCTTTCTGAGAAATCATCCAAATTAGTATGCATATATAGGTTTTACTATCAGGTACAGTGGAGTCCGCTCAACACGAATTTCTGGGGACACGGAAAATCACTTTGTGTTAAACGTATTTCGTGTTAACCAATATGGCCTCAAAATTGATCACGGCCCTCTCGGCAAGGAAAACGTGTGTAAGAGATGCGTGCATGAATGAGTACGAGGTTAAAAGTGCATATTATCATACTAAATATGCTTACCTTACCTTCAGCTCGCTAGGAAAACACAAGGAGACGTGTACAGCTCACGTATTTAATGTAAAATCCATAGTAAAGTAAAAGCAACACGGGCTGAAGTACAATCTCGCATCGGTAAAAGCAACACGATCAAAGTAATTTAAAAGAACGCCATGATCGAAGTCTGTCTTGCGTTATTGACAGCCTGTGTAGAGAGACAATCGTGGATCTCATTAATCTTGTTTTTTCACTTCAAGCGTAATCGACTTCTCTTTTACCTAGGGGGTAGCCACGATCGGTGGTTAACTGAAGTGAGGGAGTGTTGGGTTGTGTTGGTACACGAATGATGCATGAATACAGTTCAGAAACTCTAGCCAATGAGAAGATGGACTACAACAACTGAAGGCTATTCAGCCAATCACAGGCTCGAGTTCGTTCTGATCTGGGTCATGTTTACTACAGCACGAGAGTGACACGTGTAGTGCCCCTTTCATGAATTGGTTTTCGGTGTTTGAGATTGGAATCTGTGTTCGTGTTAAACAGGTGAATAATAGTGAAATTGCTCTGGTTGGGAACCAAAAACAGCTTCGTGTTAAGCGAAATTTCGTGTTAAGCATTTCGTGTTATCAGTGAAATTTTAATACAGAATAAGAAGGCCGTCGGCCGGGAATGCAAAAACGGTTCGTGTTAACCGGAAATTCATGTTAAGCGAGTTCGTGTTAACTGGACTCCACTGTATCTGTAGCAAGTTTGGTTTTGGAGTTGTCTTTTGTCAAAATATCTTTTGTCAAAATATGGCAATTTTGGACCAATTTCTTGAGCTCTTGTGACCTTTGACCTTTTCGAGGGGATCAACCAAATCAGTATGCATAGAAAGGTCTTACCATCAGGTATCTTTGTACCAAGTTTGGGTTTGAAGTTGTTAACAGTATTTGAGAAAAAACATTTTTTGTAAAAATATGGTGATTTTGGACCTATTTTTTGAGCTCTTGTGACCCTTGACCTTTCCGAGGGATCAACCAAATTAGTGTGCGTATAAAGATCTTATCATCAGGTATCTTTGTACCAAGTTTGGGTTTGAAGTTTTGAATAGTATATGAGAAAAAATAAATTATGTCCCAAAACAGCTATTTTGGATTTATTTCCTGATCCCCTGTGACCTTGACCTTAGTGAGATTTCACTGAAATTGGTATGTTTAGAAGGTCTTGCCACAAAGTATCCTTGGGCTAAGTTTGAAGACTATAGCTTGAATAATCTCCAAGAAAATGCCAACGTTAAAGTTTAAAATGGACGATGGCAGACAGACAAGACAATGGACGGACGACCACTGGCCCAGAACATACTCACTTTTGCTTTGCACGCGAGCCAAAAAAAATGGCAAGACAGACATGATAAACTAGGCCAACAATTGAGGTATTCCAACAAAACTATATACCTGTTCAGTCAAGGACCAGCCTGAGGTCTGACAGTGACATCGAAGCAGTAGCGACTTGCTCAGTTTGGGTTTGAACTTCTCCTTGAGCAAATGTGCCCAGAGACGCCGTGCGGCTCGTAACTTTGCAATTTCCTGTAACAGGGAGTAATTACCACATTACCTTTCCCTATCATGATTTCTCAACTATGATAGATCAAGGGTAGTGCCAGATTAGCTAGGCGCCTTAGACACCAAGCTATTCTAGGATATTATTGAGCTATCAAAGGTACATAATCAAATTAGCTGCTGCAGTCATGCTCAAATGACCAGTGAATAGCCTCCCAAAGTTGAAAATGTCCTTATTAGGTGTACATGAGTTAACACACCATGTGTTATTTGTCATACCGCATTCAGGTCATTTACATGATAGGCCGAGTTTTACACATTTAGAAGTCATCTATTGTTCTACACATATCAGTCAATGCTGATAAACATGCAGATACTGATCCATAATTTGAACATGATGGTTCAAAGATATATATCACCTGATTAGCCTCACAACTGCCAAGGCACCAAACTAATCTGGCACTCTGTGGTCAATTGATATCCGACTGCAATAAAATTTTCGTGTTCTCATAGCCACTAGGAGACCAACAAAAATTCATCAAAATTCAGTTAAATATTTCATAAAAAATATGCAACAATCTGTTGCCTTACCATGTAGAAGTTCATACCAATACCCCAGAAGAAGGAAAGGCGAGGTGCAAACTTGTCTATATCCAGTCCTCTTGAAACGCCTGCCACAAACAAATCACTAGTCACATGCTAAAGTGGACAATTTAACAAAATTGAAATGTTTTTGTCATATTTTCAAAGAGTTAAAATAAAAGTTAAAAGAATAATAATTCAAAGACAAAAATGGCAAAGCCCTTAAGGCTCACTCGCATGACTGATCTACATAATTAATCACTTTGTGACCTTGACCCTTTGTATCTATTACATAAATAAAGGGTTGGCTTTTGTACTTTCTCAAAAATGTATGCATTTTTCACACTCCCATTGCCCTTGACTTTTGTGAATCTATGTCACAGCATGTCAGTGCAGTGTGTAGATCCGCTTATCTGGAACTTCGTCGTATTAGTTCAGTTCGTCACCTGCTGACCGTGGAAGCCACTAAAACACTAGTTTGTGCATTTGTGCTGTCCAAGCTAGATTATTGTAACTCTTTGCTTTGTGGCTGCCCTCAGTATCTCATTGATCGCCTCCAAAAAATTCAGAACAATGCAGCCCGGCTTGTTGTGAGAGTCCGTAAGACTGAGCATGTCACACCCATCTTGACGTCCCTTCACTGGCTACCTGTGTCCTCACGTATTCAATACAAAGTTATGTCAATCTGTTTTAACTGCCTTTCAGGCACCAGCCCAGAATACTTGTCCTCTTTGCTGCATGTGTATACACCCTCTCGTGAGCTCCGCTCCTCTTCTGATAAACGGAAGTTGTGTGTACCTTCTGTCCAAACTAAAACATTTGGTCAGCGCACTTTTGTTTATCAAGCCCCAGTGTTATGGAATACACTTCCTCTTGAGGTCAGAAACAGTGAGTCTGTCTCTGACTTCAAGAGGTCGTTGAAAACTCACCTCTAAGTCTTCAAGCTTTACTTTGAATAACTGCCAGTGTTTGATGCCTTAGTTGTAGTTTTGCAATCCTCCTTGTTTAGACTGAATGTTAATTAGAATATAAATTATTATGTATGTATTGTTGTTTAGTTTATTGTAAAAGTGGTGTGTTCGGGCATTGTGCTTTGTTTGTTATGTGCATATGTCATTGTATTTTTATTTTTGTGTACAGATTGTAAAGCGCTTAGAGCTTTTGAGTAAGATTAAGCGCTATATAAATACTCATTATTATTATTATTATTATTAGTGAACCAAACTAGTATGCATAGCAAGGTTTCATCACCAGCTGCCATTCTGCCAAAGTTGGTTGAAGCATTTTACAAAAATGCTGATAAAAACTAAAATTCAACAAACGAGACATTTATTTCTTCAAAAACATTACCGATGACATTACTGTCAGGAAGGAACTACTAGCTCACGCAATTTTAGCATAGGGACCCGTTGTGCTCCCACACAACCCGGGAGGCACTCAGGGATCCCAAAAACAGGGTCATGAGTAGTCTCCCGTGCCCATCCGGTCCTGTACCGCATGGCGTGACCAACCAGTCATTCTACTTAGCTCACAGCGTTAGGACGTGTTTTTGGCCTACGGGACTTCTTTTCTTGGATTGGGCTCGGACTTAGCCTTCTACGTGTGCTTAGTTTCCTGGAGACTTTTTCCTTTGTGGTGCTTCCCTTCTGGAAGAAATGTGTGACTGTGCTGGACGGCGTTTCGTGTTAAATAATAATAATAATACATAGTTCTTGTATAGCGCTGTTCTCCAGGAAAACACTGGACTCACTGCGCATGCACAACAGCACACCCTCTCTCTCAGACACACGCATGATTATACACTACTTTAATCCACCCCATCTCTTCCCATCACTATACATTCACTTCCTCAAGGATCAGAATAAAAGGCAGTCAACAGTTAGCTAAAGATGAGCTAAGTGTTAAATGCCCGACAGAAAAGAAAAGTCTTTAAGTGAGCTTTGAACTGTGACAATGTGGGCAGATTCCGCATTTCAGTTGGCAGGGAGTTCCACACACTTTGGGCTAAAAAGGTGAAAGAACGCTCCCCGACAGTTTTCATGTTAAGTTTTGGGATTTTCAAAAGTTTTACACTAGAGGAACGGAGGGTGCGTGATGGCTGATAAACAGACAGCTTGGCAGAAAGGTACGGCGGGAGAGATCTGTCAAAATGCCGATAGGCCAGCGGCAGCGGGGCAGGCGGGAGGGTCATCCAAGTAATGTCATTATGAAATATTTTTTTTAAAAATACATTTTAGAGAAAAATTAATTTGTTTCCTCAAAATATTGGCGATGACATTACTGTTAGGAAGAATATTGAAGAGGAGGTGGGTGCCGCTTAGAACGCCCCTAACCCCTGGGTAATATTGAGACCTGCCCTCCCTGGTACAACCTCCCGATAATTTTAGCTAAGATACCTGCGGCACCTGGGGTGCCAGGAGGAACTGTTGTGCCGCCGTAAAGTCTACCCCCAGCGATATGTTCTCGCGCTGGCTGGAGAGGTCCCTCAGGTAGAATCAGGCGAAGGTCGACTCTGATCGCCAGCCCACCGCTGCCACAAAGTCTTGACTGCGCAGCTGCGGTCGAAAGCGAGCTTGTGGCCATGGCTTGTGACCTCATGTGCCCTGATGTTCACGCATTTGGCTGTATCAGGGACGAGGTCTTGGAAGCGGGAAGCGTATCACCCATCGGAGCCAAGAGGTCGACTGTGCTCGCCATTCCACGGCCGCCATGATATTTTGACCGCGCAGTTGTGGTCGAGCGCGAGGCTAGCGGTCATGGCTCTGACCTCGTGCCCCCTGATGTTCATAGGCTTGGCCGCATCAGGGGAGAGATCTTGGTACGTGGAGTGTATCACCCATCGGAGCCAGGAGGATATCGTCTGGGCCGAGATGTCATGTCTACCTGGGGACAGAGGGAGGAAAAGGCGGGTGCGTCACCTGTGTTGCGGCTTGGTCCGCTCCAGGAACACATGTAAGGCTCTCACCTGGTCCTGTTGTCTGGATTCTCGGGTAGAGCCTGGACCCCTCAAGGGCTGGACGGTGACCATCTGCGGGGCAGCAAAAGGAGAACGGGTCTTGGCTAGGAAGCTGGGTCAGACAGCAGTTGCACAGAGCCGTCCATTCGGAACTGTAGGCATGATGGACGTGCAGAGGGGTATTTCGCTCGCTGACCCTGGCCGCCGTGGCGAGAGCCAGTAGGAAGCGTGTCTGCCGCATCACGTCCAGTGACCGTGCCAACTGAAGTGGTTTGAAGCGGCTGGAGTTGAGCCACGTCCGCATCCAGGGTAGGTCCCATCGCGGTACTAGAGAGCGGAGGGCCACACGTCTTAGACCAAAGCGCGCCATAAGGTCAGCCAGGTCCTTGCAGTTGCCAGGGTCGGGCCGTCCCGTCCCACCTGCCGGTACATATCGGCGATCAACTCTAGGTAGCCACGAATGGCTTGGCGCCATAAGCTGGTCAGTGAAGAGCCAGAGGAAGAACTCCGCCAGCTGGGAACCGTCAGCTCCATGGTAGAGAGTCGCCCTTCATCACACCAGTTGCACAGGACTTGCCACTTACTCTCGTAAACTTACCTGGTCGAGGGTCTGCGGGCTGTAGCGATAGCTACCACCGCTGTAAGTGAGAAGCCCCTAGCGGCGAGGGCTCGCCGCACAAAACTCCAGGCGTAGAGTAGAAGTCGCTTGAGGCACGGGTGGAACAGGCCTGCTGCGGTTGCTTGAGCATCGTGCGCGGGGTGGGTAGCCTCAGCGGGGGGCTGCGGCGAGTTCAGGAGGTCGGTGGTCCAATCCCTGGTCCAGCTGAAGGGCGCCACCAGGAACAGGACTACGTTGCAATCTTTGAGTTAGTTAGTTAGTTATTTGGGTTTAACGCCGAGCAGGCAACTAAGGCCATCTCACGGCGGGAAGGGTAAAAATCTGGTCAGCCAGACTAAAAGAAAGGTCTTAAGACATGATGTAAATATACCTTAAAAATATGTCTCGGATTAGATCAGCACAAGACAGCAAAAAGTGTTGAACAGAGTACTGCTAGTCGCAGGCATAACACCATGGACACTCCTCCTGTTTTAGTAAATAAGAGTGCGTAAAATACGTGTGCCCGATGTGGAGCCGAGCAAGGACGGTCTCCTCATGGCGGCTGCCGCAGCGATAAGGTAGGCCGTCGGATAATTTAGGAAGGGCTTCATGCAGCTTGTTAGCTTCCTCTTTGTCCCACTCGGACTGCCACTCACGGGCTATGTACGCACTAACCACATGTCTAAAATCACTATAAACAGTCTGTGTGTCAGGGACAGGGTCGTTGAGGGCATCGTTGGCAGCAGAATCTGCGATCCTGTTGCCTTCGATGCCCACATTCCCTGGGACCCAAATAAAAATGATGTCATAATATTCCTTCATCAAATCTGCATAGAGCTCTCTGATCTGCACCAGCAGTGGGTGGTCATTTCCCGTACCCTGAAGGGCCTGCAGGGCAGAAAGAGAGTCAGACAGAATCAGGAAGTTCCTTTCTCTAGATCGATAAGCATGCCTGAGTGCCAGCAGAACCGCCTGCAGTTCTGCACTAAATACAGATGAGTGGTCTGGGAGGCAGTGCTTAAATGGGCGTCTAGGATGGCGAGAGACACTGCGGTCGCAGCCACTCTCCCATCCTCAGACTTTGACCCATCCGTATAGATACGACAATAGCCAGGAAAAATTGAAAGCAGTTCATTGAGGCTCTGTTGGTATATGGTTGGTGGAGTAGAGTCTTTCTTGTGGGCAGTCAAGTCCAGCAAGATGTCTGGAACTGGCAAGAGCCAGGGTGGAGTGATGTGTTGCAGGGATTCCAAAACTCTGTCCAGGTCCAATCCGGCCGCCTGCAGATGAGGTCGGAAATGGAAAGAAAGTGGACGGACAGCTCCCGGATGGGTATCGTAAAACTCTGCAAACGATGGTTTAAAAACACAATCATAGGCAGGATTGTCTGGATGGGCCTTCAGTTTCAGAACGTAGCTGAGCATGAGGCGGATGCTTGAGAGAAGGCTCCCCTGCCTCGGCATACAGACTAGGAACAGGAGACGTCCTGAAGGCTACAAGACATATCGCAGACCCTGATGGTGAATTGTGTTCAGACGCTGTAGCACAGACTTGGAAGCTGAGCCATACACCACGGAGCCGTAATCCAGTTTGGACCGAACTAAGGGCCCGGTACAGTTGAAGTAAGACAGTACGGTCTGCACCCAAGTCAGTACGACCGACGACACGAAGAATGTCAAGAGCCTTCAGACAAGAGGTTCTAAGGTAATTAATATGGTTGCGGAAGGCAAGTCTTTTGTCAAAGATGACCCCCAGAAACTTCGCCTCCTCGGCCACCTTAATTGGCACTCCAGCAATGCTCAGGTTAGGTTCTGGAAAAAATTTCGTCTGGTTAGTAAAATGCACACAGACTGTCTTGGAGGGCGAGAACTTGAATCCATTGAGAGACACCCACCGCTGGATGCGATCAACGCACAGCTGCAAGCGCCTCTCAAGATACGCAAGTCCTCGACCACGTGCGCACAAAGCAAAGTCGTCAACAAACAAACAGCATTTAGAATCATCCTTGACGGCCTTTACAATGTTATTAATTTTAATACTAAATAAAACAGGAGATAGGATGCTGCCCTGTGGGACACCCATCTCCTGTTCAAAGGAGTCGGAGAGAGTGGAGCCCACAAGGACATGGAACGACCGGTTAGTCAAAAAATTGTGAATAAAGACGGGCAGGTGCCCCTTAAAACCCATGTCCAACAAGTCAGACATTATGCCATACTTCCAGGTAGTGTCGTACGCCTTCTCAAGATCGAAGAAAATTGCATAGACATGCTGCTTGTTGACAAAAGCATCTCGAATAAATGATTAAAAGTGGACTAAATGGTCAGTTGTACTACGGAAGCGCCGGAAACCACACTGGAGGTCTGTGAGGAGACCCTGTGACTCAAGTTGCCACACCAGGCAGGCGTTGACCAGGCGCTCCATAGTTTTACATAGACATGATGTCAAAGCGATAGGCCGGTAGTTGCCCAGGTCGGAAGGATCCTTACCCGGCTTGGGGATCGGTACAACCACAGCCTGGTGCCAAGACGGCGGAAAATGCCCAGTTCTCGAGATATGGTTACACACCTTAAGAAGTACAAGGAGTGACCTCTCAGCAGATGCGTTAGGAATTGATAGTGGATGGTATCTAGGCCAGCAGCAGAGTCATTACATTTCTGCAAGGCTTGCTGCAATTCTGATAATGTAAAAGGGGCATTATAGTCTTCTGAGTTATCGGACTTAAAATCACAAATACGAGGGAGAATAATGCTCTGTTGAAGAATTATGGGCAATGGTGGAGGCAAGCAAATTGGCCACAGCTTTTTTATCTGTGACCAAGCTGGCACCATCTCTAAGATGGCCGATAGAAGCAGAGCCACCCCTGCCCCTAATTCTTCGCACAGCCTTCCAGACTTTCTGGGACGGAGTCCGAGAAGTTAAAGATGAAACGAAGCGTCTCCAGGAAGCACGGCGTTCACGTTTAAAAATGTAACGGGTTTTCACCCTCTGTCTTTTAAAGGTTAAAATATTCACTTGCGACGGATTACGGAAAGCTGATTGATTGTACATTGCTTAACGTCCCGACAGCAACAAGGCTTTCTCAGGACGTGCCTGCACTGCTTGTGAAAAAAAAAAAAAAAACAGAAAATTGAATGTATGTCGCCAGCCGGTCAAATACGTTACATAAACCTACAACATGGGGCCTAAATAAAGCTAAGACCATTTAGCAGCACACATCCAATATCAAGAGCTACAGGCAGTGCAGACAGTAGGGAGAGTTTTAAAAAGGCAAATACAGGTGAATGGACAAAGGGTAGACAGAAACACATGCCCCAGAATAGAGAGAAAAACCCACCCTGTGGGGCTGACCAGGGTGACCCTGGGAACTAAAAAATACCTAACCCCACCCAAGTCCCCCAAGGCAGACCCGGGTGGGGTTACGGAAAGCACGTCGCTGAGCAGTTTTGTGCGCTTTTTGGGCCTTGCGGCACTCTTCATTGAACCATGGTGCTCTCGGCTTCCGAGGGACTGATGCGGAAGTTTTAGGGATGGTTTCACTCGCTACGTCCAACAAAATAGTAGTAAAAGAAGAAACAGGTTCTTCAGCTGACATGACCACCTCCTCTGTAATACGAGACTGACAAAGGGAGGCGAAGAGAGGCCAGTTAGCTTTCTTAAGATTCCAGCACCCCACCGGTGGGTCCTCCCCACAGCTGACAGATGACAGGACTACTGGGAAGTGGTCACTACCACACAGGTCGTCGTGAACCTCCCAGTCAAAGTCAAGCATGAGAGAAGGATCACACACAGTGAGGTCTAGAACAGAACTAGATCCTGAACCTGGGATAGAGTAAGTAGGTGAGCCATCATTAAAAACACATAGGTTAAGTTGAGAAAAAACATCTTCTAACATCTGACCTCTGCCATCATAGTGGTCACTACCCCACAAGTGAGCGTGACCGTTAAAATCTCTCATGAAAATAAAGGGAGGGGGCAGCTGATCTACTAAGTTAAAAATATCATTACTACAGACCCGCAGGGATGGTGGCAGGTAAATACTGCATATGGTTATGGTCTTCTTTAAGGTAACCCGAGCTGCAACAGCCTGAAGACAGGTGTCAACACTAACGGGGCTACATAAAAGCTGGTTGCAAATGTGAAGAGCCACTCCACCCAAGCGTCTCTCTGAATCAGAGTCTTTATGGATAGCAAGAAACCCATTAAAGGAGACAGGGTCAGAAGTCTTCAGGTAAGTCTCCTGAAAAGATATTACTGAGGGGTTATAGGACTTCACTAAAAGGCGTAATTCTTCAAAGTTGGTGTGAAAACCACGAAAATTCCACTGAAGCAGAGAGTACATGGTTAGGTTTTATGTGGAGGAGAACAGTTCTTTTCCCCCTTTTCCTGTGCTTTGGAAGGAGTCGAAGAAACAGAGGGCTTCCCGGGCCTCCTCTGGTTCCTCGGAGATGAGTTGATTGTACATTGCTTAACGTCCCGACAGCAACAAGGCTTTCTCAGGACGTGCCTGCACTGCTTGTGAAAAAAAAAATAAACAGAAAATTGAATGTATGTCGCCAGCCGGTCAAATACGTTAAATAAACCTGCAACATGGGGCCTAAATAAAGCTAAGACCATTTAGCAACACACATCCAATATCAAGAACTACAGGCAGTGCAGACAGTAGGGAGAGTTTTAAAAAGGCAAATACAGGTGAATGGACAAAGGGTAGACAGAAACACATGCCCCAGAATAGAGAGAAAAACCCACCCTGTGGGGCTGACCAGGGTGACCCTGGGAACTAAAAAATACCTAACCCCACCCAAGTCCCCCAAGGCAGACCCGGGTGGGGTTCCTCGGAGATGAGGAGGGAGGAGCTGCCGCAGCACCAGCCACAACAACTTCCACCCCCTCCATCTGCTCCTCCAATGCAGCATATTTATTTTGAAGGGGGACATCAGTGTCTCCCTTCTGGGCCCGTACACACAGCGGTCCCGTAACTTTCTTAGACTTCTGGGCTGGGCAGCGTTCCTGCCGCCAGAGTTGGCGGCCCTAGAAGGCTGACCAGAGCCAGAAGTCTTTGTAGTAAGATTGGCAGGCTTGGGTAGGGGCTGAGGCTTAGGGGCAGCAGAAGGCGTGGCCACCGGACCAGTATCATCCGCCCTCTGCGTTCCCTGGCTCCTCGTCACCACCGGAGGAGGGTTACTCTCCAGGGGCGAGAGGATCCGAGGCTCCGCCCCCAGCCAAGAAGTTGGGGTTTGACAAGAGAAGTCTTTGGTGGGGCGCTTGCCTGCCACCGCAGCACTAAAAGTATACACAAAGGTGTTATTTGAGTTTGGCGCAGCCTCAGCTGCACCAGGGCCATCAACCAGTTTTTTTTTGTGTCCGCAAAGGACAGCCCCTTCTCCACACACACCTGCTGAATCTTGCACTCGGATACCCAACGAGGGCACTTCTTGTCAGAAGCCATAATATGCGCCCCCTGGCAATTCACACACAGGGGGATGGCTGTGCAGGACTCAGCAGAGTGCCCGGGCTTAGTGCAGCGGGCGCATAGAGCCTCTGCCTGGCGGCATGTCTTCTGCCCATGGCCATACTTTTGGCACTTAAAGCACCAGAGGGGGAGAGGGACGTACTTTTTCACTTTTAGGGAGTAGTAACCTCCCCAGATGGTAGTAGGAGCGGTGGGGGGTGCTAAACGTCAGGATGATGGTAGAGAGACGGATCTCCCTACCACCTCGTTTGGAAACGAAGCGCCTGACGTAGGTCACCCCCTGTGACTTAAGGTTCCGTACAAGTTCATCTTCAGACAGTTCGGCCAATGCTTGATCTTTAATCACTCCTCTAGAAGAATTCATCGTTTTGTGGGGAGTGACCTCCACTGGAGTGTCCCCGATAGAGGAGAGCCTCAGTAGCCCATTGGAGTGTGCCCGGATACGGCACTCTACCAGCAAGTCACCAGACCTGAGGCGCTGGGCCTCAGGCCTGCCAACACGGCTCCTGAGGGTCTCCCCTACCAGGAAAGGGTGCAGCTTGGAAACGGGCTTCTATTTAACTTTGCTGTGGATAATGAGAAAGCGAGGCCAGGCGGCCGACACCTGAGGCGTCGCTTCCTCACAGTCAAAGTCACTATCGTTCTCAATAACAATGTCGGCGGTTAATGTGCCGATTTGGTGCCAGTTTTTTTTTTTTTTTTTTTTTTTTGGGGGGGGGGGGGGTTTTCCATATTATAGTATGTTAGATATTCATCCCCCGGGGGTCCCTACCCGCCACCGAGCCCAACAAGGGAAAGTGCATTTGTCGGCGGGTCTCCAGCCGACGCACGATGGAGACTGCCCGAAAGATATACTCAAGGGGGTAAGCCCGACTGAACCGTTTGAGCCACCGCCTTCTATCACACCGTTGAATGCAGGGGAATACTGGCGTAAAGCACCTAATCAGCAGCGGTGGCTGTAGCATGGTGCTCCGTATATCAGCCCGCATGTCAACAATGGGATAGGGCTCAACGTGACAAGAGCCGATTGACTAGGACGGTACGACTAGCCTCCCGTTTAGGCAGAAGTCAAGGCCAAAGTGGAGTGTTTCAGCCACCAGGATCCTCTTCTCCCCCGACACGGGTCTCCAAGCACGGCAAACACTTGGGATCCAAAGGACCAAAAAATAATGAGTATTTTTAAGGACCAATCCAACATGGTAAGACCTGGGTTAGCACAGCTCCTTAAAAACCGGACCAGAGAAAAAGACTGAACAACATATTTGCTGACGTCAAGTCCTATCCTGGACAGTGATGGCACCCCTCTGCTAGCCCCCTCAGTCAGTGACTGGAGAGACTACCCACCCACACCACGTGGAGGCCGGTGCCCAGTGGGCGCAATCTTTGAGCTTGAGGAGGAGCTTGGGGACGAGAACTGTCGGCGGGTAGGTGTACGCGATGAGGCCATCCCAGGGAGTGGATAGAGCGTCGACTGCCCAGGCCAGTGGATCTGGCATGGGGGAGACGAAGAGAGGAAGCGGGTAAATCCACCTCGTTGTAAAGAGGTCGATCAAGGGGGTCTCCCGATGAGTGTAGATCATCTGAAGATATCCGGCCGGAGGGTCCACATGGTGTGTAGAAGCTGACCGCGTCACGAGAAGGATTTGGCTAGTACATAGAGATGGCCCGGGATGTCTGGCTCGGAGAGAAATGCCGGGATCTTCGCACTACCGAAACATCTGGTAGAGAAGGATGTCGAGATGCGAGAAGAGCATCACGCCCTACTTCTGGATGCTGAGTGCTTGCCAGACTGCCTTCAGTTTTAACCATTTGATGTGCTGGAACGTGAGGTCCGGGGGCCAGGCGCTGGAGGCCACTACGAACATCAGTAGAAGGTGAGCGCCCCCGCTGTAGATTTGTCGGTGCACAGGGACAGCTGGGGAGGAGGCGAGTAGAGGGGAACTCCCTTCACGAGCTGGCCAGGCTCCGCCCAACGAAGGAGATGAGGAAGGAGCAATGGTAGAACCGGCACAGGAGCCTCGAGGTCGCCCATCAATCGTCGCCAGTGCAGGAGAAGGTGCAGCTGAAGCGGGCGGCAGTAGAGACGGCCAAGGGGGAGTAAGTCTGCTGCCACACTCGTCAGGCCCAGAAGCTGAAGCCCCACTCTGGTGGAGACTGTATCTGTCCAAGGTCAGGTTCGCCAACTTCTGAAGCGTGGCTCCGGTAGCTTCACCTCGTTGAGCTCGGTGTAAAACCATCTCCAGATGAACGAAGTGGCGGGACGGCACAAGGTCGGATGTGCCCACGTTGAGCAAGAGGCCGTGTCTGTCGAGCAGATCTAGCAGCGCATCATGATCCGCCGCCAACCTGGCCTCCGAACGGTTCTGCAAGAGAAGACCTGGTCCAGATAGTTCGACGTAGGGCCTGAGGACGTCCATCTGGCCCTGGCAACAACGACATCCAAGAAGTGGGTGAACCCCCAGGGACTGAGGCCGAGGCCGACGGGTAGAAGGCGAACCGGCAGGCCACTCCACTGAAGGCGAGGTGGGGTACATGGAGATGTGGAGATAAGCATCCGACAGGTCTAGGCTGACGGCAAGTCCATAGGCTGCACAGCAGCCCGAGGTGCTCGGGCAGTCTCCATGCGCAAAGGCGGGGCGAAGATAAACTTGTGTAGGGCGGACAGGTCGAAGATGGGACGCCACTTGCTGCCGGCTTGGGAACCCCGAAGAGGCGGCTGTAGAAGGCTGGGACGTTGTGTCTGATTAATTTTATAATAATAAATTAAATTAAAATAATTAAATTTTAACAAATAACAAGATGGGATGAACCATAACCTACAAAGTCTCTTCTATACAAGAGCTGTCTTCACTGTCAAGGGTCTCTACTTTTGTCTTTGACTTGATTCTGATGTTGAAATATCCCCTTTTGAAAAAGCCTCGCAGATGTGCCAATGCATCACAGTGAACTCTATAAGGGGCGCGCGCAGTGCATACGCGTCATTGGTTTGTCAAACGTCATTTGTCATGTTTTGGTATTACGTAATTTTATATTTAACGTAATGAGTTTCACTTTCGCTTCAAGACTTGCGAAAATGGTGACAGAACTAGAATTTCATGGTACAATTTCAGTCTTGCTATTGTAGTGTCGCCTCACCCCAGCCTTCGACGCCAAAATCTGTAGTGTTGCTGACCGTGTGCAATGTTTATGTGACCGGTGAATGTGTATGTAAATGTTTGCTTCATCAATCAATCAACCAACCATCAATCAATCAACTTTATTATTCCGAATACATGTTGCCACGTACAGGAAAATTTGTTTCGCCACCTCAGGTGCAACTCGCAATCACCCAAACTCACACAACAGTTACAAAAAACAAATGGACAATGGCTCGGGACGGGTGAAGCCCATCGCCAAGGCGTCTCATGGCCGGCGCCAATGGCCCCAACCCGACCTGAACCTCCCTAACACAAAGCAAACTAAGGACAGCCTTATCATAGTATCTCTTAAACACATAATATAATGTTTTTAAACTTCCTGCTTGGCTGAGACTAGTTACACTTAATACGCATAAACAAAACAAATAGACGAATTATACTTCCACAGTTGCTACCTGGGGGCCCGTCGCTATAAGAACAGCGCCGGCTACTACTTTACTAGACAGCCGCTCCGGCATAAACAGTCACCACTACCTTAATTATAACTTAACTAGTACCAGTAATATAACTTCACACCTACTCATTTTTAAAGCAATAATAGTAAAACTACAACATTAACGTGAAAGCAGTCCAAACTGAATTGTTTCTAAAGCGATACAGTACACACATGCACACGCTGTTAAGTGTTGTAAGAAACACAGTCACTGTGTCGGGGAGGTGTCCGTCATCACGTCACTCGGCTGGAATGTGGGGGCCCGAAGCCTGCCGGCACTCGCTCGCTACACGCACTCACGCTACTCCTCAGGCAGTGATGTTGAGCGTGGTGTGGAAAGAGCCGCTCCTGAGATGCTTGAAAGGGGAGAAAAGCACGTTGGTACTTTGCCACAGCATAATGCGCGCTGTTCTTCTGAGATCCGATTCAGTCCCCTGGTACTGACTAACAAACTATCAGCCGGCGTGTATAAACTACCAGCATTGCACTGACGGTGGAGGAAACTACTGAGAATCCAATTAACAGCCACAGCACAACAGATTGCCAAAAGTTATCAATCAGAAACTCCATCCATGATGCAGGATTGAAAGGTCCGACATCATAATTAAACGAAGGCACAATGACTGCTGAAATACTGCGGGTGGCGACCATTTCTGCCGGAGCGGGCGGCCGGGAGGTGTTGCATGGCAGCCATCTTGTCCTTTCTTCGTGTCAGGATGCCAAGTTCACACACACAAGCACAGTCACTCGCACTCGGTACTAACTACAATAAAACATGTGAAACGAAGATCGCATTTTGTATACACTATATTGCAGTACTGTATTCTTTCGCCAATCCTATTCTCAATGGCAATTGATTGGATCATGCGCCGCACCACAGAGGGAAGGAGGCAGGGAATTCAGTGGACGCTGACCTCAATGCTGGATGACCTCGACTACGCCGATGATATCGGGCTGCTGGCAAGCAGAAACCAGGACATGCAACAGAAGACACAACAGTTGACACAGTCAGCAAGCTCCATAGGTCTCGGGGTCAACATTAGGAAGACTCAAGTCATGAGGAAGAACACCATAGTGGGCGACCCAATCACCATCAATGACCAACCTCTGCAAGAGGTGGACGAGTTCACGTACCTGGGCAGCAAGGTTACCACAGATGGAGACTGCACAAGGGAGATCACCACAAGAATCAGCAAAGCCAACCAAGCCTTCGCAATGCTGAAACCCATCTGGAGGACCACAAGCCTGAGCATCCACACCAAGCTCCGTATTTTTAAGAGCAACGTGCTGAGTGTCCTTCTATATGGGTCAGAATGCTGGAAATCCACTACCGCTACGGAACGCAAGCTGGATGTCTTCCAGAACAAGTGCCTGCGACGGATCATGAAGGTCTTCTGGCCAAACATGATCACAAACGAGGAACTACGGAAGAGAGCAGGCGCAGACAGCATCGCTGAAACCATCGCCACACGGAGATGGAGATGGCTAGGCCACGTTTGCAGAATGTCACCTGACTCATTACCAAGGGTGGCACTGAGATGGACACCACAGGGGAAGAGAAACCGTGGGCGACCAAAGGAGACGTGGCGCCGAACCGTGGAGCGAGAGCTCAAGAACAGAGGCCTTACTCTGCAAACAGCACCCAAAATAGCAGCTGACAGACAAAAGTGGCGCTCCCTTGCCGTCGCCTCAAGCACCAGACGGCGCAGAGAGGACTGAATGAATGAATGAATATTGCAGTACAGGCTAATAATGATAAAGCGACAACAAATGCCCCGGCATGAGGCCATTAAGAGAAAAATATATTCTCTGCTGGTCACAATGTACTCAGGTGTTACTACAGTAGCGCAGCACAGTACTAATATCTAAGTCGTGTCTCTAAAAAGAATGACCGAACAAAGGAGAATCTAGTAACAAAGGAGAATCTAGTAAAATAACTAAGTCGGAGAGGCCATTAGATAAAAGGAAGCCTCGGCAAAAATGACAAAGTCCAAAGTGCCCTTTACAAAAGAAAGTCTGCAAAAGTAACTAAGTCGGAGAGGCCTTTGGTAAAAGAAGACCTGTACAAAAATCACTAAGTCCAAAGTGCCCTTTGTAAAAGGGAAGCCTTGGAAAATGACAGAGTCCAAGGCGCCCGTTACAAAAGAAGAGCTCCCAAAATAACAAGAGTCCAAAACGCCCTTTGTAAAGGGAAGCCTCATAAAAACGAGTGAGTCCGAGCTGCCCTTCAAAAGGATAACTATCTAAGAAAATGGCAGAGTCCAAAAGGTCCTTTGATAAAGGGAAGCCTCGGAAAAACGACAGAGTCCGAGACGCCCGTCATAAAGGAAGACTCCCCCCAAAAAATGCAAAGTCCGAAGCGACCTTTGTAAAGAGAAACCTCGGAAAAACGGCAAAGTAGAGCCGCCAGAAAAATGGCAAAGTCCCAGGACTCCAAA
Organism: Semisulcospira habei; assembly: GCA_036245525.1. NCBI lineage: Eukaryota > Metazoa > Mollusca > Gastropoda > Semisulcospiridae > Semisulcospira > Semisulcospira habei. The sequence goes on from BTPG01000002.1 coordinate 300,217,879, forward strand.
AAACGACAGAGTCCGGGATTCCCGTTCAAAGGAGGGCTCAGAAAAATGTTGGTTTGTAGAGAGAACTCTGGAAAAATCGGCAGAGTCAAGCAACTGTAGAAGCAGTCGTGTAACAACCGCTCAAATCCACCCATGTCCGCAGACCGGGAACACTACGCTCCAACCCGTAGGTGCCGAGCGCAGTTGAGTTTTGCTAGCCAAAACTAATGAGTAGCAAAAAGTGGCTCGCCCGACCAAAATCATTACGTTTTACAAAATGGTGAAGCACTCTTCCATGCGATAGAACATTACTTTCCTAGCTGAATAGGGTTTTGTCAGTTCTGAAGCCATTACTAACACTTCTCTCTTGGCTTGACTTCGCGAACGAAGATTCTATAGGGGTTGCCCACGTCGTCTGCAGGCATTTTCGTGGCTGCGGAGGCCAATCCGGGACAGGCAGGTTCGACCGCAGTGGCTGCAGGGGAAGGTCTGGTCAGGATTCTGAGTTACGACAACTCTGTTTTTTCTTCTGAGCCGCTTGTCCTTAAGGTTAGCTCTGCGAGAGTCCTCAAAGGAGACGGCTGCCTTGTGAATGGTGGAGCGCCAGGTGTCACGGTCCACAGCAAGCGAAGACCACTGGCGGTGGTCGATTTGGCAGGCACTAAGTGACTTCTTGAGACCGTCTTTGTATCTCTTCTTTGGTGCCCCTCTGTCTCGGTGTCCAGTGGCGAGCTCGCCGAACAGAGTGATCTTGGGTAGGCGATGATCCTCCATCCTGGAGACGTGCCCCGCCCAGTGAAGCTGTGTCCGCAGCAGCAAAGCCTCGATGCTCACAGTTTCCGCCTGTTCAAGGACCTCGACGTTGGTGACATAGTCACTCCAGTGAATGCTGAGGATGGTACGCAGGCAGCGCTGGTGAAAGCGTTCGAGGAGTCGTAGTTGGCTGCGGTAGAGGGCCCAGGACTCGGAACCGTACAGCAGGGTGGCGAGGATGACAGCTCTGTACACGCTGATCTTGGTGCCTTTTTTCAGCTGTTGATTGTACCACACCCGCTTGAATAGTCGCCCGAAAGCACTGTTCACTTTTGCCAGCCTGTTGTCCAGCTCCTTGTCCAGCTTGGCGTCTGACGTGATGATGCAGCCAAGGTAGGTAAACTGGTGTACAGACTTCAGTTCGGACTCGCCGATGGTGATGTGGGGAGGGCGATGCTCTTCCTTGGGTGCCGGCTGATGAAGGACTTCTGTCTTTTTCAGACTGACCTCAAGTCCAAAGAGCTGGGCGGCATCTGCGAAGCAGGACGTAATGCGCTGCAAGGCTCTCTCTGTGTGTGCAACGAGGGCAGCGTCATCAGCAAAGAGCAGCTCACGAATCAGTTGGTCTAGGGTTTTCGTGTGGGCCTGCAGTCGTCTGAGGTTGAACAGGCTGCCATCGAGACGATACCTGATGTACACTGCGTCGTCATCGTCGAGGTCCACTGTGGCCTGCTTCAACATCATGCTGAAGAAGATGGTGAAGAGGGTTGGTGCCAGCATGCAGCCTTGCTTCACGCCGTTGCGAATGGGGAATGGTTCTGAGAGGTCACTGTTTAGTCTGACCTGGCCTTGCTGGTCCTCGTGGAGCTGGACGATCATGTTGAGGAACTTTGGGGGACAGCCTAGTCGCTCCAGGATCTGCCACATACCTTGCCTGCTCACAGTGTCAAGCGCTTTTGTTAGGTCGACAAACGTTACGTACAGCCCTTTGTTCTGCTCGCGGCACTTCTCCTGAAGCTGTCTCAGCACAAAGACCATGTCGGTGGTACTCCTGTTGGCTCTGAAGCCACACTGGCCCTCTGGGAGGTGGTCTTCAGCGATGGCAGGTACCAGCCGATTCAGGAGCAACCTTGCGAGAATTTTCCCGGCAATGGAAGCAGGGTAATTCCACGATAATTAGAGCAGGCAGACTTCTCTCCTTTGTTCTTGTACAGGGTGATGATGACTGCATCACGGAGGTCCTTTGGTAGTGTTCCTTTTTCCCAGCAGCAGAGAAAGAGGTCGTGGAGCTTGTTGTGCTGTGCTGGCCTCCATGTTTCCAGATCTCTGGCGGGATTCCATCAATGCCTGCTGCTTTGCCACTCTTGAGCTGGTGGATGGCTGTGAGGGTCTCTTCGGCGGTGGGCGGTTCATCCAATTCAACCTTTAGTGGAAGGTGTGGGATTTGGAGGATGACTGTTTCTTGAACAGTGCGCTCAGCGCCGAAGAGGTCCTGAAAGTATTCCGACCAGCGGTTCAAGATGGAGGTATTATCTGTGAGGAGTGCCTGTCCATCAGCGCTTCGCAGGGGACTTTGTACCAGGTGCCTAGGGCCATACACTGCTTTCAGTGCTTCGTAGAAGCCCCTGTAGTCACCGTTGTCAGCGCAGAGCTGGGTCCTCTGTGCGAGTCTGGACCACCACTCGTTCTGGAGCTCTCTAAGCTTGAGCTGGAGACTGCTGCAGATGAGGCGGAAGGCAGACTTCTTCACAGGGCAGGAAGGCTGGGCTAGGTGGGCCTGGTGGGTGGCTCTTTTTTTTGCTAGAAGTTCCTGGATCTCTACATTGTTTTCGTCAAACCAGTCTTTGTTCCTCTTTCTAGCAAAGCCCAAGACTTCCACAGAAGATTTTAAAATAGCAGTTTTCAGTTGTTCCCAGAGTGTTTCAGGGGAGGTGTCTGCTGGATCAACTGTGTCTTTGAGCATGCGCTGTAAATCGGCCTGAAGGGCAGCTTTCTTGTCGTCACACTGAAGGCTGGCAACATCAAGCTTTTTCTTGGGGGGGGGGGGCCCCTTTCTTGGGTTTCAGCTTGAGGCGGAGCCTGAGTTTGCAGCGAACAAGGCGGTGGTCAGTGTGGCACTCTGCGCTGGGCATCACTCTGGTGAGGAGGACGTCACTGCGGTCCCTCTGACGCACTAGGACATAGTCGATAAGGTGCCAGTGCTTGGAGCGACGATGCATCCAGGTGGTCTTTCGACTGTCTTTTTGCTGGAAAGTAGTGTTGGTGATGACAAGTTGCTGCTCTGCACAGAGCTCCAACAGTAGGCGACCATTGTCATTGCAGTTCCCAACGCCATGCTTGCCGAGGACTCCTTTCCAGGCTTCAGAGTCTTGGCCCACTCTGGCGTTGAAGTCGCCAAGGATGATGACTTTGTCGTCTGCAGGGGTGCTCTGGAGGAGGCTGCGCAGGTCAGAGTAGAACTTGTTTTTTTCTGCAGGCTCTGCCAGGAGGGATGGGGAGTACACACTGAGAAGGGTGACGTATTGCTGGTGTCTCAGTGGGAGGCGCATGGACATGATGCGGTCGGAGTGACCTGTTGGTAGGTTTTCCAACTTAGTCGCAATGTGGGTCTTCACCATGAAGCCCACGCCTGAGAGCCGTCTTTCTGATGCAGGCCTGTCTGACCAGTAGAGAGTGTAGCCAGCACCAAGTTCTTGGAGGCTGCCTTCCTCCGGGAGGCATACTTCGCTGAGCGCGGCGATGTCGATGTTTAACCTCCGCAATTCATGGGCAATGAGGGCGGAGCGACGTTCAGGGCATCCGCTGTCTGCTGTGTCGAGCATGGTTCGGATGTTCCAGCATGCTACGTTGAGTCCGGTCGTGGTCATCATGAGAGTGGATCCATTGTTTTTTCTTGTTTTCTGACTGCATGAGAAGATGCCCGTTGACCGCGGCTAGCCAACTGGGGTTACGAGGGGATGAGCTTTGGTTAGGCCACCTTTTCTAGGCCCCTCTCCATGTGGAGCAAGCAGTGCTGTCCCTAGAGAAGGCTGCTTGGTCGTTCAGGGTGTGCCGAGTGACGTTGTCATCCCCAGGTCAACATCAGGCGACCAATATCCTGAACCGCCTGCATGCAGGTTTGAGACTGCGGCTTCCAGTGACATCTTTCACCTGCCGTTTTGCCCCTTGCCCATCGCTACAGGACTTGGAAAGTTCAGTGTCATAGTCCGTGGGCGTTTCCTAAAGCCTGCGCGGTGCAGCTTTTTGGTGGAGTGCAGTGTGCGCAGTACTGGCCCCACCCTTTAAACCCTTGGTTCGTTTGCCATGGCCTAGCAAGCTGGGACGGTGGCATCGAGGTCCTCGGGTCGTAGGTTTTATATCAGACTGTCCTTGTCTTAGTCTCTGGCTCAAAAGCCTTCCCCGGAGACATGGGGGCTTTGATGTCAGGGGTTTCCTCCCTTAGCCTTTCCGCAGCCAAGCGGCCAGGTCTGCAAGGCAGCAGGGGACTCGTGGGGGCCGGGGTCGTCTATGTCCCGTGCAATTGTGAACATCTGCCCACTGCCCAGACGGTGACACTTACCAGAGGAGAAAAATCCAACGCCGGAACCCGGTATCGAACCTCGCACCTTTGGCATTGGAGGCAGACGCCTTAACCACTGCGCCACTTCCCCGTCCTTCAAACACTATATTGTTGTAAAAAGCTCTTGCAGATGAAAAATCGTACTTTTACAAGACTACGTAGTTAACACACAAAATCCAACAATTCTCTTATCAGGGGAAAATACTCCGCAGTAACCAGCTGTCTGGCACTGTAGCCAAGGTCTGAAAAGAAGGGAGAAAACGACACTAGGCGAGGTGCGGTCACTGAGTACAACATCTGGCCTTTGTCTAAACACAGCCTCGCCTCTTATTATTGGCGGCAAATGCACACACTAAATTCCAAGCTTCACAGGAGACCAAAAATAGCTGAACTATGTGAGCCTCAGTGAGCACACTGACTACACAAAAAGAAGAAAATAATAAGATAAAAAAAAAAACGTGTACAAGGCATTTTTACCACACTATAATTTGTGTGAAATCAGGTTGACTTTACCTAGCTACATGCGTACACCTGCATGCTCTTCTGAAAGCGCATCGATGTGTGTGTGTGCGAGTGCGCCGTGTGTGTGCTTGCATGCGCGAGCTCCAAACATCCTCATGAGGCATAGGAGTTCATGCATCCTCTGGGCACATGTGGATCTATGCCTTTTGGATATGTGCGCATATGTATGAGAGAGAGAGAGAGAGAGAGACTCAGACAGTTTATTGTTCAGACAAATTGTCCATACAATGGAGTGAGACATTACATAATTTATAATTCAGGTGTATATAAAGGGGCGATGTTTATATCAACACACACACACACACACACACACACACACACACACACACACACACACACACACACACACATTTCCATTCGATCTACGCCAGCACATAATAGCCACTTTTGACCTACATGTAAAATGCGGTATCCAAATCCAGGCCACAGCCGTGTACTACACAGACCAGGTCGGAGTAAGAACCACAGTTTGCACGTGGAATCATACAAGCATGCTGCTACGGAGTTTAAAAGCATGACATACAAATCTTGCTAAATCGGCAATAGACTGCGGGTTGGTAGTGTCTAGGATACACAATTCTTTCTTTCTGAGTTCCACAAGGTCAAACTTACATAGGTATTTGGCTCGCAGTTCATCATAGAATGGACAATAAAACATAAAGTGAACTTCATCTTCCACAGCCTTGGCACACAATGGACACACTTTCGTTACAGCATTGGGAGTACTATATCTTTGTTTGTTACTTTGCAATTTGGTTATGCCAAGTCTAAATTTAATGTATAGATTTTTGACATAGGTTGGCTTAACCAGTTCAAAATAATTTTCTTGGACAAGTGTATGTTTAAAACTACGATACACAGTAAAACGTTCACTCTCAGAAAGCTTTGATGACCAGTTTTGTTTGGCACAATCAACCATCCTTTGTTTAAACTTGTTTATAAAAGCATTCCTGTTTCCAACACCTTGTGAAATCCATACATGACCAAACCCATTTCGGAAAAGCAAATTCTTTATCTTTGACACCCATGTTTCTTTCCCTTTATCGTCTAAATCCTTAAGCATATGATAAGCCATATTTGCAAATCTAGTAACAGGTAAAGCGCAGAGTCGAAGCCAGTAGGAAACACATCTTACTGACGTTAATACTGACAGGGGATATCGACCAAGTTCACCATAAACCATCAGGTTCGGTGTGCGGAAGTTGACATTAAGAAAACGTTTACATGCAAATGTATGGACTCTTTCAATTTCGGCACACTCGTTTATACCCCAAATTTCTGAGGCATACAACAAAATTGGGACAACCTGCGCATCAAACAGCTTGAAAAAAACATCAGGTAGCGCAGTTAATTTTCTTCAACATACAGAAAATATCGATTACACATTTTTTTGCCTTAGTCACTAAGTCATCAACGGATGTGTTTAAACTCAAACGTGTGGTAAAGTTTAACCCAAGGTACTTATACATATTGACAACTTCTACCCTCGTTCCCCCGTAAATCCATTTTTCATATTTTGACAAATACCCACCATTTCGAAACACAATTATTTTTGTCTTGTCTAGGTTAACAGACAAACCAAGCTTAGATGCTTCTTTGTATAAATTGTTCAGCTGAGTCTGAAGGCCATTGGGGGTTGATGAAAACAAAGCAATGTCATCTGCAAACATCAACAAAAACAGTTCTGCTGCATCGGCTTTTAGTTGGAAACCATGTTTACCATTTTCAATAATGTACACAGCAAGCTCGTTAATCAAAAAGGAGAACAATGTCGGCGATGCTAAACATCCTTGTTTTAAACCTTGGAAACACTCAAAAAACGCTGTACAATTCAGGCTGTCTCTAACACAAAATTTCACCGAGTCATACATTCCCTTCATAGCTGAAAGCATTTTGCCGCGCACTCCAGCCTTCAATAAAATATTCCAAAGCACACCTCTTTTAACAGTATCGAAAGCTTTGCGGAAGTCAACAAAAGCCACATAAACTTTCTTATTTTGTAGAAGTTGTTTTTGAACAATAGCATAAAGTGTAAATATATGGTCCACAGTAGAGTAGGATTTCCTAAACCCGGCTTGTGTTTCAGACAGAATATTATGTTCCTCAGCCCAGTCTGTTAACCTTCTGTTCAAAATGTAGGTATACAGTTTACTAACACAGCTAATGAGAGCAATACCACGATAATTATCTGGATTATTTACATCTCCTTTCTTGTGGAGTGGGAAAATAATAGCTTTAGACCATTCGCTGGGGAACAACCCTTTGTTGAATAGAGCATTAAAATACTTAGTGAGAAAGGAGATGATAGCTGGGTTGGATACTTTAAGAACTTCATTTATAATTCCATCAGGCCCGGGGGCCTTTCCTGCTTTGGCATGTTTTATAGCAGCAATAACTTCTGCTTCTTCTATGTTGATATCTAGGTCATGAAATAAGGCTTCATCAGACTCAGAGTCTTCTGAAAAATATACATCATCATTATTCTCTTGCTGTGCTATGTTTTCATTTAGAATGCTAGAGAAGTGATCAAACCACTGCTTCTTTGTTATATTGTTTCTTAAACGACGTTTTCTTTTCCACTTCTTTATTTCCTTCCAAAATGCCTGAGAGTTATGTCTATACTCAAGAATTTTGTCAACAGCTTCCCTCTTAAAATTAACTTCTTTAGCTCTAAGTAATCTCTTGTATTGTTTTCTCTCATTAACAAACGATGCTTTATTTTCCATGGTTTTATTTTTTGTGTATGTACGTAAGGCTTTACGCGTTCGCATTTTTGCATTTCTGCATTCCTGGTCAAACCAGGGGTGACTAGCGGTGTTTGTTTTGTGTGTATTGCTTGTGGAGGAATGAAATTGTTTTGTCATGCAACTAGCAGCGTCTTTGATAGCACATGTGAAAATGTCTAATGCACTATTAATATCATCATCGATCTCAGCAGTAGCAGCTACTAGAGCATCCTGGAATGCAGGAGTAGTTAAACTGTCACTGAGCGTTTGGGCCTTAGCAGGTTCCCAGATAATCTTATCAAATGAAAAACACTGCGTATCATCATCAGAAACATCGTTGTGGGGTGATACACGTACACAAGACACAGTAAGGACCAGTGGCATGTGTACAGACTCTATCCTCTCGCCAACTTCAAGTTTGTCACACAAACAAATAAAGTCAGGAGATGCAACAAAATAATCATTAATACTACAACCAGTGGGTGAGATAAATGTCAGGTGCTTTGACAGATCAGGGCTACAGAACCCATTCAGAATCATCAGTTCAAAACATGCACACAAATCTAATAGTTTTCTTCCAAATGTATTTACAGTCATATCTTCAGTAAATCGTGAAGGTTCAAATAGAGCGGTATTAGTTAGTAGTGTTTCATCAGGATCAAGCTGAAACAAATATGGATTAGGCTGCAAATCCCCAGTTCTACCATTAAAATCACCACACATTAGGAAATGAATGTCTCCAAATTGCTCGAGGGCACTAGCAAGACACTGTTCTAATTCTTCCAAAAGGCAGTCGTACGGTAATTGTCTATAAAATGGTGAATCCTTGGGCGGAACATAGCACGCGACCAAAAGCACATCGCATTCAGTACCAAACAATGATCTGTCAAGTTTGAGAAAGACACTTTGAGCGCATGTCATGTTCACTTGGAAAACAAACTTGGCATACACATTTTTTACTAACACAACAACACCTCCCGAGCTTCTTCCTTGACGTGACAGTTTGACTGCAGGTAAGGAAAAACACGTGAAATCAGACCAGCAGTCAGGCGGGACGAAAGCATTGTCTAAAAATGTTTCAAACAAACACACAATGTCATAATTACTTACATATTGTAGAAAGTCTGGGTCAGATAGCTTGCTCCACAGTCCATCAACATTCCATGACAGAAAGGTAAGTGTATGCAACACATTATCTACTGGCTGCTCTACAACACACGCGCGCATCGGTGACACATCCCGTGCAATTGAGGTGGGAGACGCGGCTTGGCCGACATATCACGGGTCACTGGATTCGTCCCCGACCTCAATTGTAGGGGAACTGTGTGGCCGGCGCCGTTTCGCTGGTTTAGGTGAAGGCTGTAACGGGGACACCAAGTGTGGCGCACGTGCCGGTGTTGCGTTGACCTGCTGACCAGTAGCTGCGGCGGCACCGAGTCCTTGGATACGGTTGTCCGGTCTTCTGTCGACGCTGTTGTCTGTCGCATGACGGCGGCCGAAGTTGTCGGTGTCGTGGTTCCGTTGAACTAGGGGTCCAGCGACGACCAGCTTGTTTCCCTTGTAGTACGCCCGCATTCCTTTCTCCCGGTGCAGCCTGATCTGTTCATGTTGCCGGTTGGTTAAGTCACCAGCAACATTAACCCCCTTTTGCTTGAGTGCAGCACGACCCTTGGTCAGGACGTCCATCTTGTCCCTCCATCTCGCGAACTTCACGATCATGGGGCGGGGCTTGTTGTTGGCTCTGGCACGGTTGGCTGCTACAGATGCAAAGTCCGGTTTGTTCCCCACCCGGTGTGCGCGTACCAAATCGTCCTCAGTCCAGGTTTTATTTGGCACTGTGCCCTGCAGACATTCCAGTACTTTGGTGGCACAGGAATCGAAGGTCTCGCCTGGCGTTTCCACGATTCCAAAGAGTCGCAGATTGTCCCTACGTGAGAACGCCTCTAGCTTGTCTAGTTCTTCCTCGTAGCGTTTCCGCAGATCTTCCATGTCCTCCTGCAAGTCTTCTACAGACTCGGAAACCTCCTCCTGCTTCTCAGTCAGTTCCTTGCAGGTGTCCTCCAGGCTGCGAGCGCGTTGCTTCAAGTCAGCAATGTCGGTGCCAATCGCCTGTATAGAGGTCAGCACATCACAAAGGTCAGCACGAAGAGACTCCAGTTTCTCGTCAATCACCTGTGTCTGCTTGTCGATTATACGCTGAATGTCACTGACAGTAACTAAAGGTGGTGTAGTTCCAGAGACCTCGAGTGGATATGCGGATAGAGCTTCTTTGTCTGCCATCTTAGCACAGTTCGATTGACACAACAGTGCTACACAGTAATACACAGTACTACACAGTGCACGTAGCTGGCAGTGTTGTACTAACAGTCACACCGACGATTGTCGTACTCAGTTCAATGGCGATACAGGAAAACCAGTCAGATGGCAGAAGTCTGTGGTCGCACAAAGTCCAAATTTACACCGTTATGATCAGCGTAGATAGGCCAAGACACTGGTAGTAAAATCCAAACAGTAGAACTTTGATTAGTGACGAAATCACCTAATTTTGCATCGCTAATTGACTCTGAACTTTTTTTGGTGTGCTACATTCGTGAGCTCGAACTCACTCCCTCTGTATGAAATATATAGACCAAACAATCAAATTAAAAAGGAAAGAGAGAGAGAGAGAGAGAGAGAGAGAGAGAGAGAGAGAGAGAGAGAGAGAGAGAGAGAGAGAGAGAGAGAGAGAGAGAGAATGACGTCATATTTAGAGTATGTCTGCATGGTGATGGAGTTGATTCTTTTACATCACCGGCACTGTCTGACTTTCTCCTGATGTCAAGTTTTTTTTAAAACTGTTTTAATTTTTTGGGGTGAAAAGAATTAATTTTTGCTGAAGAAGTTGAAAGGGTACAAAGCTGGCTAATGAACTCATCCAATGTCTTTCTCCAAACTAGCTATATCAGGTCACCTGCATGCTCTTCTGAAAGCACGACGATGTGTATGTGTGTGTGTTTGTGGGCAGTGGGCAGATGTTCACATCTGCACGGGACATAGACGACCCCGCCCCCACGAGTCCCCTGCTGCCTTGCAGGCTTGGCCGCTTGGCTGCGGAAAGGCTAAGGGAGGAAACCCCTGACATCAAAGCCCCCGTGTCTCCGGGGAAGGCTTTTGAGCCAGAGACTAAGACAAGGACAGTCTGATATAAAACCTACGACCCGAGGACCTCGATGCCACCATCCCAGCTTGCTAGGCCATGGCAAACGAACCAAGGGTTTAAAGGGTGGGGCCAGTACTGCGCACACTGCACTCCACCAAAAAGCTCCACCGCGCAGGCTTTAGGAAACGCCCACGGACTATGACACTGAACTTTCCAAGTCCTGTAGCGATGGGCAAGGGGCAAAACGGCAGGTGAAAGATGTCACTGGAAGCCGCAGTCTCAAACCTGCATGCAGGCGGTTCAGGATATTGGTCGCCTGATGTTGACCTGGGGATGACAACGTCACTCGGCACACCCTGAACGACCAAGCAGCCTTCTCTAGGGACAGCACTGCTTGCTCCACACGGAGAGGGGCCTAGAAAAGGTGGCCTAACCAAAGCTCATCCCCTCGTAACCCAGTTGGCTAGCCGCGGTCAACGGGCATCTTCCCATGCGGTCAGAAAACAAGAAAAAACAATGGATCCACTCTCATGACGACCACGACCGGACTCAACGTTGCATGCTGGAACATCCGAACCATGCTCGACACAGCAGACAGCGGACGCCCTGAACGTCGCTCCGCCCTCATTGCCCATGAATTGCGGAGGTTAAACATCGACATCGCCGCGCTCAGCGAAGTACGCCTCCCGGAGGAAGGCAGCCTCCAAGAACTTGGCGCTGGCTACACCCTCTACTGGTCAGGCAGGCCTGCATCAGAAAGACGGCTCTCAGGCGTGGGCTTCATGGTGAAGACCCACATTGCGACTAAGTTGGAAAACCTACCAACGGGTCACTCCGACCGCATCATGTCCATGCGCCTCCCACTGAGACACCAGCAATATGTCACCCTTCTCAGTGTGTACTCCCCAACCCTCCTGGCAGAGCCTGCAGAAAAAGACAAGTTCTACTCTGACCTGCGCAGCCTCCTACAGAGCACCCCTGCAGACGACAAAGTCATCATCCTTGGCGACTTCAACGCCAGAGTGGGCCAAGACTCTGAAGCCTGGAAAGGAGTCCTCGGCAAGCATGGCGTTGGGAACTGCAATGACAATGGTCGCCTACTGTTGGAGCTCTGTGCAGAGCAGCAACTTGTCATCACCAACACTACTTTCCAGCAAAAGGACAGTCGAAAGACCACCTGGATGCATCCTCGCTCCAAGCACTGGCACCTTATCGACTATGTCCTAGTGCGTCAGAGGGACCGCAGTGACGTCCTCCTCACCAGAGTGATGCCCAGCGCAGAGTGCCACACTGACCACCGCCTTGTTCGCTGCAAACTCAGGCTCCGCCTCAAGCTGAAACCCAAGAAAGGGGGCCCCCCCAAGAAAAAGCTTGATGTTGCCAGCCTTCAGCGTGACGACAAGAAAGCTGCCCTTCAGGCCGATTTACAGCGCATGCTCAAAGATACAGTTGATCCAGCAGACTCCTCCCCTGAAACACTCTGGGAACAACTGAAAACTGCTATTGTAAAATCTTCTGTGGAAGTCTTGGGCTTTGCTAGAAAGAGGAACAAAGACTGGTTTGACGAAAACGACGTAGAGATCCAGGAACTTCTAGCAAAAAAAAGAGCCGCCCACCAGGCCCACCTAGCCCAGCCTTCCTGCCCTGTGAAGAAGTCTGCCTTCCGCCTCATCTGCAGCAGTCTCCAGCTCAAGCTTAGAGAGCTCCAGAACGAGTGGTGGTCCAGACTCGCACAGAGGACCCAGCTCTGCGCTGACAACGGTGACTACAGGGGCTTCTACGAAGCACTGAAAGCAGTGTATGGCCCTAGGCACCTGGTACAAAGTCCCCTGCGAAGCGCTGATGGACAGGCACTCCTCACAGATAATACCTCCATCTTGAACCGCTGGTCGGAATACTTTCAGGACCTCTTCGGCGCTGAGCGCACTGTTCAAGAAACAGTCATCCTCCAAATCCCACACCTTCCACTAAAGGTTGAATTGGACGAACCGCCCACCGCCGAAGAGACCCTCACAGCCATCCACCAGCTCAAGAGTGGCAAAGCAGCAGGCATTGACGGAATCCCGCCAGAGATCTGGAAACATGGAGGCCCAGCACTGCACAACAAGCTCCATGACCTCTTTCTCTGCTGCTGGGAAAAAGGAACACTACCAAAGGATCTCCGTGATGCAGTCATCATCACCCTGTACAAGAACAAAGGAGAGAAGTCTGCCTGCTCTAATTATCGTGGAATTACCCTGCTGTCCATTGCCGGGAAAATTCTCGCAAGGTTGCTCCTGAATCGGCTGGTACCTGCCATCGCTGAAGACCACCTCCCAGAGGGCCAGTGTGGCTTCAGAGCCAACAGGAGTACCACCGACATGGTCTTTGTGCTGAGACAGCTTCAGGAGAAGTGCCGCGAGCAGAACAAAGGGCTGTACGTAACGTTTGTCGACCTAACAAAAGCGTTTGACACTGTGAGCAGGCAAGGTATGTGGCAGATCCTGGAGCGACTAGGCTGTCCCCCAAAGTTCCTCAACATGATCGTCCAGCTCCACGAGGACCAGCAAGGCCAGGTCAGACTAAACAGTGACCTCTCAGAACCATTCCCCATTCGCAACGGCGTGAAGCAAGGCTGCGTGCTGGCACCGACCCTCTTCACCATCTTCTTCAGCATGATGTTGAAGCAGGCCACAGTGGACCTCGACGATGACGACGCAGTGTACATCAGGTACCGTCTCGATGGCAGCCTGTTCAACCTCAGACGACTGCAGGCCCACACGAAAACTCTAGACCAACTGATTCGTGAGCTGCTCTTTGCTGATGACGCTGCCCTCGTTGCACACACAGAGAGAGCCTTGCAGCGCATTACGTCCTGCTTCGCAGATGCCGCCCAGCTCTTTGGACTTGAGGTCAGTCTGAAAAAGACAGAGGTCCTTCATCAGCCGGCACCCAAGGAAGAGCATCGCCCTCCCCACATCACCATCGGCGAGTCCGAACTGAAGTCTGTACACCAGTTTACCTACCTTGGCTGCATCATCACGTCAGACGCCAAGCTGGACAAGGAGCTGGACAACAGGCTGGCAAAAGCGAACAGTGCTTTCGGGCGACTATTCAAGCGGGTGTGGCACAATCAACAGCTGAAAAAAGGCACCAAGATCAGCGTGTACAGAGCTGTCGTCCTCACCACCCTGCTGTACGGTTCCGAGTCCTGGGCCCTCTACCGCAGCCAACTACGACTCCTCGAACGCTTTCACCAGCGCTGCCTGCGTACCATCCTGGGCATTCACTGGAGTGACTATGTCACCAACGTCGAGGTCCTTGAACAGGCGGAAACTGTGAGCATCGAGGCTTTGCTGCTGCGGACACAGCTTCGCTGGGCGGGGCACGTCTCCAGGATGGAGGATCATCGCCTACCCAAGATCACTCTGTTCGGCGAGCTCGCCACTGGACACCGAGACAGAGGGGCACCAAAGAAGAGATACAAAGACGGTCTCAAGAAGTCACTTAGTGCCTGCCAAATCGACCACCACCAGTGGTCTTCGCTTGCCGCGGACCGTGACACCTGGCGCTCCACCATTCACAGGGCAGCCGTCTCCTTTGAAGACTCTCGCAGAGCTAACCTTAAGGACAAGCGGCTCAGAAGAAAAAACAGAGCTGTCGTAACTCAGAACCCTGACCAGACCTTCCCCTGCAGCCACTGCGGTCGAACCTGCCTGTCCCGGATTGGCCTCCGCAGCCACGAAAATGCCTGCAGACGACGTGGGCAAGCCCTATAGAATCTTCGTTCGCGAAGTCAAGCCAAGAAGAAGAAGATGCTCTTCTGAAAGCACGACGATGTGTATGTGTGTGTGTTTGTTTGTGTGTGTGTGTGTGTGTGTGTATGTGTGTGTGTGTTAGTGCCTGCATGTGCACGCGCTCCAAACATCTCCAAGAGACATAGATCCTCATGCACTCTCCGGGCACATGAGGATCTATGCCTCGTGGAGATGTGCCCATGTCTCTGTGAGAGAGAGAGACTTCGGAGAGCGCTAGAGAGAATTACGTCATATTTTATTATGTCAATGTCTGCGTGGTGACGGAGTTGCCACTTTTACATCACCGCCACTGTCTGACTTTCTCTAGAAGTCAAGTTTTTTTTTTACCGTTTTCCTTTTTTCTGAAAAATTTATTTTTCTTTAAAATATATTTTTTTGAAAAATACTTACCGATGACATTACTGTCTGAAAGTGTCAACTACTTACCCAATTTTAGCCTAAGAACTTGTTGTGTTCCTACACAACCCGGGAGGCACTCGGGGAACCCTAACTAGGGCTGAGAGTAGCCTCCCGTCCCAGCCCATCTGGGCACTCACCACGTGGCCCAATCACAATCAGTCGTGATACTTAGCTAACCAGCGGCAAGCGGGGAAGGTGGGAGGGTCCTCCGAGTAATGTCATCGGTAAGTATTTTTCGAAAAAATATATTTTAAAGAAAAATTAATTTGTTTCTTCAAAAACATTACCGATGATATTACTGTCTGGAAGAATGGCGAAAAGGTGGAGGGTGCCGCGCCCAAGTTGCCGCCATAAAGGGCATACGCCAGAGCCATACACCCAGTCACCAAACTCCTGACAATTTTAGCTAAGTGCGTATCTACGGCGCTTCCGGCGCCGGGAGGGAGTGCTGCGCTGCGGCGATGTCCCCCACCAGGGCGAGATCGTCTCGCTGGCCCGACAGATCCCTGAGGTAGAAGCAGGCGAAGGTTGATTCTGCCCGCCAGCCCACTGCGGCCACGATGTCTCGAACAGTACAGTTACGATCGAAGGCAACACTCGCGGCCATGGCTCCAACCTGAAGTGCGCGGATCTTGAGCCTCTTCGCACCATCTTGGGAAAGGTCCTGCTAGGAGGACCGTATGACCCAACGCAGCCAGGAAGATATCGTCTGAGCTGTTATGTCATTTCTGCCAGGGGCCAAAGGCAGAAAGAGGCGTGACCGTCCGCAACGGAACGGGCTTGGATCTGCGGAGGTAAACGCGTAAGGCGCGTACAGGATCTTGTTGACGGGTCTCCCGAGGAAAATTCGCGTGTTTCAACGGCCGAATAGTTATGACCAGTGTTGCAGTCAAGGGAGACCTGGTCTTGGCTAGGAAGGCAGGGTCGGTAAGCAATTGCACAGAGCCATCTGCCCAGAACTGGAGGCAGGTAGAACTCGCCGACAGCGCGTGTGGTTTGCTTACTCTGACCTCCGTGGCTAGGGCTAAAAGGAAACATGTCTTCCATGTCACATCAGCGAAGCGAGTCAGGGAAGGGGGTTCGAACCTGTCCGAATTAAGCCACGTCATGACTCAGGGTAGGTCCCAGCGAGGAATCAGCGAGTGGGAACTGGACGCTGCAGTCAAATTCCCATCAGGTCTGCGAGATCTTTGCATTCGCCAGGGTCTGGGCGAGGTGACCGTGTAAGCCATAGTGGACATGTAACCTCGGATCGTGAAGAGGCTAGGCCTTGGTCTCCCAGAAGAAATAAATCAGCAAGCTGTGGAATAGACAGATCGGTGGGGAGAGTTGTTGGATAGCACACTAGCACTGAAGTACATGCCACTTTCCCTCGTAACGCGTCTGGCCGAGGGTCTATTGGTTAGCGATAGTTTCCACAGTCGCACACTCGAGAAGCCGCCAGCGATGAGGGCTTGCCGCTGAATCCCCAGGTGTGACGGAGAAGGTGTTCTGGGCACAGGTGGTGGAATAGCGGTTGACGTGGTTGCTTGAGCATCGTCCTCAAGGTGGCCGAAGCGGAGAGGCCTGTGGCGAGACTGAGGAGGTCGGAGTTTCAATACATGTTCCAGGTGAACGGGTCAACCAGCAACGCGACCGTATTACATCTTCTGTAAGGAGAAAAACTGCGGCGTTATCCGAAGGACAAGTAGCTCCTGTTGGCGAAGGAGCGTTTCCTACTCGATGAGGGCTCGCCCAACTGCTTGCAGCTCTAGCCAGTAGGTGTGTCTGCCTGCTAGGTCCGGAGTCCAAGGGCCGGACGTCGAGAGGAACCTCAGTAGCAGGTGTGTAGCTGGAGCAGCCATGAGTAACGACGCCGGAGGGGAAGGATCCACCGCTGCAATCATCAAGACCAGCAGTTGAAGCAAACCCTGGTGTGGACTGACCCCGCCTAAGCTACCTGGGCGACTAAGGAGGCCATCTTCCGAATCCGAGACTCCGGCAAACTTACCCTGGAGAGGATGGTCGCAAATTCCCTGCTGAGAAGCAAATCGGCGTGAGAGAGAGAGGTCTGATTTGCCCACGTTGACCAGGAACCCAAAGCGCGACAGCAACAGGAGCCGGGCATCTCGGTCCGTCCTCAGGGCGGTCTCCGACTGAATCTTCAGGAGGAGGTCGTCTAAGTTGTCGGAGGTCGGACTGGAAGCCGACTGTCTGGTCTTGGCGACGACGACATCCATGATGCAAGCGAAACTGAAAGGCTGCGGTTGTGAGCGAAACAGGAGGGGCCGAAACTGGTAGAACACACCATCAAAGCGCAGTGGTGATACCTCCTGGAGGCTGGGTGCCTAGGGACATGGAGATGCGCCTCGGAGATGTCCAAGCTGACCATGAAGTCCACAGGATGCACAGCTGAGGGCCCTGGTGGAATCCAAAAGAGAAGCCGGAGCCACGAGAAATTGTTCATCACTGCGAGATCAATGACAAGGTGCCACTTGCCACCCGGCCTGGGAACCACAATTCGGCAGCTGTAAAGGTCGGGGAGTTGAGACCGTAACTTCACGGCGACTTTCTGTACAAGCGAGTCGTCCTCTATGCGCAGTGCGATGGCTTCGCTCTCGTCCGACGGAATCTCGGTCCACAAGGGGAAACATCTCAGTGGCGGTGCGAATGCAAGGAAAATGAGAGTCCCTCGGTGATAGAGGTAGAGAATCCAGGGTCCTAACGGGATTGGAGAGGCCGAAGGCGGGGACCCGCGGGGGGCCACTAAAGTGAGCCAACAAAGAGGACAAACTTGCCGTCCGGTATCTCGACGCATCAGGTCACAGAAGAAGGTGGCCGCCAAGTGAAGAGTGAAACGCCGCCCTGTTGGCCGCGACAGCTAGGGCGAGAAGGTCACCAAGGAGGGGCGAAGTAAGCTTACTGGCATCCACGACACGAAGGAAGAAAGCTTGTGTGAGAAACTCCAGGAAACCCGCGCAGGCCAAGGTGGTCCGCACTAGCAACGCCATCTATCCAAGCTGCAAGGAAGGGCGCTTCTCAGCTGAGTGCTGACGCCAACCTGCGCTACCGCCAGGGTGCAACAAGGGAAGTGAACAGATGAAAACTGGAATAGCCCGCAAAGCAGGAGAGCCGGAAGGAGCTGCTTGTGGTCAGCCGGAAGGAGCTGCTTGTGGTCAGCCGGCCTCATGCGAGTCGAGAAGAAGTACTCCTGGGAATGGCCTGGCGATGCGTGGAGAAGGAATCCCTCAGATCCTCAAAGCCGGGGTTGTGGCAGCGACCTGAACCTCTACTGCTGACATCCCGAGTTGACGAGGTGGAGACCAGCCTCTTGAGCGGGGCACAGGACACACGCATCCTCAGACAGAGCGGCCGCGATCCAATGGGCTGCTTCGTTTAAGGGTAGCGCTAGATGAGCTTGGCGCCTTCTCATGCGCCAACCTAATCTTGCACTACGTCAAAACTATCATGGTCGATCTGTCGCCCACCGATGCTACACATCACTTGTAGACGCGTCCCGCAGTTGTGAAGTTCTTGACATGTACCGTTACACGTACAGATCCGCCCCAGCATTACATGCATCACAATATCGCAACATCAGGTATATCGCGGTCAGGTCTGTGGCTCCCAAGTGTCTGAGTGAGCGAGAAAGTCCTTTGGCCGACGCCAGCCTTAGCTGGCAGTGCGCTGGCCAGCTAAGGCTGGAGTCGGCCAGAGGACATTTTGCTTAATGTTTTGGTTTTCTTGATAGGTCTTTGAACGTGAAGCATTACATTAAAAAAAAAAAAATTAATTTTTCTCTAAAATATATTTTTTCGAAAAATACTTACCGATGACATTACTGTCTGGAAGTGTCTACTACTTACTCAATTTTAGCCTAAGAACTTGTTGTGTTCCTTCACCACCCGGGAGGCACTCGGGGAACCCTCATTAGGGCTGAGAGTAGCCTCCCGTCCCAGTCCAGTCAGGCGTCCACTACGTGGCCCAATCACAAATCAGTCGTGATACTTAGCTTACCAGCGGCAAGCGGGGCAGGTGGGAGGGTCCTTCGAGTAATGTCATCGGTAAGTATTTTTCGAAAAAATATATTTTAGAGAAAAATTAATTTGTTTCCTCAAAAACATTACCGATGACATTACTGTCTGGAAGAATGGCGAAAAGGTGGAGGGTGCCGCGCCCAAATACCATCCGAAAGGGCAGACGACAGAGCCCCACACCCATTCGCCAAACTCCCGACAATTTTAGCTAAGTGCCTACCTACGGCGCTTCCGGCGCCGGGAGGGAGTGTTGCGCTGTGGCGATGTCCCCCCACCAGTGCGAGATTCTCTCGCTGGCCCGACAGATCCCTGAGGTAGAAGCGGGCGAATGTTGACTCTGCCCGCCAGCCCACTGCTGCCACAAGACCTGGATCTCTCGCCTGCCTCCGTAAGGCGGGCACGTTGCCGCATAAGCGTCTCTCCGTAAGAGTACGCAGGCTTTTGCAAATGAGATCTCTTATGATGATGTTCGGACAATTTACTGCGCGAAGTATGTCGCGGTATGCGTGCCTCCGTAAGGCAAACGCTACGCCCTAAGGTGGACTCCCCGTAAGAGTCAGCAGGCGGTGTCCGTTTAGAAATCGAACTGCACAATTGCGATCGAAGGTGGCACTCGTGGCCATGGCCCGAACCTCGTGTGCGCGGATCCTGAGCCGCCTCGCCCCGTCAGGGGAAAGATCCTGATAGGCAGACCGAATGACCCAACGTAGCCAGGAAGATATTGTCTGAGCTGTTATGTCATTTCTTTTGGGGTTCAAAGGTAGAAGAGGCGTGATCGTCCTCGGCGGACGGGCTTGTATCTGCGTATGGAAATGCGTAAGGCGCGCACGGGATCCTGTTGGCGCGTCTCCTTAGAAAAGGTCGCGTGTTTCAAAGGTCGAATATTTATGACCTGGGGGGCAGTCAAAGGAGACCGGGTCTTGGCGAGGAAGGGCTGGTCTGTGAGTAATTGTACAGAACCATTCGCTCGGAATTGGAGGCAGGTAGAACTCGCTGACAGAGCGTGTAGTTCGCTTACCCTGGCCGCCGAGGCTAAGGCCAAAAGGAAGCATGTCTTCCGTGTCACATCCGCGAAGCTAGCCAGGGAAAGGGGTTCAAATCTGTCCGAATTAAGCCACGTCAAGACCCAGGGTAGGTCCCAGCGAGGAATCAGAGAGCGGGGAACCGGACGCTGCAGTCCAAAATGTGCCATCAGGTCTGCGAGATCTTTACATGCGCCAGGGTAGGACTTTGGGGACGAGAACCGTCGGTGGAAAGGCATACGCAATCAGTCCATCCCACGGAATGGATAGCGCATCGACCGCCCAGGCGAGAGGGTCGGGAATGGGGGAGACGAAGAGGGGAAGTTGATGATTCCACCTTGTGGCAAATAAGTCGATCATGGGAGTCTCCCAGTGAGCGCAGATCATCTGAAAGATGTCCGGGTGAAGAGTCCATTCCGTGTGGAGAAGTTGGCCGCGTCGAGAGAGGGAGTCGGCCAAGACGTTCAAGCGTCCGGGGATATGTCGAGCTCGGAGAGAGATGCCGCGGTCCTCGCACCAGCACATCAGGCGGTAGAGGAGAATGCAAAGATCCGGAGAGTGTGTACCTCCCTGCTTCTGAATGTATGAGACGACCGTAGTGTTGTCCGACAGGACAAGAAGCGTCTGGTTGCAAAGGTGGACTTCCCACACCATGAGCGCCTGCCACACTGCTTGTAGCTCGAGCCAGGTGATGTGTCTGTCTGTCAGGTCCGGTGTCCAGAGGCCGGACGTCGAAAGGAAACTCGGAAGCAGGTGTGCACCCCACCCAGCGAGACTCGCATCCACACAGAGCGAGAGCTGAGGAGGCGGTGAGGCAAGAGGGACTCCCGAAGCTAGCCAAGAAGTGTCCATCCAACGCCGTAGGTGAGAGTGAAGGATTGGAGACACCGGCACCAGGGCATCGAGGTCGCCGGAGGATGGCCTCCAATGAAGCAGGAGGTGTAACGGAAGTGGGCGGGAGTGAAGACGAACCAGGGGGAGGAGATCCGCTGCTGCATTCATCAAGCCGAGGAGTTGCAGCCAGACTCTGGCGGGAACGGATTCCGACCGGGCAACCCGAGAAGTGAGGGAGGGTAACTTCGTGATCCGAGGTTCCGGTAAACACACACGGTTGAGGTCGGTCGCAAATTCCATCCCAAGATGAATAAACCGGCGAGATGGAGAGAGGTCCGACTTGCGGGCATGGAGGAGAAATCCCAAGCGGGACAAGAGCAGGAGTAGAGTGTCCCTGTCCATCCGCAGCACCGACTCCGACGCATTCCTCAAGAGAAGGTCGTCGAAGTAGTTGGAGATCGGACTGGAGGAGGACTGTCGAGCCTTGGCGACGACTGCATCCATGATGCGAGTGAAAACCCACGGGCTGAGGTTGAGACCGAAGGGAAGGGCGCGAAACTGGTAGATCACGCCTTCGAAAGTGAAGCGGAGATACCGTCTGGATGCCGGATGTATGGGAACATGGAGATACGCATCTGAAAGATCGAGGCTGACTGCAAAATCCATAGGTTGCACAGCGACCCGGAGCGTCCGGGTGGTCTCCATGCGAAAAGTCGGAGCCAGTATAAACTTGTTCAGCGCCGAGAGATCGATGACAGGACGCCACTTTCTGTCTGGCTTCGGAACTACGAATATGTGGCTGTAAAATGCCGGGGAGTGGAGACGAGACACTACCTCCGTGGCAGCCTTCTGTAGAAGGGAGGTTACCTCTCCGCGCAAGGCGATAGCTCTTAACTCATCGGATGGAACGTCTGTCCATACCGGAGATCGTCTCAACGGCGGAGGGGAACGGAACGAAATCGAGAGACCCTCGGAGATGGTAGTAAGGACCCAAGGGTCGTCCGGTAGCAGCGCCCGCCATACGTCGCTGCAAAGGGCCAGTGTCCCGCCGACCGGAGACTCCCGAGGGGTCGGCGGGAACTGGAACGGAAGGTAGTCATTGAAACCTGCCGCGGCCTCGACCAGGGCGGCGGGCAGGCTTGGGCCAGGAGGGGATAGAGGTCTGAACGGGTTTACCGCGGCCGAAAGTGGGAGCCCTCCGGGACGCGTTGGAATGACGGGGAATGAAGGTCGAAGAGGGTCTGGAGTTCCACAGGGCGCGACTCACGGCCTTGCGGGCGGCGTGAAAGCGAGAAGTGGAAAAGCCTTTGGGCCAGCGGTCTAAATTTCCGTCCTTTACTTTCTGCCAAGTCTCACCAAAGAGGAGACGTCCACCAAGAGGAGCCCGACGCAGTTGAGACTTCAAATCAGGGGGCAATCCATGACAGGCTTGTAGAACGGCATCCCGACGCATGAGATCACAGTTAGCAGCAGCCGCCATCGCGTTGACGGAAGAGTGATAAGCTGCCCGGTTAGCCGCGACCGCTAAAGTGAGGAGATCACCAAGAAGGGGTGAAGATTCTCGTGAGTCTTCAATGCGACGAATAAAAGCTTGCGTGATAAGCTCCAGAAAACCCCCACAGGCCAAGGTGTTCCGCACTAGGGACGCCGTCTTATCCAAACCACGCGGGAAAGTGTAACGTAGCTTAGAGTTGCCGCCAAGTTGCGCCACAACTGGAGGGTCCAACGTGGGAAGTGTGCACTGAAAAGACTGTGAATGGCCCGCGTACCAAGATTGGTGGAACGCGATGTCAAGGTCAGTCGGCCACTTGCGATCCGCAAAAAAGGAGGAGTCTTGTGAATCCGTGTGTAGATGAGCGGAGAATGAATCCCGCATATCTTGAAATCCAGGCGGTTGAGGCAGCGACTTGAATCTCTTCTGTTGCCGGTCCGAATCAACAAAGGCGGACACCTTCCGTTTGAGCGGGGGGGACGGAGGACACTCGTCTTTCGGTAGGGCGGCCACGACAATACGAGCCGCTTCATTAATGCAAAGAAGCGTTTCCGTGCGCGACGACGAAGGGAGTGTAGTCGACACAGGCGCATCCGATACATCAGAGTGCGGCGAAAGGGAGCGGCCACCAAAGTCGAGGAGATTAGAGACCGAATCCTCAGGAAGTAGACTAAGGGTGTCCTCCTCGCGTGTAGGGAAGGAGATCCGATGGAGGGTCTGTGAGGGAGAAACGGCGCGGAGCCCGTCCGGATGAGAAATTGTAGCCACCGGCGAACGTCGTACCGCGGGAAGATGGCGAAGCGGGTGCAGGGGAAAGGTATAAACGGAAGGGGGGGACGTAGAGGGAACCGTGTGACGTGAACGGGGAGAACGACTGCGATGACGGGAGCGGCTGCGATGACGGGAGTGGTGGTCACGGTGAACTTTACCAGTGGAGGTCCGACTACAGGGCCGAGGAGGGGAAGGGGACGGGTGACGGGACGGGAGGGGAGGGGCAGACCGAGACAAGCTGGAAGCCGAACGGGGAACCGAAGCGGGAGAAGGAGATGAAAGGGAAGATGATGATGAATGCCGAGGACGGCGGCGATCGGAACGGACAGTAGAACGATGCTCCTGACGGTAGTCACCCGACGCGTGAGTGTGTGGAGTATTGGAGGTCACGTGAGAAAGAGAAACACGGTCATCAAACCGATGACGCCGGGACCGGGATCTCTCGCCAGTCTCTGTACGGCGGGTACGTTGTCGCATAGGCGGCTCTCCGTAAGAGCACGCAGACTTGTGTAAATGAGATCGCATACGACGATTTTCGGACAATGGACTGCGCGAAGCATGTCGTGTAATGCGTGCCCCCGGAAGGCAAACGCTACGCCCTAAGGCGGACTCCCCGTAAGAGCCAGCAGGCGTTGTCCGTTTAGAAATCTTTGTGGATGAGCCAATGTGCAGCGGCCGATAGCGCAGGTGATCGTCACGGTCCATTAGAACGCGACTAGTTGCGGACAACGTATGACGCGAATTATGTCGCGGTATGCGCGCCCCCGTAAGGCAAACGCTAAGCCCTAAGGCGGACTCCCCGTAAGAGTCAGCAGGCTGTGTCCGGTTAGAGAGTTTAGAGGATGAGGAAATCGCAAGCGGAGAACGATTCAGCTGATCCTCACGGTCTCCAGAAATTCGATTAATTTTGGACAACGTAATACGCGAGGGTAGTCGCGGTATGCGTGCCCCCGTAAGGCAAACGCTGCGCCCTAAGGCGGACTCCCCGTAAGAGTCAGCAGGCGGTGTCCGATGAGAAGTGAGGGAAGATGAGCGAAGCTCAAGCGGCCGACGGCTCCGTGGATCCTCACGGTCCGCGCCCACGCGTTTGGAAACAGCGCCAAGCACTGATGTGGGCTCTAGGAAAGAAGCCCTGTCACTAGGCGAATGTGGACGCTCGCGCCTGTAAAAACTCCAAAGCTGCGACCATTGCTGCTCGGGCCAGGCGGCGCAGACGGTGCAAGTATGGTCCGAATTGCATCCCGTACAAGGAAGGCAAAAATCATGATCGTCACACGGCCACCGGAAAGATCCACACTTGTCGCAGGTACGCACGGGGTTACTGCAACATACAAACAGAAATAGCAGGCGACTGGGCGCAAGCACTCGGAATGCGCGAAAACGAGAACGAAAGCGATGCGCGATCCGACGAAACCAACGGAAACAGGCACCCGGGCCAGGGCCTTGTGAGGGAGGGGCCAAGACCTTACCTCTCCTGCGACGTGGCGACGGGTGGAGGAAGCTCCATATCCGGAGCAGTAAACACCACAGGGAGTACCTTCCTTTGTTTGTTTGTTTGGGTTTTTTTTTTTTTTTTTTTTTTTTTTTTTTTTTTTTTTTTTCCCCCGTTATCACCAGAACGAAGAAAAATTAATTTTTCTCTAAAATGTATTTTTTCGAAAAATACTTACCGATGACATGACTAACTGGAAATAGTCTACTTGCTTACCAATTTTAGCCTAAGACCCAAAGGGTCCCCCCAGGAGGCTCTCGGGGATCCCTGATAGGGACGAGAGAGCTTTCGGGGATCCCTAACAGGGACGAGAGTAGCCTCCCCTGCCCATCCGGTCAGGCGCCCGGTGGTGTCTCCTTTAGCCAGTTGTCTACGGAGTTACCAGCGGCAAGCGGGGAGGAGGGAGGGACCTCCGAGTCATGTCATCGGTAAGTATTTTTCGAAAAAATACATTTTAGAGAAAAATTAATTTGTTTCCTCAAAACACATTACCGATGACATGACTAACTGGAAGAATGGCAAAGAGGAGGAGGGTGCCGCACAATCCCTTTTAGAAACCTCTTCAGGGACGAAGACGGCCCGTCACTCCTGATCACCCACTCCCGACAATTTTAGCGAAGTGCCGCCTAAGCGCCGAGGGCGCCTGGAGGGAGTGTTGCGCCGCAGAAGTTGCCCACCAGCGTAAGGTTGTCGCGCTGGACTGTCAGGGCGCGGGAGTAGAAGCGGCAATGGTAGATCCGTCCCGCCACCCCACCGCCGCCACAGTGTCCTTAACCACACCGGCGCGGCGAAGGCGAGACCTGCGGCCCTAGCGCGCGTTCCATGGGCGCGGATCTTCAGTGCCCCGGCTCCCTGTGGGGAGAGGTCGCGATAGGCGGACCGGAATACCCAGCGGAGCGAGGAGGAGAACGTTTGGGCTGAGAAGCCGGTTCTGCCAGCGGTCGGCGGCAAGGGACGAGACCGTCCCCTCCGCACGGACTTGGAGCAGGTAGATACGAAGTGCCTGTCCCGGATCTTGCTGCGGAGTGCCCCGAGGAACCGGGTCGTGTAAGCGGCCGAGCGGCGAGGACCGGAGGCGCTGTCAAGGGAGACCTAGGCTGAGCGAGAAGGAAGGATCCGGGAGTAGCTGAACGGAGCCATCCACTCGGAACTGCAGGCCGGCGGGGCGAGACGAGAGCGTGGAGCTCGGTGACGCGGGGCGCCGTGGCGAGGGTCATCAGGAAGCAGGCCTCCGAGTCACGTCAGCAAAGCGGGCCAGAAGGAGCGGCTCAACGGTCCGAAGTCAGTCAGGGGAGGACCAGGGAGGTCCCAGCGCGGGCCAAGTGGGCGGGAGACCGGACGCTGCACGCCGAAACGCGCCATAAGGTCGGGCAGGTCCTTGCAGGCGCTGGGTCAGGACGGCCGAGGTGACGGTAGGCGTCGGCGATCAAGAGACCCCTCAAGAGCTGCTGCACCAGAGGGGAGCCAACCTAGGTCTTGGACGAGCCAGAGAAGAAGTCCGTGAGCTGAGGAGTCGTCAGGCCGACAGTGGAGAGGCGGCGGTCAGAGCACCAGGCACGAAGCACGCCACTTTCCCTCGTAGACACGTCTGGTAGGTCTGCGGGCAGAAGCGATAGCATCCGCTGTTGCACTCGAGAAGCCTCCAGCAGAGAGAGCTTGCCACACAATCGCCAGGCGTGCAGGAGAAGTCGCTCGGGGCAGGGGTGGAAGAGCGGCTATCGGCGCTGTAAGAGCATCGGCGGGAGGTGGGAAAGGGAGGGTGAACCTGTGGCGAGACTGAGAAGGTCGGAAGTCCGCGAACCGGTCCGGGCGACCGGCCACCAGGAGAAGGACTGCGTTGCATCCCCGGAGGCTGAGCAGGACTTGAGGACCAGGACCGCCGGAGGGTAGGTGTAAACGACCAGTCCGCCCCAAGGGATCGAAGGGCATCGACTGACCCGGCCAGAGGTCGGGAACAGGGAGATGAAGCGGGGAAGCCGGAGGCTCCACTTCGTGGCGAAGAGAACAAGGGGGGAGTCTCCCGACGGGCGCAGAACCAGCGAAGGATGTCCCAGCGAAGGGCGCAATCCATGTGAAGAAGCTGCCACCGTCGCAAGAGGTAGACTGTCAGGACGAACAGGCGACGTGGACTGTGGCGGGCTGGGAGGGAGAAGACGCTGTCCTCGCACCAGCGAAGGGGCGATAGAGGAGGAAGCAGAGGTCGGGAGAGCGGGGTCCTCCTGCGTCTGAAGGCAAGCCACGAAGAGGGGTTGTCGGAAGGACGAGGAGGTCCTGTGTCCGAAGATCGTATCGCCAAGCGCAGAGGGCCTGCCAACTGCAACCAGTCCCAGCGGGATGACGTGCCGCGAAGTCCGGTTCGCGGGCCAGCGGCCGGCGGACGAGCGGAATTCGGGAGAAGGAGAGCGCCCCAACGGTCGAGACCGGCAACGACGCAGAGAGAGAGACGGGCAGCGGCGAGGTCAGGGGGAATCCGGGAGCCGAGCCAAGAATGTCCGTCCAGCGAAGCCGACGTGGCGCAGCACAGGAGAGATCGGCACCAGGGTAGAGAGATCGCCGGAGGACGGCCTCCAGAGGCGGAGTACAGAAGACCGAGGGAAGGAGATCAGCCGCCGCACTCACCAGGAGGAGGAGCTGGAGCCGCAGTTAGGTGGGGAGCGCCGCGTCCGCAGCTACCCTCGGGCTAGAACGGCAAGGACTGGATCCGAGGCTCGTGAAGACGCACCAAGTCGCGGTCGGTCACCGAATCCACACCCAGGTGAACGAGTGGCGAGAGGTCGGACTGTAGTCGCTGACCAGGGCGCCCAGGCGAGCAACCGGAGGAGGAGAACATCGCTGCCCTACGAAGTGGGACCGCTGACTGATACCGCAGACGCAGGTCGACCCAGGAGGAGAACGGCTGACAGAAGAACAAGGTCTCGGGCAACCAAGGCATCCACGATCCACGCAAGGACCCAGGGCTGAGGGAGAGACCACACCGGAGGCCGGGCTGGAAACGGACCCGTCGACGGCAAGCGAAGACAACAGCGGGGGCGGGAGGCATGGGGACGCGTGGAAGCGAGGGGCAGATCCCGGCTGGCGGCGACGACCAAGGGCCGAAGGCGAAGCGAAGGGTCCGAGGCGGGGGGAGCCGCGCCGAGCGACGAGCACCAACGCAACATCTCAAGGCAGAGCGGAGACCTGCGCGCGAAGGGCGAGGGCCTTGGTCGGAGCGGGCGGGAACTCAACCACACGGGTGGCGCTGGGCCCACAAGCCTAGAAGGGGTCCTAAGGAGACTACCAGGCAGGGCCGAAGAGCGTGGGAAGCCACAGGAGCACGGCACAGCTGCGACGTCGCATCAGGGGAGAAGGTCAGGGAAGGAGCCATCCACTAGAGCTGGGAGGTGTAACCGCAAGGACGGGCGCCGGCAGAACCACCCGAGGCAGCGCGCACGAAGAGGAGCAAGTGGCCAGTGAACCGGGGAGCCGAAGGCTAAAACGCCAGCAGGCCAGCGGCGAACGCAGGACGCCGAGTCATCCACCGAAGAGGGTCGGGGAGACGCTGGAGGCGAACGGTGCAGAGAGAGGGGAAGAGGAGGTCCCGCGGAGAATGACAGGGCCGAGCAGAAGGCGAAGGTCGGCAGGGACACAGGAGGGCGTCAAGCGGGCGGGCGACGAACGTCGGGCGCCGCAACTATCTAGGCGACGAGGGCGAAGACGTCGATCCCCACTTGCACTGGGCGTACCCAAGGGGCACCCATCCACGCGAACCGAGCGCGAAGTAGCTTCACTTCGGCGAACAGACGAGAATCGGTGAACACGTGGAAAGGCCGTAGGCGCCAGGGGAAAACGGCCCGAAGTCCCGAGGTATATGAAAGACGATCCAGACGCAGTGCCCGAGGCTCAAGGAGGGGGCACCGTAGCTGGCTGGGAGACTCGACGAAGGAGTCAGAGGGTAGGAAGGAAGGCCATAGGGCCGACTAGGGCACCAACCGGCGATAAGGGTCGCGGTGCCCAGGGCTCAAGGAGGGGGCACAAGCAGATAGGCGACTCGCCAAAGGAGTCAGCGGGCCCAGGACCGAGGCCGAAGTAAGAACAAGGCGACAAGGTCGCGGTGCCCGGCTCAAGGAGGGGGGCACATAGTCGGGTAAACGACTCGCCGTAGGAGTCAGCGGACTTAAGCTGGGGCCGAAGGCCAAGCGTGAACTAATTGGCGACCAGGACGCGGTGCCCAGGGCTCAAGGTGGGGGCACAAAGCGGCTCGGCGATTCGCCGGAGGAGTCCGCAGGCTTAGGAGGGGCCGTGAGGCCAACGCGTCAACAATAGGCGACAAGGTCGCAGTGCCCGAGGCTCAAGGAGGGGGGCACGTAGCCGGCTTGGTGACTCGCCGGAGGAGTCAGCGGGCTGAGCAGGTCCGAAGGCCGACGCGTAGACTAGTTAGCGACAAAGTCGCGGTGCCCGGGGCTCAAGGAGGGGGGCACGTAGCCAGCTAGGCGACTCGCCGGAGGAGTCAGCGGGCTTAGATGGGCCGAAGGCCGGTGCTTAAGCTAATTAGCGACAAGGTCGCGGTGCCCGGGGCTCATGGAGGGGGGCACGTAGCCGGCTTGGCGACTCGCCGGAGGAGTCAGCGGGCTCAAGAGGGGCCGCGAGGCCAAGCGTCAACTTCTTCTTTTTTTTTTTTTTTTTTTTTTTGTATGTAACAGGCGACAAGGTCGCGGTGCCCGGGGCTCAAGGAGGGGGGCACGTAGCCAGCTAGGCGACTCGCCGGAGGAGTCAGCGGGCTTAGAAGAAGGGCCAAAGGCCGACGCTTAACTAATTAGCGACCAAGGTCGCGGTGCCCGGGGCTCAAGGAGGGGGGCACGTAGCCGGCTTGGCGACTCGCCGGAGGAGTCAGCGGGCTTGAGGTTTGGCCGAGGGGCCGACGCGTGAACTAAGGCGACATGGTCGCGGTGCCCGGGGCTCCTTTTTACGGGAGGGGGGCACGTAGCCAGCTTGGCGACTCGCCGGAGGAGTCAGCGGGCTTAACGCGTCTATGAATAAGCTACAAACTTACCAGGGACGAGAGGAGTGGCTATCCCATGTCCGAGGGCAGCTGGAACAATTCCGCCGTGCCGCGGAAGGTCCCAAGGAGGCGGAAGTCGCGGGTCGCTCGGCGGTGGAACACCGGAGTAGAGACCAAGAACCTCCAGTCAAGCAGGGCAGCCAGCGCAGCCGATGACAGAGGAGCAGGTGGCACCCGGTCTACAGTATGGCGGACACCAGGCCACTGGAAGCCGCCGTCCTGGGCAGCAACGCACTTGGTACTGCAACACATACCCATACATGAAAGGTGACGGGCAGCGGGCAACTAACGCCGCCAGATAAAGCTCCGAATTAACGAGCAAAACTCACCGTTAAATGCGGAGAGAAAACAAACAGAAGTCCGAGCCAAGCACGACGTCCGGCCCCGCCGGGGGAGACGTATGTAGCGGACAAGACTTTACCTTTTCATGGCGGAACTGCAGAGGGACGAAGCACAAAGCACCGGACACTAGGTCACTGGAAGTCGCCGAACGGGGAAGAGGCGCACTTGGCAACTGCAACCCAAACCCAAACATGAAAGGCGACCGGCGGCGGGTAACAAACCCCGCCATTTAAGGCTTCGAAAATTAAGAGACACGCGAAACTGACGGTGAATGCAAAGACAAACAGGAGCTCGAGCGCAGCCCGACGTCCGGCCCAGCCAGGCGAGACGTAGGAAGTGGCCGATACTCCACCTTTCCATGGCGGAACGGCAGAGTGACGAAGCACAAAGTACCAGACAGTAGGTCACTGGAGGTCGACGTACTGGGGAGAGGCGCACTAGATAACTGCAGCCCATACCCAAACATGAAAGGCGACCGGGGGCGGGTAACGAACCCCGCCATATAAAGCTTTGAAATCAAGAAACACTCGAAACTCACCGTGAAATGCGGAGAGAAACCAACAGTAGCTCGAGCGAAGCCCGACGTCCGACCCAGCCAGGCGAGACGTCGGAAACGGCCGAGACTTTACCTGTCCATGGCGGAAAGGCAGGGAGACGACGACGGGAGCCTAGAAGGTTCCAGGGCCAGCCAAGAGCACGAGGCACAGACGAGGGCTAGCAGAGAAGACGGAGGCCACGCCAGAAGCGGTAGACGAGAGGCTAGGCGAAGGCAGGCCGGTAAGGGACGGTCGAACCGTACACAGTCTTTCCAAGGGTCAGAGGCTCAGGTAAAAGCGTCCGAACGCTAACAGCGAAGTAGACAACTGGCTAAAGGAGACACCACCGGGCGCCTGACCGGATGGGCAGGGGAGGCTACTCTCGTCCCTGTTAGGGATCCCCGAAAGCTCTCTCGTCCCTATCAGGGATCCCCGAGAGCCTCCTGGGGGGACCCTTTGGGTCTTAGGCTAAAATTGGTAAGCAAGTAGACTATTTCCAGTTAGTCATGTCATCGGTAATGTGTTTTGAGGAAACAAACACAGTTCACTCGAAGTACAATCCTTGAAAAAACACACACAGGCACATAAATCCAAGCACACAAATCTGAAGGAACACAGTAATCCACAAAAAGAAGAGCAGGGAAAAACCGTTAGCAACGGTCGGTGGAGCGATAGGCTAACACGTCTAAACTTCAGAGCTAAGTAGAAACGACTGATTTGTGATTGGGCCACGTAGTGGACGCCTGACTGGACTGGGACGGGAGGCTACTCTCAGCCCTAATGAGGGTTCCCCGAGTGCCTCCCGGGTGGTGAAGGAACACAACAAGTTCTTAGGCTAAAATTGAGTAAGTAGTAGACACTTCCAGACAGTAATGTCATCGGTAATGTTTTTGAGGAAACAAAAAACACTGCCGCCGTAACTGTTCATAGAAACACTTCTGCAAGATATGGTTGTGGGTCTGGTTATGGGTGGGGGTGGAGACAGGGGCTCACGTTCTTCAGAGAGATGCTATTCGTTATGAGTGGGTTCGGGAGGGAGGGGGAGGGGGGAGAGTAGTGACAGAGGCTCATGTCTCTCAGAGAGGTGCTGTCCGTTGGGGGGAGGGGGGGGGGGGCGGCGGGGTAAAGATTCTGGATTCGGTGTAGGTCTTGTTTCAACCGCGTAACCATTTTCTGGGGTTTGCTTACGCCAGCAAAAGCAAGAAAGGGCAAACATTTTGCACCCATCGTTTCAGGTCAGTGCTTACTGAAGGGCACACCTTCTTTTCACCTTATGGATGCTAGCTTGAGTCGTGCAGACATAAATCTGCTGTGATTGCAAAAGAAGAAAAAGATGCAGTCGTTGTTTGACTAAGATGCTAGTCGGCTGAGAAGATAGGGAAGAGTGGACTGGAAAGGGTAAGTGGTCTGGGACGGTAGTACTCATTTCTTGATCAGGATATTCATGTCTTTCGTCAAGTCTATATTTTCTCATTTGACGGATACGCGTCTGTGTCATAGAAAGTACTGGCTACACAGTCAAACCTTCAGAGTGGCCAGTCTCATTAAATAAAGTCCGAGTTGAATATCTGGTGTTGTTTGCAGTCGTGTCATATATTCAGCTGTAAGAAACGTTTGTTGATTGAGGGTTTGGTTGATCCTCCTCGTTTCCTCTGCTGAATTCTGTCTGACAGCATCCTGAAGTGTTTGTCTAAATAAAATTTAAAGCAACCGAAACTATTTGTTGTTCAATGTGATTTTCTTTTATCTATAGTAAGAAACTGACAAAAAGAGTAAAGAGTAAAACTTCAAAAATAAATAATAATAACAATACGTGTAATAATAATAATAATAATAATAATGTGTGTTCGTATTGTTTGCTTTATTTACAAGTACGTTACGAAGACCAGAAAAACATACAACACAAAAAATACATTATTTTTATATATATATAGTTTAGGCAGTCTTCTTCTTCTTCTTCTTCTCGAATGCCGTCACACTTGGAGTTTGGCTCTCAAAATGAAATCTGTGGTCTTCTGTAGTGCCTCCACA
The DNA here is from genome assembly GCA_036245525.1 of Semisulcospira habei. Classification (NCBI taxonomy): domain Eukaryota; kingdom Metazoa; phylum Mollusca; class Gastropoda; family Semisulcospiridae; genus Semisulcospira; species Semisulcospira habei. The sequence goes on from BTPG01000002.1 coordinate 300,250,327, forward strand.
GGCCCGTACAGTTTCTCTTGTAGAGTGGCGGGCTTCGGCCATATCTCCTCCCTCAGCGGCTGGTGGTTCCCACAGTCCTGGAGGATGTGCTCTGTGGTCTGCTCTGCTTCTCCACAAGGGCACAGGGGAGATGGCACGAGGTGGAAGCGTCTGTGCAGGTGGAAATTGAGTCGGTTGTGCCCGGTCCTCAGACGAAAGATGGTCACCTGCTCTTGTCTGGACAGCTGATGGTAACTGTCTATGGGCCGTTGTGGTGGTCTGTACACAGACTTAATGATGGTCTTCATCTCTGTGAAGCTGACTCCATTTCATCTTGTTCTTCCTCTGCGCCCGCTTTTGCCATTCTGTCAGCTTCTTCATTGCCGTAGATGCCACAGTGTGAAGGGATCCACTGCAGCACCAGTCTGGTGCATTTGATGTTTTGCAGTGCCTCTTGTAGACGTGGCAGTTTGCTTGCTGTTGCTGCCTCAAGGACAGACATGGCATCAGTAAGGAAGACAATCTGGGCATCAGGGTCTGCAGTGCCACTAAGGGTGTTAGCTGCGTGGACCAGGGCTTCCACCTCAGCTCTGTAATTTGTGCAGTGAAGGCCTGTTGGTACTGCCTCTGCCTGCCATTTTCCGTTTGGGTACTCCATCCTGAACTGCATCTGTGGCTGATCCATCGGTGTATGCCCATATCCATGCTTCCTGGGGATACTTTTCTTCGAGCATGGCCAGTGTCAGGGCTTTCTTGCTCACAGTGCTGTGCTCATCTCTGGTGGTGATGTAGGGTACCGTGGAAGAGATGGTGATGTTTTCTGGCTTAGTTTAGGCAGTAAAAACCAAACACGTTGGCATTTTGAGCACGACGCCGAAGGGGTCCTTGGCGACGCAGGATCATCCGGAACAGCAGAGTGAGGCATGTGGGGGTGTCTGTCCACGCTAAGCTGGGCCGGAACCAAATCCTCCAGGAGTAAGCGGAGGGTCACCGCATCCCGCGAAGGGAGTGAAATCTGGCGAAGGGTCCGGATGGAGGAGATCGCACTAACCACGTCCTGACAAAGAAGGCGCGTCAGGGGCTGAGGAGGCCGTCGCGTAGAGCATCAGGATGCTTCCTCCTTTTGTCGCTGGACGTGCATGAGCGTCTAGAGATGCTGGCCGAGCGGGAATAGTCCCAACTGCCAGAGGTCCGTGGACGCGTAGACATGGGTCTTTGCTGGCCTGCCTCTGTAAGGCAGGCACTCTGCCAACTCCTGGCGAGACCTGTCCGGACTGTTAGTGGACCAAAGACTGCGCGAGGCGCATCTCTGCATGCATGCCTCCGTAAGGCGGGCTCTCTGCTGGTAAACAGACTCTCTGTAAGAGTCAGCGGCGTTAGTCCGGCAGGCGTCACGGATAACGCAGTCCTGTGGCAAGGGCTGAGAAGAGGAGCGACTGCAACGACGAAGCCTGACGGGCGAACTCCTAGAACAGCGCCGGAGCAGCGAAGGTGGTGGGCGACGTAACCTGCGAGGAGATATGTCCCAAGGCAGACATGCTGCAGGGCACGGGAACAAAGAACATGAAGTGAGCGAACGTGAAGGGAGTTGGAGGCCGAGTCGGACCGTCGCAAGCGCATCACGATTCTTCCTCCATTCGTCACCAGATGCACGAGCATTTGAAGCCGCTGGCTGCGCGGGAGGTGTCAAGACTGTCGGTAGGCTATGGACGGGTCTCTGTTGCCCTGTCTCCGGAAGGCAGGCACTCTGCTGACTTAGCGACTCTCCGTAAGAGTACGCGGGCTTGTCCTGGCGAGACCCCTCAGGACTGTTAGAGGACAAGGGACGGCAAGAAGCGCATCTCTGCAGGACTGCCTCCGTAAGGCCGGCACTCTGCCCGAATGCTATCTCTCCGTAAGAGTCAGCGGGCTTTGTCTGGGCGGGAGGCACAGATGACACAGGCCTGTGGTAAGAGCTGAGCTCAAGTGTCCGGCGGGTCGTCCGTTTCTGCAGGCCTGCCTCCGTAAGGCAGACACTCTCTCCGAATGCTGTCTCTCCGTAAGAGTCAGCGGGCTTTGTCGGGTGAGAGTCACGGATGATGCAGTCCTGTGGTACGCGCTGGGCTCCCGTGTCCGGCGGTTCGTCCGGTACTGCAGGCCTGCCTCCGTAAGGCAGGCACTCTGCCCGAATGCTGCCTCTCCGTAAGAGTCAGCGGGCCAAGGACGAACGGTCACTCGCTGGTGTCGGGCGCTCGCGCCGATAAATCCCCATAGCTGCGACGCAGACATCACGGGCATGGTCGGAAGTGTAGGCAGCGCAGGGAAGGCAAAGTTAGTTGGTATTGCTCGGCCACTGGAAGTCGTCACACTGTGGGCAGGTGAGTACTTGGTCTCTGCAACATAACAGATATGATAGGCGACCGGGTCCAAGCCCTGCGCGGTCCTGCCAACAAAAACGAGAAAGATCGGTGCAACCGCTGTACGCTGAAAACAAAGCCTCAAGCCGATGCTGGCACCCGGCCCGGGGGCCAGCCGAGGCCTGGGACCGATACCTTACCTCTCGTGAATCGCGGGGATGGGGGGAAAGAACCTCCAAACCAACCACCAAGCACGTCGGCGGGAAGAAGTCCCGGGTGGGTCCGAGACGAAAAGTCCTCACACAGCCAGGAAACCACAACAGAGCGGAGCGCCGGAAATCCAACACACACACAGTCCCCCATCAAGCACGAAGCCCAGTGTTACATGTTGAGACGCGGTCGCAGTACGATAACACACCCACGGCACGCACGTAAGGCTCCTTCACGTAACTTCACTCAGCCGCAACCTGTCACACACGGTCCAAGGGCGCAACACCACTGGAGTAACAGTTCCAACAAAACTCTACAGCAGTCTCCACGCGACACGCTCACAACTGCACCAATACTGAAACGTTTCCTCTGCGAGCACGTCGCCAATTCACTACACAACTCCGCCACCGACGATGAACCACAATATATCGCGTAGCTCTCTTAAAGTCCCCTCGCGCTGGGACCATACGGCGTTGAGGCGCGTCCCCTGGGTGGTGGATAGGGGGTCCCTCGTGAGAGGGGTGCACCGAATGAAATAAGGTGCCGTGAACCAACATGGTCTAAGGGAAGGTGACCCCGACAGAAAACCCCTGGTCCTCCTAGTAAGGGGGTTGGGCGTGGGGGTAGCTTCCCCACCCTGCAAAAAAGGAAATAGCTACAAAAACGCCGACGAAAAGATTAACAGTAATTCCTTTCCTGGAGGAGGAAGGTTCTTCTACTAGAAGACTTATGACGTCCTGTGGTGAAAGCCGGAAGTCTTCGGAAGCCACAGGACCGAGCCGCCTCTCTCTATCCAGGGATACAACCATGGGCACATGGAACGTCAAGACCATGTACCAGAGTGGCAAGGCCGCCCAGATAGCAGCAGAAATGCAAAAGTACAACCTTTCCCTGCTAGGCATCAGTGAAGCCAGATGGACGCAGTCTGGCCAGAAAAGGCTGTTAAGTGGGGAGATGATTCTGTATTCAGGTCATGAAGAGGAGAATGCCCCCCATACAGAAGGAGTAGCACTCATGCTGTCACCAGTGGCACAGAGAGCGCTGATGGGCTGGGAACCTCTTGGGCCAAGAATTATAACAGCAGCCTTTAGAACCAAGAAAAAGCTCAAGCTGAACGTCATCCAGTGTTATGCGCCCACCAATGACAGTGACGAGGAAGAGAAACAAGAGTTCTACGACCAGAGTGCCGTGGACAAATGTGCGGAGCGAGACATCACCATCGTCATGGGCGATTTTAATGCCAAAATAGGGGAGGACAACACCGGATACGAAGAGGTGATGGGGAGACAGGGACTAGGCTCGGAGATGAGTGAGAACGGGGAGAGGTTTGTAGACTTGTGTGCTCTAAACCGACTTGTCATTGGAGGCAGCATCTTCCCACACAGAAGAATACACAAAGCAACTTGGGTCTCACCTGACCATACAACAGAGAACCAAATAGACCATATCTGCATTAGCAAGAAATTTAGAAGATCCCTTCAAGATGTTCGAGTGAGGAGGGGAGCAGATGTCGCCTCAGACCACCATCTGCTTACCTTAAGAATGAAGCTCAAGCTAAAGAAAAGCCGCACAGAGACAACAAGAAGACAGCGCTATAATGTAGGCCTCCTGAGAGAAACTGGAGTTAGAGAAGAGTTCAAACTGATGCTGTCCAACCAGTTTCAAGCGCTACAGGAGCTAGTAAATGAAGAGGAGGCGGTCACCACAGAGCAGCAGTGGAAGGCAGTTAGAGAGGCGCTGAACTCAACCTGCAAAGACATTGTAGGGTTCAGGAAACACCACCACAAGGACTGGCTGTCGGCACAAACCTTGAAGAAGATAGAAGCGAGGAAGCAGAAGAAAGCAGCGGTCAACAACAGTCGCACGAGAGCAGCCAAAGTAAGGGCACAGGGGGAATACTCGGAAGCCAACCGCGAGGTGAAGAGGAGTATCAGAGCGGACAAGAGGGCCTACACAGACAGCCTGGCAGCAGAGGCAGAAAAGGCAGCAGGCAGCGGCAACATGAAACAGCTCTACGACATTACCAGAAGATTGTCGGGTAAGTATGGCCATACAGAAAGACCAGTAAATGACAAAGAAGGCAAGCCTATTGCAGACAGAGCAGACCAACTCGACAGATGGGCCGAGTATTTTGAAGAGTTACTGAACAGACCTAGCCCACCCGACCCCCCCGACATCCAGCCGGCAGAGACCGACCTACCCATCAGCTGTGACAGACCCAGCCGGGAAGAGATCAGAAAAGCAGTGGCATTTTTGAAGAATGGCAAAGCAGCAGGGCCAGATGGCATCCCAGCGGAGTCTCTGAAAGCAGACCTAGAGACAACAGTTGAGATGCTGTACCCACTGTTTGGAAAGATCTGGGAAGAGGAGGTGATGCCAGCTGACTGGAAGGAGGGGTACCTAATCAAGCTTCCCAAGAAAGGCGACCTCAGCAAGTGTTCCAACTACAGAGGAATCACCTTGCTGTCAGTACCAGGAAAGGTCTTCAACAGGATCATCCTAGAGAGAATGAAGAGCTCCGTTGACCCCCAGCTGAGAGACCAGCAAGCAGGATTCAGGAAGAACCGATCATGTACAGACCAGATCGCCACTCTCCGCATCATCGTGGAACAGTCTCTGGAGTGGAGCTCCCCGCTGTACGTCAACTTTGTGGATTATGAGAAAGCATTTGACAGCGTGGACCGAGAGACTCTGTGGAAACTCCTACGACACTACGGTGTACCCACAAAGCTCGTCCGCCTGATCAAGAGCAGCTATGATGGCATGACATGTCGCGTGATCCACGAAGGGCAGTTCACCAGAGAGCTCCAGGTCAGAACTGGCGTCAGGCAGGGGTGTCTGCTGTCTCCGTTCCTCTTCCTACTGGCCATAGACTGGGTCATGAAGATGACCACAGAGCACAGACGAAGTGGAATACAGTGGACACAGCTTGACGACCTCGATTTTGCAGACGACTTGGCATTACTGTCCCACACTCATCAACAAATGCAGGACAAGACCACGAGGCTTGCTGACATCTCGTCCCAAGTGGGCCTCACCATTCACAAACAGAAAACAAAGACAATGAGGCTGAACGCAACCAGGGAAGAACCAGTCTTGCTTGCTGGCACCCCGTTGGAGGAGGTGGAGTCCTTCACCTATCTCGGGAGCATCATAGACAAAAAAGGCGGCACTGATGCAGATGTCAGAGCACGAATCGGTAAAGCCAGAGCAGCCTTTCTCCAGTTGAAAAAAGTGTGGAGTTCCAGAGAGCTGTCACAACACACCAAAGTCCGGATTTTCAACTCCAATGTAAAAGCAGTTCTCCTATATGGAGCAGAGACATGGAGATTGACAAAAACCACAGTCAACAGAGTACAGACCTTCATGAACAGTTGCCTTAGAAGAATTTTGAAAATCCACTGGCCAGAGAAGATCAGCAACGTCAGACTCTGGGAGAGAACAGAGCAGATAACAGCAGAGAATGAAATTGGGCGAAGAAGATGGGGATGGATCGGTCACAGTCTGAGAAAGCCAGCTTCCAGTATCACTAGGCAGGCATTGTCATGGAACCCCCAGGGAAAGAGGAAAAGAGGTAGGCCGAGAAACTCCTGGCGTCGAGACCTCCAAGCAGACATCAAGAGACTGGGAACCACCTGGAGTAGAATCGAAGGAGAAGCACAGGACAGGAGTTGCTGGAGGTCTCTCGTCGACGGCCTATACCCGGGTAGGGGTGACAGGCGTAAGTAAGTAAGTAAGTCTCTTAAAGTCCATGTGCTTACGATACAAAGGGAACTGTAATCGCGCACAAGTCCAAAGGAAACACAGTAATCCAAGGCGACCGGCCCTTTAAGAACCGGTTCCAACCAGTCAAGGTCCTAAAGGCTAAACACTCAAGAGCTAAGTAGCAACGACTGATTGTGATTGGGCCACGTGGTGAGTGCCCAGATGGGCTGGGACGGGAGGCTACTCTCGGCCCTAGTTAGGGTTCCCCCGAGTGCCTCCCGGGTTGTGTAAGAACACAACAAATTCTTAGGCTAAAATTGGGTAAGTTGTTGACACTTCCAGACAGTAATGTCATCGGTAATGTTTTTGAAGAAACAAATAATTAATTTTTACTAAATAAATTGAATGGATACAAAGCTGGAAAACGAACTCATCCAATGTCTTTATCCAAACTAGCTAAATCCAAATTTTCAAGTAAATATAACAAAAATTACAGACTCTAATCTGGGTCAACCGACTTCCTATAAACGGTTGTTTATGACTTTAATGAGACATTCAATTACAATATGCTCGGAGGCTCTCTTAGCCGCCCCTTTAAGAAAGCATTTCGCTAAGTTTCAAGCTTGTGTGTACAAAAATATCAGAGATTCTCTTGGTTACATACATATGTACATACGGCGCTTCGCACCAAATGTACGATCAGCAGTGAGGTTAGTGTAACTAGACATGACGTAATTTTTATCTTGTTACTTCAATTGTGAGAGGTATAGGCCTGCCCGCCTTTGACATCATGGACATGCTATTAAATTCGCCCCACCGCGACCCATCCTAAAAAGTCCCTTCTATAAATAGAAGGGAATTAAAAAGGCCAGAGTCCATGCAAGAATACTCTTCATGATAATGCATCTTCACCTGTTCTGACATAATCCAGGCCATCTGCCAAGGTGAAGGCCAGCTCCAGGCAGGTGTCGGCCCCTGCCTCCTGCATGTGATAGCCCGAAATGGAGATGGAGTTAAACTTGGGCATGAACTGGAACCAGCAGAAATAAAGATGAATTGTGAGTCAACTGCAGTTTGTTGGAATATAATCAGACACAGCTGTATTCTATCACTGCTGATAAAAAAAGTGAACAAGCCCCAAATGTAAACGGGAAAGAACCTCATGAACCCCCACAATTCTCTTTTGGTATTTGATGTTGATTTGACAAAACATTCAAGAGACACAACTTGTGACAACTGTCACTGAAGGGGAAAGTGTCATGCTATAGATCTTGCCATCATGAATCATATTTTGTTCACAGTACATGTACATGTAATTTCTTCAAAACAAAGTTTTGATACTCCTATTTAAGAGATCATGAGGACATTATCTTGGTGAAATTTCAATAGTCAACACAAAAGTACCAGTAGTGCATCCTTCTAAACTTCTAAAATCTCTTGCATCACAGGACATGTTAGCTGTATTTCTAGTGCTTCTTAGGAAATTCAGTGCGTCCCTTGTCAGGGACGCACATCTGCGCTGAAGTATAACTGAATTTCACCTTGGAGGTGTACTCAAAGATGTCACCAATTATCTTGATGGAGGGCTCTGGAGGGAAGATGTATGTATTTCGCACCATGAACTCCTTCAAGATGTCATTCTGAATTGTACCCTGAAGTTCCTCTTGTTTGGCTCCCTAAGACAAGGGACAAAAAAGAATAAAAATGACAGAGATGCGTGATAACCTTTTGGGTGTGGGTAGCAGTTTTAGTCGCTATGATTCCTACAGCAATCTTTGCGACTGAAGCCACTACCGACACCCAAAGGGTTATTAACAAAACATGTAATTCATTAGCTCCAAAACTTCCCTGAAGACCACCTTGTAACTGGCTGATTCTCAGAACAGCAAAATTGTTTTCAAACTGTTGACTACATGGCACCTATGATAACATTTTGGAATATCAGTAAGAAAATGACATATACAAGCAAATGTAGTCAGTCATGTGTGTCAGATGGGATCCAATATGATGTTCACCCTACAGTTATCATGCCAGAACATGAGAAGTGTAATCTCAAGGCATGTTTTGCATCTATATAATAGTCTTGCATTGAAACTTTGTTCAAATGTTTAGCTGAAGAATCACAGTGCCAATGTCATAAAGTGTCCATAATTATAGGCATGTGTCCTTTGCAGTGCATCTTTATAGAAACTTTCTCTCAAGATTCATATTTGCATGGACTGAAAGCCTCAAACACATTCACCCCCTTGAGCATATAGCCACCAGTACAGTAAACAGCAATTAATGTTTGCTGCATGCACAAGGGGGTTTACTCCCATTGCTGCTGAGAAAGGTAAACACAATCTCACTGCATGAGACATAGATCATCATGAACACCTGCAATTGTGAGAGCATTATGAGGATTTAAGTCTCTTGTTGACACCAGTTTGTATTCATGTTCCTTGAACATCTGGGGTTTTTTGCTGTTGAGTTAACAAGAATTTAATAAACGCAAGCTGCCACCCCTGGCAGTGAAGGGTTTAAAGTTGTCCCTACAAGTGGTCAAGACTAATTTATAAACCTGTTCTTCGGCAGCCACAATGTACATGGCCATCACAGGCAGGACTGCTCCATTCATGGTCATGGAGGTAGACAGCTTTTTGAGAGGGATGCTATCAAAAAGAAGCTTCATGTCCTCCACAGAATCGATGGCCACCCCTGCCATCCCCACGTCACCTCCCACACGCGGATTGTCACTGTCATATCTGTCATGACACAAATGTTATTACACCTGTATTAGTTAAACCCCTTGGCTGTCAGTAGTGACTTTTTCTAGGTGAAATTTGCAGGAATCACCTCAACAAGCACTACCAATAGCCAAAGGGTTAACCCCTTGCACATGCAGCCATAGGCACTCTAAACCTACTGGTGGCAGCATGTACAAGGGGTTTACACATACCCTGAAGATATACTAGATCAGGAGATATATATCTCTTGTGTGGTTGCCATCATCACAAAATATTCTTTACCTGACAAACATGTGTTAATAACGTGCTCTTATTTTTCTTCCATCTCTCTATTTAACAAATATTTTTTGTCTAATCCCCCTGAAGCACCAGAACAACATGCACAACATGGAGGTTAAGCACACCGTACAAAACTCATTTACTGATATCAAGTGCTAGCTTGTTCTTCAAATCTGAAGACCACTAGAAACAATCTTATAGACCACCAAATTGTTGTGAATGGATCTGTCAATAATCAGTGTAAAAAGGTTGACAACCTAAAGCTGCAAATTCAGAGCAGAATTATTGGTCTCACCCTCTGTGCGTGGGCAAATCGAAGGCTACACTGAGCCCCTGCTGTCCAGCTGCTATGTTGGCCTTGTAAAACTTGTTACTTTCCTCCACAGTACTGAAACCTGCATACTGCAGCACAAAAATAAACCTTTCAATTCAAGAACATAGCAGCTGTCATCTCAGAATTGATACAATAACAGACAGTGACAGTACAAAGAGATAGTACTGCTGTTCATGTTGAGATGCACTCATACATCAGGTACTACCCATCAGCTATCATGCTTGCAGTCAATCTCTCTCTGATGCTGTGGAAACCTCAGCAATTAAGCATATGCCTCACACCCAGAACAAACAAATCTCATGTTACCGGTAGCACTGTCTGATACTGCAGCAAGAATGAACCCTTTGACTGTTGGCAACGTTTTCTGTTGTGATCATTCCAACAAGAATCATGATCCAAAAAATATTACTGACAACAAAAGGGTTAACAAATTAGAATGATAACGCATCCAACACCATAGGCTAACCTTTTTAAATGCAGTATAATAAATTTGACAAATTAAACTTGTTTGTACTGTCACTGGCTGTCAATCATGATTTAATGAATTAGATGTAAGTTGTAGAAAGGAGAGGCGAAGAGCATATCAGGCATTAACCCAGAGCTATCATGAATGCATGATCATGCAATATCTCACCCAGTTGGCACTGAAAACCTATGCATGTTTGCGCCTCACTCACGTAACAAAATAACTCTCCAGCGAGCACTGTCTGATATTGTGATTAGGAACATATCAGTTGTGGTTGTTGATGATAATAATAATAATAATATTAATGATGGATATTTATATAGCACCTAACCTCCTGACAGAGCTCTCGGTGCTTTACAATAGACACACAGTATGCAAACATAAATATACAAATGATTATTAACAAAATAAAAGAACAAAACTAAACATCCACAAAAACTCTGGTGTATGTGCACATACACGATCACAAACACACACACACACAGACACACACACACTCACAGGTCATGAAAAGGGCTCATGAGGATCTATGCCTCTTGCAAGCAGGGCTCATCCCATTTATGTTCACCTTCATACATATGCTACAGAAGATAGAGGGAGGAAGTCTTGAGAGTGAATTCATCCTGTGACTGAATACACAAACTGAAATATAAGCAAGACGAATTAATTCTATACTCACTTGACGGATAGTCAACATATGCAACAGACATGGATTCTCATGAACCCCTGCATGTGCAGGGGATGAGAATCCATGCCTCTTGCAAGCAGGGATCTTCCCATAATAGCTCAGAACAAGAAAGGCAAAGCCCGTATGGCTCATGTGTATGACCAATCCACATAATAAATGTGACCTTGACCTTTCCAATAGGTCACTGAAAAAAGCAAGTGTTCATAAGGGTTGGCTTTTGTACCAGCGAAATTTGTATTCTCTCACAATGTATGCATCTTTTACAAATTTGTCAGCCCTCCATGACCCTTGACCTCTGTGAAGGGTCAAATAAATTAGTATGCATAGAAAGGTGTTATCATCACCTACCTTTATGACAAATTTTATTGAAAAGTTTGCGAAAACTTTGATAACAAGAAAGGTAAGCCCTTATGGCTCATGTGTATGACTGATCCACACGTCTGACTATAAGGGATGGTTTCTGTACTAATGAAATCCACGTTTCTCAAAATTTAATCAGTTTTCACACATCTTTGAAACCTCCGTGACCCTTGACCTTTGCGATGAGACGACTAAATTAGGATATATAGGAAGGTCTTATCATCAGCTACATTTGTGCCAAATTTGATTGAACAGTTTGCAAAATTATTGGCATTTTATACACATGTCGACCTCTTGTGACCCTTGACCTTTTCCAAGGGAGGCATCTAAATTGCATGGGTGGGACCGAAAAAAAAGTTGAATCCTGCAGGGTCTTTTGGCACTTTTTAAGTGAAAAAAAACAACCTTTTTTTGTTTTTATTGTTTTGTTTTGAATCCGGAAATCCAGCTGTAGCCGGAAAAGTCCCACACATGAAATTAGTATGCATAGATAGGTCTTACCATCAAGTATCTCTGTAACAAGTTTGGGTTTGAAGTTGTGAATAGTAATTGAGAAAAAACATTTCTTGTCAAAATATGGCTATTTTTGTATCTATTTCCTAAGCTTTTATGACCCTTGACCTTTTCAAGGGGACATCGAAATTAGTATGCATAGATAGGTCTTACCATCAGGTATCTCTGAAGCAAGTTTGGGTTTGAAGTTGTGATAGTATTTGAGAAAATGCATTTTTTTTTAATATCAAAATATGGCAATTTTGTGACCTATTTCTTGAGCTCTTGTGACCCTTGACCTTTCCGAGGGATCAACCAAATTAGTTTGCATAGAAAGGTCTTACCATCAGGTATCTTTGTACCAAGTTTGGGTTTGAAGTTGTGAATAGTATTTGAGAAAAAAACATTTTTTGTAAAAATATGGCGATTTTGGACCCATTTCCTGAGCTCTTGTGACCCTTGACTTTTCCGAGGGATCAATCAAATTATTGTGCGTTTAAAGGTCTTACCATCAAGTATCTTTGCACCAAGTTTGAGTTTGAAGTTATGAATAGTATTTGAGAAAAAATAAATGATGTCCAAAAATAGCTATTTTTGATATATTTCCTGATCCCCTGTGACCTTGACCTTGTGAGAGTTCACTAAATTGGTATGATTAGAAAGGTCTTGCCACAATGTATCCTTGGGCTAAGTTTGAAGAATGTAGCTTGAATAGTCTCCGAGAAAATGCCAACATTAAAGTTTACCATGGACAACGGACGGACGACGGACAGACGACCACTGGCCCAGAACATATACTGACTTTTACTTCGCATGTGAGCCAAAAAATAAAATTATATCAAAAACTGGCATTTTTCACACACTTGCCAACCTCCTGTGAACTTTGACCTTTCCAAGGGGTCATCCAAAACAGTATGCATAGAAAGGTAAGATAGATAAGATAGTTTATTGCTATATGTTTCCTTGTACAAAACAATAAAAACATTGGAATTTGTCTTAATGTCAGTTACTAAGACTAAACACACACACACACACACACACACACACACACACACACACACACACACACACACACAGACAAACAGTAACATCTGATTCATTTAAAAGCTGACTACACATTCGTTCTTACTCGCCACTCGCGCTCTCTCCAGTCAGTCCGGGTGATCAGAGAGAGCGCGAACAGCCAGAGGAAAAAAACTGTTGCGGAATCTGCTGGTCCTGGTACTGATGGACCTGTACCTGCGACCTGATGGTAAAATTTGGAAAAGCTCATTGCTGGGGTGGGTGGAATCACTGGAGATAAGACTTGCTCTACTTAATAGACGCTGCTGGTACAGTGAGTCCAGGCTAGGAAGATCTCTGCCTATGATTTTTGAAGCGGTCTTGACCACCCTACTCAGTCTGATTTTCTCTTTGGCCGTGATGGAACCATACCAAACCGTGATTGAAAAGGTAAGCACGCTCTCAATCACAGCTCGGTAAAATTGCATCAACATGTGGGCACCGAGAGTGAAACTTTTCAGACGTCGCTGTGCTTTTTGAACGATGAGGCGAGTGTTTTCCTCCCACTTAAGGTCACATGACAGGGTAGTGCCAAGAAACTTAAAGTTCTGGACTGTTTAAATGATTTCACTATTGATCACAAGAGGGCGAGGGGGAGGGGACTGTTTCTTTCTAAAGTCCACAATCATTTCTTTTGTTTTGCCAGAGTGCAGTTCAAGGTTTGTTTCCTCAAAAACATTACCGATGACATGACTACATGGAAGTGTCTACTACTGGGCTCAATTTTAGCCTACTGACCCGTTGTGTGCCCACACAACCCGAGAGGCACTCGGGGAACGCCCAGAGGGGCTGAGAGTTATTTCCCCATACCTGCCTTACCGGATCCGGTCACCAGACCAACCAGTCTTGCTACTTCGCTCGTACAGAGAAGACGTGTCTGGCTTGCTCTCGCGCTGCCTCGACAGGTCTTCTGCCTGGCCTACGCTCGTTGCCGACTTTGTGTGCTCTGCGCCCTTCTAGCCCTGCCCTGCCTTCTCTCTTCCTGCTTCGTTTGGGCTTCGTTCGGGGGTCTGTCTGCTCGTTGTTGGACGGCGGTTTGGCTGCCCCTTCCCCCCGTTCCCTTCGTTGCAGAGGTAAGGTAGCGGCAGTTCCCCCAGCCGGCCCTCGGGCCGAGAGCCGGCTGCCTGTTGGGGCTTTCCTTCTTAGCTTTGACATTAGCATTTGACTTACGTGCCGGCGCCTTCGGCAGCCGTTCTTGCGACTCTCGTTGCGGGACGGCTCCTCTTGCGCCTTAGTGCCTGATTAGCTCACAGTCGGCTTTACCGTTTTCACGCCCGTTTTTCTCGTGGGGCCTTTGGGCTCCATTGTTCGTTAGCCCGGTTAAAGGCCCTTTAGCCCTCCGAGAGTTTTCACGGTTTCACTGGGAGCCCCTTTGCTCTTAGCCGAAATGCTTTTGTGCTCCCGGTGTGGCGACTTTCAGTGGCCGACGGACGATCATTCAGTCTGCCTGCCTTGTGCGGGCTGCTCCTCGGACCGCAGGTGTAAGGTTTGTGCGACCTGGTCTGAGTTGCTTTGGTCGGACCTCTGGTCCTTTTACCGCCGAGAGCGTACTCAGCCGGCTACCGCGCGTCCGGCGCCAGTTGAGTCCTCGGCTGCCCTTGCGGTATTGACCGACCACTCCCGCACGGAACGGAACTCTCGTCGGGGATCGCGTTCGTTGACTGACCAGAGGACTGCCACTGCTGCCATGCCCAGAGGGTCTGTTTGCCGGCAGAGCGCCCGTCTCACTGAGCGTGGCCTGCAGCAGTCTGCCATGCGCCGTCCTTCGATGACGAGCCTTCCTCGCCGGTCTCTCCACGACAAGCCCGCTGATCCTTCCGGAGGATCGGGAAGCCGGCATAGTGCCCTGCTCACCGAGTCAGGCCAGGAGAGACGTCAGCACCGTCCTACGCGACGCAGCCGCGACCCCAACGCTCACCGTTCCTCCACGAGACACGGACGCTCCCGCTCGCCTCACGAACGCCGTTGGGGGGATCCTTCAGCCTATCGGGATCGCCGCCCTTCTTCCCCACGGGCGAGTTCACGCTCTTCGGCGCGCCGTTCGTCGCGTTGGCCGCGTCACCGCCGTCGTCGGCCCTCCTCTCCTCGTCGGCACTCCTCGCCGATTGTTCGCCGGGCTCGTTTCAGTCCTTGTCCTCGCGTGCTGGAGAGGTCCCGCCCTCGCCATTCCCGGTCGCCTCCTCGTTCGCCGCCGCGTTCGTCGCTGCCCTCGCGTCCCTTGCCTTCGCCTGAGGTTCAGCGCAGTCCTTTGACCTCGCTGCGGTCAGTCGTGGTCCCGGTGGCTCGCTCCCCTTCTCGCCACTCCCTGGAGGATGACACGCTCAGTTTGCTGCCCGAGGACTCCGTCTCGGCTCTGTTGGACGAGGAGGGTCGCTCGCCCTCGCCCGCGGCCCTCGAGGATGCCGCCCTCTCGGCTCTCCCGTCTTCTTCCCGGGCAGAGACTCTCCTAGCACTGGACGAAGCCGCCAGGATCGTGGCCGCGACGCTGCCGGTGGACGCCTGCCCAGCCTCCCCACCCCCTGAAGAGGAAGGTCGCCGCCTTCGTAGATGCAGAGAGGCAGGTCAAGAGGTTCAAGTCTCTTCCCCAACCGCCCGGCTTTAAGGACCTACGAGACGTCTTCTCGTCGCACCTGCAACTGGCCACTTCGCCGGAGCCGGTCTTCTTTTCCGATCGTCGCTGGCCGGCGGGCTTGGATATGTCCTTTCGGCGGGATTGGTATGCCGGCCACTCCCAGGCCTTCTCCTTCCCTCTGCCTACGCTGGACCCCTCTGCCGTGTCGCAAGCTGGCAGCCCGGCTCTACGTCGTCAGTGCCTGCCGTGGGGCCTGGACAAGACAGCGACCCTGGTCCGCAACACCTCAGCCTGCGCCGGTGTCTTGGAGCTCCTCACGCAAGCCCTTGTCCGTCGCGTGGAGGAATCCTGGCATCCTTCCATCTCTCCCCTCCTGGGAGACTTGTTGGTCCTCTCGGAGACCGCCAACCGCACCGCCTACCACTCGTCGGTCAACGCTATGGCTGCCTCCGCCAACTGCGACCTGATGCGTCGAGACGCCCTGCTCCTCGCTTGCCGAACGATGCCTCCGGACCTGCGCGCGCAGCTTCGCCGTGCTCCTTTGGGTGGGCCCCTGCTGTTCGGCGACACCTGGTCCGCCGTTAGAGCCGCCAATCCCGACCGCTGGCCCAGCAGTGCCCCTCCTCCACGGCTTTACCAGCCAGTGCTGGTGCCTAGCACTTAGTTCGCTTCCAGCTGCCAGCGAGATAAGGCGCCGCGAGGTCACATTCCACTCTCGCCCGCTCATTCTATTTATATCGCTTGCTACTGTGGGGTACACGGCGTGACCGGCGCTCTGCCGCTATAACAACTACCTACACATTTGTATTCATAACACATCTCTGCCTACAGTGACTGTTGTGGAAGCAACATCGTTCAAAAGTTGAAATTCTCACCTACACACTGATACCAAATATGACAACATTACGACTTGCACTTGTGTAGCAGGTTATGGTGAAAATAAAGAGAACGGGAATTTGTTGATGTACGATGTCGGTGTTTGTTGTGAAATTGACAAAGTTCCCACAGCCATAACACGAAGACGCTACTTTTCCCAACGAAACACACTTGCATGCATAAGGGTCAGCATGCCTACAGTAAGTATCACTTAGCGGATTTTGGATTCATGGTGGGGGACGAAAGCAGGAGGGTGGTTAATGAGGTCACTGACAGGTCGCGTGTTGTGCGGTACACGGCGTGACCGGCGCTCTGCCGCTATAACAACTACCTACTGGTTTGTATTCATAACACAAATCTGCCTGAAGTGACTGTTGTGGAAGCAACATCGTTCAAAAGTTGAAATTCTCACCTACACACCGATACCAAACATGACAACATTACGACTTACACTTGTGTAGTAGGTTATGGTAAAAATAAACGGAACGGGAATTTGTTGATGTCGGTGTTTGTTGTGAAATTGACAAAGTTCCCACAGCCATAACACAAAGATGCTACTTTTCCCAACGAAACACACTTGCGTGCATAAGGGTCAGCATGCCTACAGTAAGTATCACTTACCGGATTTTGGATTCATAGTGGGGGACGGAAGCAGGAGGGTGGTTAATGAGGTCACTGACAGGTCGCGTGTTCTGGCATTTCTCGCCCGCAGCCGTCTCGGTACTCCACAGACTGCTATTGCCATCCCGAAATACGATCAGTCCATAACAGGTCACAATATTCAACAGTGTTTTTAAACATACCTTGAGGTTTAACACATTTTCTGACACACTAGACATAAGAACCGTTTTACGGGGAGTAGACGTCGGCGGAATAAAAACTTGTATACCACCATCACCTTCATTAGTGCTGTTATCAGTGTCAGTGTTATGAGTGTCACATTCCGCGGATCGAAACGATCGTTTCTTTCCATGCCGGGAACCCCGCTTCGCTGGTCGTCCTCCTTTACCTAGCTGCATGAAGTGAACACACGCGACACATTCTTCAACACTTGTATTTGGATGGAACATGGTCCAAATGTGTTGTGATGAGGCAATATCAGACGCCGCATTTCGCGTTGTCTCCTCGGACACACGTGTTTCAGTCGAGTCTATCCGTTTCATCCGACAATAGCAACTCCTACACATTGTTTTGGAGTGCATCATGTCTTTGTCTTCCTGGATATTAATTCCATAACACTTGTGGATTAAGTGTTCATAATTGATACAAAGAAATGACTTTTTATCCGTGTATCTCTTTTGTGATCTCTCGCCACATATTCTGCACAATGCATTAACTCTCATTGCATGGAACACACCTGTGTGTACACAGACTGTACGCGTTTCATCAGACTCCATCATGATCAAAAGTTAAATCAAAAGTACATTTACAAGGTTGACTGTTAGTGTTACACTATTTCCCAAGAAAGAAACGTGGCTATCTCCTCAAATAGTATCCGTGTAACTAAGCCCTCTCTTTCCCCAATGCCGGGAGTGTACACCAAGTCCGATGTCTGGAACTTGTCTGTCGACACCTGTCAGTGACCTCATTAATTACCCTCCTGCTTCCGTCCCCCACCATGAACCCAAAATCCATTAAGTGATACGTGCTGTAGGCATGCTAACCCCTTATGCATGCAAGTGTGTTTCACTGGGAAAAGTAGCGTCTTTGTGTTATGGCTGTGGGAACTTTGTCAATTTCACAATAAATTCTCGTTTTCGTACATCAACAAATTCCCGTTCTCTTTATTTTCACCATGACCTGCTACACAAGTGCAAGTCGTAATGTTGTCATGTTTGGTATCAGTGTGTAGGTGAGAATTTCAACATTTGAACGATGTTGCTTCCACAACAGTCACTTTAGGCAGAGATGTGTTATGAATACAAATGTGTAGGTAGTTGTTATAGCGGCAGAGAGCCGGTCACGCCGTGTACCGCTCAGTAGTGCGATATAAATAGAATGAGCGGGCGAGAGTGGAACTCGCGGCAGCCTTATCTCTCTGGCAGCTGGAAGCGAACTAAGTGTCGGCTATGGTAAAGGCGTGCCTCCCCACCGCTTTCCTTCCGCCCGCCAGGCTAGGGGTCGCGCCTCGCGGTCGGTCTGTCAGACCCGCTGCCCCCTCGGCCCCTGTGCAGGCCCCCACCTTTGGCCGGTCCAGACCCCCCAGGTCCCGTGCCCCCGCTTGGACCCGTCCCACCAGGCGACCGGGTCGCGGGCGGGCCGCGTGACGGCCCCCCGACCCTGCCCCCGCCGACCTCCTCGGGGTCTCCGGTCGGCGGGAGGCTAGCCTGTTTCTGCGGAAACTGGCTCGCTCTCTTTGGCGACGACCCCTGGATCTGCGACACCGTTTCATCCGGCCTTCGGATCGCCTTTCGCAGCCCGCCTCCCTTGCATCGCTCCCCACTCTGGACCGAGATCCCCAGCGACCCGCTGAAGGCCGCCGCTTTGAGGGGAGAGGTAGCCTCCCTGATGAGGAAAGCCGCCACAGAGGTTGTCCGGGTCCCCGACTCACCGGCCTTCTACAGCCGCCTGTTCGTCGTGCCGAAGCCTGGAGGGAGATGGCGTCCGGTCATCGATCTTTTGGCTCTGAACAAGTTTATTTCGGCCCCCTCCTTCCGGATGGAGACTGCCAGAGCCCTGAAAGCCGCGGTCCAGCCTCGAGACTTCGCAGTCAGCCTGGACCTTTCCGATGCGTACCTGCATGTCCCGATGCACCAGGCCTCCAGGAAGTTTCTCAGGTTTGCGATCGACGGCGTCATTTACCAGTTCCGGGCGCTGCCGTTCGGACTCAACTTCAGCCCCTGGGTCTTCACCCGGCTGATGGACGCCGTAGTCGCCAAAGCCCGACAGTCCTCCTCCAGTCCGACGTCGAACTACCTCGACGATCTCCTCCTGCGCAACCAATTGGAGACCGTGCTCGCCACAGACAGGGATGCCCTACTGCACCTCCTGGCACACCTGGGCTTCCTAGTAAATGAGGGCAAGTCGGATCTCACTCCCTCCCACCGGTTTGTTCACCTGGGCATGGAATTTGCTACCGACCTCAACACGGTACGCCTTCGGCGCCCCGGATCCAGAAGATTGCGAATCTAGCCGGCCAGTTAGCTCGGGAGGATGCAGCCCCCGCCAGAGTCTGGCTTCAGTTGCTGGGTTTGTTGAACGCCGCAGCGGATCTTATCCCCCTAGGGCGTCTCTACACCCGGCCGATTCAACTGCATCTTCTACTCCATTGGCGCCCATCTTCCGGAGACTTAACGACTTCAGTTCCGGTGTCCCAGATGCTGCGTCCACACCTCCGTCGGTGGACCGACCCCGTGTGGCTAGCGTCAGGAGTTCCCCTGGCCTCTCCCCCACCCCAGACCTCTCTGTGTGTCGATGCCAGCCTCACTGGGTGGGGCGCTCATCTCCTTCCTCGGTTCCTCTCGACTTCGGGCCCCTGGCCCTCGGACTTAGCGCACACCCACATCAATTGGTTGGAGATGCAGGCCGTTTGGCAAGCCCTTCAGGTCTGGGAGGATCTCCTCAGACACCAGGAGCTTCTCGTTCTCTCAGTCAACACCACGGTGGTCGCTTACATCCAGAAACAAGGTGGCACACACTCCCCAGACCTGTGTATGCTCGTCTACCGGATGATGCATTGGTGCGAGGACCGGGGCATTACCATTTGAGCCCGACACATTCCCGGACACCTGAATGTCTTGGCCGACTCTCTGTCGCGCCGTGGCCAGCTCTTACACACGGAATGGACCCTTCGGCAGGACATCTTTTGGATGATCTGCGCCCGGTGGGAGACTCCCCAGATCGACTTGTTCGCCACAAGGTGGAACCACCAGCTTCCCCTCTTTGTCTCCCCGATTCCCGACCCCCTTGCTTAGGCTGTCGATGCGCTCTCCATTCCCTGGGACGGCCTTGTGGCCTACGCTTATCCCCCCACGGTCCTCGTACCCAAAGTCCTTCTCAAACTTCGGGGCAGTTCGGCGATCCTCCTGTTGGTCGCACCGTTCGCCTGGAACCGCTCCTGGACCACCGACCTACTCAGCCTCGCCACGGACCCGCCCCTGCTGCTTCCCACCCCGCGCACCGTGCTCAAGCAACCGCGACAGCCGCTGTTCCACCCCTGCCCAGAGTGGCTCCTCCTTCACGCCTGGAGGTTGTGCGGCAAGCCCTCGGAGCTAGAGGCTACTCGGGTGCAGCAATGGAGGCGATCGCTGCGGCCCGCAGACCTTCGACCATTCGAGTCTACGAGGGAAAGTGGCGAGTCCTGTGTTCCTGGTGCGCCGACCAGGGCCTTACGCCCACGGAACTGACTAATCCTCAGCTGGCGGACTTCTTTCTCTGGCTCTTCCGAGACCTAGGCTTAGCCCCCATCACGGTACGGGGATACCTGTCCATGATCGCGGACACTTATCGTCACCTTGGACGACCAGACCCGGGTGCCTGCAAAGACCTAGCCGACCTTATGGGACACTTCGGCATCCAGCGCCCTACTCTCCGCTCGCTTATTCCTCGCTGGGACCTACCCTGGGTGCTCACGTGGTTGAATTCTGCCTGCTTCGAACCCTTACCTTTGGCCCAGTTCGCAGACTTGACCCGCAAGACATGCTTCCTGCTGGCACTTGCTACCGCCTCGCGTGTGAGCGAGCTACACGCGCTTTCGGCAAGCCCTTCCTGCTTGCAGTTCCGAACAGACGGGTCCGTCCAACTGCTTACGGACCCGGCCTTCCTTGCCAAGAACAGGTCTCCTCTAACCGCGCCTCAGGTTATCACCATAAGGCCACTAAGAGACCGACCTCGGTCCCAGGAGACCCGGCAACAGGATCCCATGCGCGCCCTTAAGATTTATCTGCGGCGATCTAAGGCCTTCCGCAGGGGACGTTCGCGCCTCTTCCTACCTCTGAGACCCAGCAGGCACGACATTACAGCCCAGACGATGTCTTCCTGGCTCCGCTGGGTCATACGCTCCGCCTATCAGATCTCTCCACAGGGAGCGAAGAGGCTGCACATTCGCGCACACGGGGTACGAGCCATGGCCACGAGCGTCGCGTTTGATCAAAACTGCGCTGTCAAAGACATCGTGGCAGCTGTGGGCTGGAAGACTGAATCTGTATTCGCCCGCTTCTACCTCCGGGACCTGGCTGGCCAGCGAGAGAATCTCGCACTTGTGGGGGACATCGCCGCGGCGCAACACTCCCTCCCGGCGCCACCGGCGCCGTAGGTAGGCACTTCGCTAAAATTGTCGGGAGTGTGCGACGGGGAGGACGGCGCTGTTTCTCCTAGGGAGTTGTTACGCGGCACCCTCCTCCTCATCGCAATTCTTCCATGTAGTCATGTCATCGGTAATGTTTTTGAGGAAACAAATTCATTTTTCTCTAAAAGGTATTTTTTTTGAAAAATACTTACCGATGACATGACTCGGAGGACCCTCCCACCTGCCCCGCTTGCCGCTTTCGAGCGAAGTATCAGACTGATTGGTCTGGTGACCAGATCCGGTAAGGCAGGTATGGGGAGATAACTCTCGGCCCCTCTGGGGGTTCCCCGAGTGCCTCTCGGGTTGTGTGGGCACACAACGGGTGAGTAGGCTAAAATTGAGCCCAGTAGTAGACACTTCCATGTAGTCATGTCATCGGTAAGTATTTTTCGAAAAATACCTTTTAGAGAAAAATGAATTTTTGTTATTACACCAGCTAATTAGAGCCTCAACCTGACTACAGCAGGCGGATTCATCTGAGTTTGTAATGCACCCTTCCACTGTGGTGTCATCTGCAAATTTCAGAACTTTAGTACCGTCATGGCATGAAGCACAGTCATAAGTAAACAGGGAGTAGAGCATAGGGGAGAGCACGCACCCCTGAGGCGTGCCCATGGATAAAATGAGGGTGGATGACACATTTTCACCAATTTTAATGACCTGTGGTCTCGTCAACAGGAAATCGAGGGTCCAGAGGCACAATGCCTCTGGAACTCAGATTTGCTGGATCTTCTGGTACAATTTGGATGGAATAATGGTGTTAAAAGCAGAACTGTAATCAATAAATAAAATTCTGGCATAGGTGTTTGGGATTTTGAGGTGTTGTAACATATAAACAAACCAAGTGACACTGCATCCTCCAAGGAACGTTTTTCGTGATACGCGAATTGAAAACAATCCAGAGGAGGATCAGTAAGTGTTCTCAGAAACCGGAGGACCAGGCGCTCAAGCGTCTTCATGACAACTGAGGTCAGAGCAACCGGTCTATAGTCGTTTAGGGAGGACACTTTGGATTTTTTTCGGAACAGGAATGATGGTGGACCTTTTGAAACACTGAGGAACAGTGCACTGAGAGAGAGACATGTTGAAAATATCAGTAAAGACGCCCGAGAGCTGGTCCGCACAGTTTCTGAGTAAGTGTGGAGAAATGTTATCTGGACCGGCAGCTTTCCTGCTTTCTAGATGCTGAAACATGCACCTGACATCGGTGTCTAGAATAATGAAAGTTGGGTTCCGAGTATGACTCCTCTCCACAGATGGAGGTGGGGTTGTATTCTTTTTGTCAAAACGACTATAAAAGTCATTCAGAGTGTCTGGGAGAGACACATCTGTAACATCAGCAGTCTTGGAAGCTGGTTTATAGTTTGTAATGTCTTTAAGGCCTTGCCAGATGTCTCTAGGGTTACTAGCTGCGATTTTCTGTTCTAGTCTATCAGCAGGTATCTCTATACCAAGTTCGGGTTTGAAGTTGAAAATAGTACTTGAAAATTAACAGTTTTTGTCAAAATATTGCTATTTTTTACCCCTTTCTGGACCCCCCCCCCCCCCTTTTCCCCCCCCACCTCCCCGTGACCCTTGACATTTGCGAGGGGACAAGTAAATTAGTACATGTATGTATAGAAAGGTCTTATCATCAGTTACCTTTGTGTCAAATTTGACTGAAAAATTGTCCAAAACTTTAATAACAAGAAAGGCAAAGCCATTATGGCTCACGTGTTTGACCGATTTACATATGTGTGACCTTTGTGACAAAATCCATGTTTTCTGAAATGTAAGCATTTTTTACACATCTGTCAACCCCCCGGGACCCTTGACCTTTGTGATGAGTCGACTACATTAGTATGCATAGGAAGGTTTTATTATCAGCTATCTTTGTACCAAAAATAAAAAAAATCAGCATTTTACACATTTGCCAGCCTGTTGTGACCCTTGACCTTTCTAAGGGGTCATCCAAATTAGTATGCATAGATAGATCTTACCATCAGGTATCTCTGCACCAAGTTTGGGTTTGAAGTTGTGAATAGTATTTTGAGAAAAACATCTTTTGTCAAAATATGGCTCATTTTCACCTATTTCCTGAGCTCTTGTGACTCTTGACCTTTCCGATGGATCAACCAAGTAAGTAGGTATAGAAAGGTCTTGCCATCAGGTATCTTTGTACCAAGTTTGGGTTTGAAGTTGTTAATAGTATTTGAGAAAAAATAAATTATGTCAAAATATAACTACTTTTGACCTATTTCCCGATCCCTGTGACCTTTGTGAGAGGTCACTCAAATTGGTATGTTTAGAAAGGTCTTACCAGAAAGTATCCTGGGGCAAAGTTTGAAGAATGTGGCTTGAATAGTCTCCGAGAAAATGCAAACGTTAAAGTTTACCACGGACGACAGACGACAGCAGACAGACAACAGACAACAGACGATGGACGACAGACGACTCAGGTGAGCTAAAAACTACAATTCTATCAAAAACTGGCATTTTTCACACACTTGCCGACCTCCTGTGACCCTTGAAATTTCCAAGGCATACCTGAGAAGTTTTGAAAATTGGAGATTTTTTGCAGCCTTTTCTCTTCTCACAGTGTCACTGTGTTTTCTTTCTTTAGCATAAAAAGTGTGCAAACATTAGATTCAGATTATTTATACTTTTGTATGTGCGATTGTTTCATTTTTACAATGAATTCACACACCATACCATTAAATATTCCATTGTATGTGAAAATCCCTAAAAATAATGTGATTTTATTTGAATTAATTCACATTTTTTTTAATCTGATGCTGCTATCTGATGTGCACACTGTAAAACTAGAACATGCAGAAAAAAAGCACATCTCCAGTAAGACTGACACTTTTCAAGAAAATTTCAAAACTGAGACTAACAAGATGAGGATTTCATCCCAACGTCTATCGTATTGTTTGGTGCTCACATGCATTTTTCTTTTAAAAACATTCAGAGTTTGTTCATAATTTTAAGCTTATCCTCAAGCCAACCTCTGATCAACACACATGCCGGTGCACACAAATAAAGACGGACACACGGCCCTTCTCGCCATTAGTACACTCTGTGGGCTCTTGTAGCGACAGAAATTTTGAAGAAGAAGATGGTTGGTTGGTTGTACATTGCTTAACGTCCCGACAGCAACAAGAATTTTTCAGGACGTGCCTGCACTGCTCGTGAAAACAAGAAAGGCAAAGCCATTATGGCTCATGTTTATGACTGATTTACATGATTTACGTATGTGTGACCTTTGTGACAAAGGCTGGCTTCTGCAGCAGCAAAATCAATGTTTTTATAAAATGTAAGCATTTTTCACACATCTGTCAACCCCCCTCCCCCACCCCCGTCCCCCCCACCCCTCCCCCCCTGTGACCCTTGACCTTTGTGATGAGTCGACTAAATCAGCATGCATAGGAAGGTGTTATCATCAGCTATCTTTGTACCAAATTTGCCTGAAACATTTGCAAAAATGTTGGTAATACCTACAATTTTATCAAAAATCGGCATTTTACACATATTTGCCAGCCTCTTGTGACCCTTGACCTTTCCAAGGGATCATCCAAATTAGTATGCATAGATAGGTCTTACCATCAGGTATCTCTGTACTAAATTTGGGTTTGAAGTTGTGAATAGTATTTGAGAAAAAACATCTTTTGTCCAAATATGGCTATTTTTCACCTATTTCCTGAGCTCTCATGACCCTTGACCTTTCTGAGGGATCAACCAAATTAGTGCGCATAGAAAGGTCTTCCCATCAGATATCTCTGTAGCAAGTTTAGGTTTAAAGTTGTGAACAGTATTTGAGAAAATCATCTTTTGTCAAAATATGGCTATTTCAGACCTATTTCCTGAGCCCTTCATGACCCTTCATCTTTTTGAGAAGTAATCCAAATTAGTATGCATAGATAGGTCTTACCATCAGGTATCTCTGTACCAAATGTGGGTTTGAAGTTGTGAATAGTATTTGAGAAAAAAAATCTATTGTCAAAATGTGGCTCATTTTTCACCTATTTCCTGAGCTCTTGTGACCCTTGACCTTTCTGATGGATCAACCAAATTAGTATGCATAGAAAGGTCTTACCATCAGGTATCTTTGTACCAAGTTTGGGTTTGAAGTTGTGAATAGTATTTGAGAAAAAATAAATGTCAAAATATAGCTATTTATGACATATTTCCTGATCCCCTGTGACCTTGACCTTGTGAGAGGTCACTCAAACTGTATGTTTAGAAAGGTCTTGCCACAAAGTATCCTTGGGCCAAGTTTGAAGAATCTGGCTTGAATAATCTCCGAGAAAATGCCAAATTTAAAGTTTACCACGGACAACGAACCACGGATGACGGCAGACGGACGATGGATGGACGACCACTGGCCCAAAACAAGGACTCACTTTTGCTTCGCACGTGAGCCAAAAACTAAACAGAATATTGAATGTATGTCACCAGGCGGTCTAATACGCTAAATAAACCTAAGACCATTTAGAAACACACATCCAATATCAAGAGCTACAGGAAGCGCAGACAGTAGGGAGAGTTAAAAAAGGAAAATACAGGTGAATGGACCGTGTTTTTTGGCATCCTGTCTTGGAAGACAATGGGTATATGCGCTTGCTGGGTCAGTCACTGGAGTGACCTCTCCAGGGCGCAAGCCTGGGCGAAGTTTATGGAGATCCTGGGGTGCCCAGTCGTCAAGATCCCCCTCTCGGCCTCGCTGATGTATCCAAAGGAATGCAAAGCAGTACGTTTGGCACCAGTTTGGCTGCAGGAGCTGCCAGAACAGTGCGTGAATACAGGCAGCTGTCTGCCTTCGGGGCTCCACTCCTGATTTGAAAGGTTTACTCCCCCACATTTGGCCGTTGGATCCAACCTGATCTCCTCCGTCCTCTAGCCGTTGGCTGTCAGAAACAGCTCATCCGCCTAGTGGTGCAATGTGAACACCACCCCCTCACGTGGTTTAGCCCACCAGCTGAGGTGGTTTGCCAGGGTGTGGCGCTTGGAGCCAGCACGTGAGAGATTAAGGAGATGGATGAGGACAAGTGATGCCCGTCCGTCCTATGTAGGACGCAGCTGCCGAACAGCAAAGGTGCTACCTCTATCCAGAGCCCCCTACACCCCAATGGATGGACCAAGGGTAGACAGAAACACATGCCCCAGAATAGAGGGGCTGACCGGGATGACCCTGGGAACTAAAAAGCAGTTAATCCCACCCAAGTCCCCCAGGGCAGACCCGGGTGGGGGTGAAGAAGAAGTAAAGCATGAGCAGCAAAATGACATCACTATAAGCTTTACATCATGGCATCGCTAGTCTTTGATGTTTCACATCACTCATCCGAAAGGCACACAGCCTCTTCCAGGGCTATTTTCTTCCACACAGCCTCCTCCAGGGCTGACTGTTTGATAGAGTATATAAAGGCTCCAAAACTTGCAAAAATAAATGAATTATTATTCAAAAAGTTGAAGAAGTACAATGCTGGATTACGAACTTATCCAATGTCTATCTCCAAGCTAGATATATCCAAAATTCAAAGTGAACAGAACGAAAATTATGGACTCAAATGTGGGTCAACCGACTTTATAAAAACAGCAATTTTTCTCTTGAACGAGTCACCCAATTTGAATATGCTCGGAGGCTCTCCAAAATACATCTCGATAAAAGCATTTCATAAAGTTTCAGGCCTGTACGTACACAAACACCAGAGATACATGTGTCTACATATGTACACACAAACACACAGCACTTCCTGCCATATGTACATTAAACAGCGTGGTTAGTGTAGATTTGCATGCCATAATTTGTATCGTGTTACTTCACTGTCCGAGTCTGATGTGTGCCCGCCTATGTTCGTCATTTGCATGCTACGGAACGTGCTCTGACCAGCCCCATCTCAAAGTCTACTGTATTTTCAATACGGTAGACAAAAACGATTTTCCTTACATTTCATGATATTCAAATTCTTCTGAACTGATTGGAAAGGACATGTGTGCAGTTATGTCTGCCTACTGCTACTTGCATTCAGAATAGGCTCTCTGTAAGACCAAACTGAGACAAAGAAAAGTGCCTGTGGTAAGACTTTCTGTTGGGTACTGCACACTGCGTATATTTTGTTGAAAAGCCTTTTGCATGTGGTGCTGATTAAACTCCGATAGTAAATGCATGTACATGATTTCTTTACTCACTGTTGTTTCTCACTAGATCCATTCACATTTTGCCTATGTCTTTTGAGGAATAGCGGATGATTTCTTTGGTCAATTAAAACCGGAAGTAACTGGAAATAACTGGAACGTGTGGGTGATCTCCCTTTGTTCCAAAATGGCTGAAAGAAACACAACTGCCCACGAGATACGCATTCAAAGTTTTGGAATTTTCTCAAGTCGGGAGAATCGGGAGTAAAAGTAATGAAAGTGGAGGAAATCGGGAGGCAGGGACAAAGCGGGAGATGAGTTGCAAAGTCCAGAGTCTCCTACCGAAATCGGGAGACTTGACAGGTATGCCGAGGGGTCATCCAAATTAGTATGCATAGAAAGGTCTTATCATCAGGTATCTCTGTACCAAGTTTGGGTTTGGAGTTGAAAACAGTATTTGAGGAGAAACAATTTGTGTCAAAATACGGCTATTTTTTATCCTTTTCTGGACCCTTGTGACCTTGACCTTTCAGAGAGGTCACTGAAATGGTATGTTTAGAAAGGTTTTACCACAAAGTACCTTTGGGTCAAGTTTGAAGTCTAAGGCTTGAATAGTCTCTGAGAAAATGCCAACGTTAAAGTTTACCACTGACAACACACAACGGACGACAAATGCCGGATAGACGATGGATGGCCCATTACATAGACTCACTTTTGCCATCGCACGTGAGCCAAACAGGTCTTGGGCATTTCATTGTGTTACTGATTATATACACTGGTAAATGAGCAAGAAGAATTCTACTCACTTGACGGATTGTCCATGGTCGATGTGTGTACATGGTGGAGTATGGCCCGCGAGTGTACGGAAACTTCCCAGGAATCTCTTTCTCAATGTGGGCTGCATCTTCTTTGGTGTAAATGGGTTTGATTCGGATTCCCTAAACACATACATGTACAGAAAATATATTACACAGGGTTTCAAAAGATGTTTTTAAATCTGTGCTAAAAACACACCTTTTCCAACTCCATTACCACACTGATTAACATTAGCTGCAGAGGATTCTATTGTAGTTTTGCTGTGGTGCCTGGAATGTGTGTGTGTGTGTGTGTGTGTGTGTGTGTGTGTGTGTATGTGTGTGTGTGTGTGTGTGTGTGTGTGTGTTTGTATGTGTGTGTAATACTGTGTACAGTTTTTGCAATATTATTTTTGAAATTTGTAAGGCACCTAGAGCTCTATCCGAGGTTAGGCGCCATAGAAATCACCATTATTATAATAATTTGATGTAACAAGAAAGGCAAAGCCATTATGGCTCACGTGTATGACCTATTTACATATGTGTGACCTTTGTGACAATAATGGCTGGCTTCTGCACCAGCAAATCCATGTTTTTTTAAAAATGTAAGCATTTTTTACATGTCAAACCCCCCCCCCCCCCCCCATGACCTTTGCAATGAGTCAACTGAATTAGGTCTTATCATCAGCTACTTGTGTGGCTAATTTGATTGAAAAATTAGCAAAACTGTTGATAATACCTACAATTTTATTTTAAAAAATTGGCATTTTACACACATTTGCTGACCTCTTGTGACCCTGACCTTTCCCAGGGGGCATCCAAATTAGTATGCATAGATAGGTCTTACCATCAGACACCTCTGTACCAAATTTGGGTTTGAAGTTTTGTGAATAGTATTTGAGAAAAAAAACCATCTGTTGTCAAAATATGGCTATTTTGGACCTATTTCTAGAGCTCTTGTGACCCTTGACCTTCTAAAAGATCAACCAAGTTAGTATGCATAGAAAGGTCTTCCCATCAGGTATCTCTGTAGCAAAATTGGTTTTGAAGTTGTGAACAGTATTTGAGAACAAGGAAGGCAAAGCCCTTATGGCTCACCTGTATGACCAATCCACACGTCTGACAATAAGTAAAGAGATGGCTTCTGCACTAACAAAATTCAAGTTTTCTGAAAATGTAATCATTTTCACACATCTGTGAAACCCCCCTGACCCTTGAGATGAGTCGACTAAATTAGGATACATAGGAAGGTTTTAATATCAGCTACCTTTGTGCCAAATTTGATTGTGTGGTAGAGTGTGATTTTTGGGTGTATATGTATCAGAGAGAGAGAGTTTGCTTTAGTAACTTGTAGTAAGTAATGTCCCTTGGTTTCACCAGCTGGTCAGCTTGTAACCTTGACCTTTGAATTTAACCTTTTTTGAACTTTTTTAGTTCAGCCTGGAAACTTCCAGATGTATTTGTGTACTGCACGTGAACAGTGTTCACACCAACCAGTTCAGCCATTTGCCATAACCTTGTGTCACTTTTATCTTGGCTTTTGAAGGAGCAACAACTATTGTCTTGCTCTGTATGTCTACATTTTTTGGTATCATTCTTGATGTTGGAGAACCACATTTTTTGGTATCATTCTTGATGTTGGAGAACCACATTTTCTGTAAGTACAACTATTTGATATTTTGTTTTACTTGTGTATTTGAAACTAAGCTATGTTGGTTTCACTCTTCTTTTTATTGTAGGCTCCGGTTGCTGATCATTTTGTGGTTTTATGGAAGCATGCGACTTACCCGTAATTTACCTGTGCTTGATGTATCAGTACAACTCTAGAGTAGTGTTTTCTTTTTGGTTATTGTCAGCTTTAGTAATCAAATTATGTATTATAGCTGAGATTAGTTGGTTACTAGTTCCCAACCTTTTATATTTGTGCCATGTTGAAGATGTGAATATTGTTTTCATAGAATTACATGTTTCAATGAGTGTGTGTATCTGTTCTACTCAACTGTTAGTTTATGAGTGCATTGTTTTTGTTGGAGGATATTTAATTTTATATGTTTCACTGAAATAAAACCGAGAAGCCGAACCCCCCCCCCCCCCCCCCCCCCCCCACCGTTGTCTTCATAGAAATAAGTAGCTACAACAATTTAAAGGTTTGCAAAAATGTTGATAATAACTACAATTATTGGCATTTTATATACATTTGTCGACCTCTTGTGACCTTGACCTTTTTCGAGGGGTCATCAAAATTAGTATGCATAGATAGGTCTTACCATCAAGTATCTTTGTAGCAAGTTCAGGTTTGAAGTTGTGAGTAGTATTTGAGAAAAAAAACATCTTTTGTCAAAATATGGCGATTTTGGACCTATTTCTTGAGTCTTGTGACCCTTGACTTTTCCAAGGGATTAACCAAATTAGTATGCATAGAAAAGTCTTATCATCAGGTATGTTTGTACCAAAATTGGGTTTGAAGTTGTGAATAGTATTTGAGAAAAACCATCTTTTGTAAAAATTATGGCTATTTTGGACCTATTTCCTGAGCTCTTGTGACCCTTGACCTTTGTGAAGGATCAACCAAATTAGTGTGTGTTTAAAGGTCTTACCATTAGGTATCTTTGTATCAAGTTTGGGTTTGAAGTTGTGAATAGTATTTGAGAAAAAAATAAATTAGGTAAAAAAATAGCTATTTTTTTTATATATTTCCTGATCCCCTCTGACCTTGACCTTTGCGAGAGGTCACTGAAATTGGTATGTTTAGAAAGGTCTTACCACAAAGTATTTAAAGTTGTGAACAGTATTTGAGAAAAAACATCTATTGTCAAAATATGGCTATTTCAGACCTATTTCCTGAGCTCTTCGTGACCCTTGATCTTACCGAGAAGTAATCCAAATTAGTATGCATAGAAAGGTCTTACCATCAGGTATCTTTGTATAAAGTTTGGATTTTTTGTTTTTGCTTTGTTTCTTTTTTTTTCTCACCTTTTTTATTTTTATTAATCATACTGTATACCATATATATTTGATATGCATACATTATATAAGTTACAAACAAGAGTAAAGAATACGTACAGAAAAACTTGCACATATTATATGTACCCCCCCCCCCCCACCCCCAGCCCCCGCCCCACCACCCCCCCCCCCCCCCCCCCCGCCCCACCCACGTTCCTATTTAACACACCCCCCCCCCCCACCCTCTTAGTACACACACATCTCGAACACACAACAAATGACAAGCAGAGTTTAGGTTTGGACAGTCACACTGGACAGTCACACAAATGTGACCCCCTGGGTATGCATTCCTCAGTACTAAAAATAGCACTGATGGATACATGCACAAGGAATCGAGCTAGGCCACCATTGCTACCTTGAACCAAATCTGCATACCTTAGTGAAATAACTGGTAGTGCCAGAAGCTGCCTACACACTACCACCAATGGTGAGGCTTCAGTTGGTGCCTCTCCCTTAGCTTGACTTCGCGAACGAAGATTTTATAGGAGTTGCCCACGACGTCTGCAGGCTTGTTCGTGGCTGCGGAGGCCAATCCGAGACAGGCAGGTTCGACCGCAGTGGCTGCAGGGGAAGGTATGGCCAGGGTTCTGAGCTGCGGCATCTCTGTTTTTTCTCCTGAGCCGCTTGTCCTTAAGGCTAGCTCTGTGAGAGTCCTCAAAGGAGACAGCTGCCTTGTAAATGGTGGAGCGCCAGGTGTCGCGGTCCGCAGCAAGCGAAGACCACTGGTGGTGGTCGATTTGGCAGGCACTAAGTGACTTCTTGAGACAGTCTTTGTATCTCTTCTTTGGTGCCCCTCTGTCACGGTGTCCAGTAGCAAGCTCGCCGAACAGGGTGATCTTTGGTAGGCGATGATCCTCCATCCTGGAGACGTGCCCCGCCCAGCGGAGCTGTGTCCGCAGCAGCAAAGCCTCGATGCTCACAGTTTCAGCCTGTTCAAGGACCTCGACGTTGGTGACATAGTCACTCCAGTGAATGCCCAGGATGGTACGCAGGCAGCGCTGGTGGAAGCGTTCGAGGAGTCGTAGTTGGCTGCGGTAGAGGGCCCAGGACTCGGAACCATACAGCAGGGTGGTGAGGACCACAGCTCTGTACACGCTGATCTTGGTGCCTGTTTTCAGCTGTTGATTGTGCCACACCCGCTTGAAAAGTCGCCCGAAAGCGCTGTTCGCTTTTGCCAGCCTGCTGTCAAGCTCCTTGTCCAGCTTGGCGTCCGACGTGATAATGCAGCCAAGGTAAGTAAACTGGTGCACTGACTTTAGTTCAGACTCGCCAATGGTGATGTGAGGAGGGCGATACACTGTCTTGGGTGCCGGCTGATGGAGGACCTCTGTCTTTTTCAGACTGACCTCGAGTCCAAAGAGCTGGGCAGCATCTGCAAAGCAAGACGTGATGCGCTGCAGGGCTCTCTCTGTGTGTGCAACGAGGGCAGCATCATCAGCAAAAAGCAGCTCACGAATCAGTTGGTCTAGGGTTTTCGTGTGGGCCTGCAGTCGTCTGAGGTTGAACAGGCTGCCATCGAGACGGTACCTGATGTACACTGCATCGTCATCATCGAGGTCCACTGTGGCCTGCTTCAATATCATGCTAAAAAAGATGGTGAAGAGGGTCGGTGCCAGCACGCAGCCCTGCTTTACGCCGTTGAGAATAGGGAATGGTTCTGAGAGGTCATTGTTGAGTCTGACCTGGCCTTGCTGGTCCTCGTGTAGCTGGACAATCATGTTGAGGAACTTTGGGGGACAGCCAAGCCGCTCCAGGATCTGCCACATGCCTTGCCTGCTCACAGTGTCGAACGCTTTTGTTAGGTCGACAAATGTTACGTACAGCCCTTTGTTCTGTTCGCGGCACTTCTCCTGTAGCTGTCTCAGCACAAAGACCATATCGGTGGTGCTCCTGTTTGCTCTGAAGCCACACTGGCCCTCTGGGAGTTGGTCTTCAGCGATGGCAGGTACCAGCCGATTCAGGAGCAGCCTTGCAAGGATTTTCCCAGCAATGGACAGCAGGGTAATTCCCCGATAGTTGGAACAGTCAGACTTCTCGCCTTTGTTCTTGTACAGGGTGATAACGACTGCATCACGGAGATCTTTTGGTAGTGTTCCTTCCTCCCAGCAGCAGAGAAAGAAGTCATGGAGCTTGTTGTGCAGTGCTGTGCCTCCATGTTTCCAGATCTCTGGCGGTATTCCATCAATGCCTGCTGCTTTGCCACTCTTGAGCTGGTGGATGGCTGTGAGGGTCTCTTCAGCGGTGGGCGGTTCGTCCAATTCAACCTTTACTGGGAGGTGTGGGATTTGTAGGATGACTGCTTCTTGAACAGTGCGCTCAGCGCTGAAGAGGCTCTGAAAGTATTCCGACCAGCGGTTCAAGATGGAGGTATTATCTGTGAGGAGTGCCTGGCCATTCGCGCTTCGCAGGGGACTTTGTACCAGGTGCCTGGGGCCATACACTGCTTTCAGTGCTTCGTAGAAGCCCCTGTAGTCACCATTGTCAGCACAAAGCTGGGTCCTCTGTGCAAGCCTGGTCCACCACTCATTCTGGAGATCTCTGAGCTTGCGCTGGAGACTGCTGCAGACGAGGCGGAAGGCAGACTTCTTCACAGGGCAGGAAGGCTGGGCTAGGTGGGCCTGATGGGCGGCTCTTTTTTTTGCTAGGTGTTCCTGGATCTCTACATCGTTTTCGTCAAACCAGTCTTTGTTCTTCTTTCTGGCGAAACCCAAGACTTCTGCAGAGGATTTTGCAATAGCAGTTTTCAGTTGTTCCCAAAGTGTTTCAGGGGAGGAGTCTACTGGGTCCGCTGTGTCTTTGAGCCTGCGCTGTAAATCTGTCTGAAAGGCAGCTTTCACATCGTCACGCTGAAGGCTGGCAACATCAAGCTTTTTCTTGGGGGGCCCCCATTTCTTGGGTTTTGGCTTGAAGTGGAGCCTGAGTTTGCAGCGGACAAGGCGGTGGTCAGCGTGGCACTCTGCGCTGGGCATCACTCTGGTG
The DNA here is from genome assembly GCA_036245525.1 of Semisulcospira habei. Taxonomy (NCBI): domain Eukaryota; kingdom Metazoa; phylum Mollusca; class Gastropoda; family Semisulcospiridae; genus Semisulcospira; species Semisulcospira habei. The sequence continues at coordinate 300,284,589 of BTPG01000002.1, forward strand.
AGGAGGACGTCACTGCGGTCCCTCTGACGCACTAGGACATAGTCGATAAGGTGCCAGTGTTTGGAGCGAGGATGCATCCAGGTGGTCTTTCGACTGTCCTTTTGCTGAAAAGTAGTGTTGGTGATGACCAGTTGCTGCTCCGCACAGAACTCCAACAGTAGGCGGCCATTGTCATTGCAGTTCCCCACGCCATGCTTGCCGAGGACTCCTTTCCAGGCTTCAGAGTCCTGGCCCACTCTGGCGTTGAAGTCGCCAAGGATGATGACTTTGTCGTCTGCAGGGGTACTCTGTAGGAGGCTGCGCAGGTCAGTGTAAAACTTGTCCTTTTCAGCAGGCTCTGCCAGGAGGGTTGGGGAGTACACACTGAGAAGGGTGACGTGCTGCTGGTGTCTCAGTGGGAGGCGCATGGACATGATGCGGTCTGAGTGGCCCGTTGGTAGGTTTTCCAGCTTAGTCGCAATGGATGTCTTGACCATGAAACCCACGCCTGAAAGCCGTCTTTCTGATGCAGGCCTGCCTGACCAGTAGAGGGTGTACCCAGCACCAAGTTCTTGGAGGCTGCCTTCGTCCGGAAGGCGTACTTCGCTGAGCGCGGCGATGTCGATGTTTAACCTCCGCAATTCATGGGCAATGAGGGCGGAGCGACGTTCAGGGTGTCCGCTGTCTGCTTTGTCGAGCATGGTTCGGACGTTCCAGCATGCTACGTTAAGTCCGGTCGTGGTCGTCATGAGAGTGGATCCGTTATTCTTTCTTGTTTTTTGACCGCAGGAGAAGATGCCCGTTGACCGCGGCTAGCCAACTGGGGTTGCGAGGGGATGAGCTTTGGTTAGGCCACCTTTTCTAGGCCCCTCTCCGTGTGGAGCAAGCAGTGCTGTCCCTAGAGAAGGCTGCTTGGTCGTTCAGGGTGTGCCGAGTGATGTTGTCATCCCCAGGTCAACATCAGGCGACCAATATCCTGAACCGCCTGCATGCAGGTTTGAGACTGCGGCTTCCAGTGACATCTTTCACCTGCCGTTTCGCCCCTCGCCCGTCGCTACAGGACTTGGAATGGTCAGTGTCATGGTCCGTGGACGTTTCCTAAAGCCTGCGCGGTGGAGCTTTTCGGTGGAGTGCAGTGTGCGCAGTACTGGCCCCACCCTTTAAACCCTTGGTTCATCTGCCATGGCCTAGCAAGCTGGGACGATGGCATTGAGGTCCTCGGGTCGTAGGTTTTATATCAGACTGTCCTTGTCCTAGTCTCTGGCTCAAAAGCCTTCCCCGGAGACACGGGGGCTTTGATGTCAGGGGTTTCCTCCCTTAGCCTTTCCGCAGCCAAGCGGCCAGGCCTGCAAGGCAGCAGGCGACTCGTGGAGGGCGGGGTCGTCTATGTCCCGTGCAGATGTGAACATCTGCCCACTGCCCAGATTGGTGCCTCTAACAGCATTATAACCCGCCAAAAAGTGTAGCATAATGATACCACAAATGACAAAACTTGTTGCTCTGACCAATAATTCCAAATCAGTACTTCTCACATAAGTAGCACTTCTTCATAATAAATAATAATAATAACAAAGGTAATTTGTATAGCGCCTAATCACCAAGGTGCTCTAGGCGCTTTACAATCAGTAATGAAACACAAAGCAAAATACAAAAACAAACATACAGGCCACACAGGGCAATTAGGTTACGCCCCCATTTTCACACACTGTTATCTGTTAGCCTCTTGCAGCATGAAACTATGAACGAAGAACTTTTCTGCCAAAACAAAAAATCCACGCGGTGCACATCACAGGAGAAACATTTTCAGCAATTCTTAAAAAAATTAAGAGTTAGCGTTTTTCACAACACTCAAATGCACTAAGTACCCCATGACAAAACTGTTGTCTGCAAGCCTGCATACAACCGTGCACATGCCCCAATTAGGCTCCCGTGAACACACTAGGTCGACTAAAATTACCCAGATTTTGCTCTTTTTCACACCACCTGTCATGCCTTTTGTTGCTCAAAATGCACACAATTGAAGTTTTACACCCTAAAAAAAATGGCAAAAAGGGAGGAAATTTTTTTTAACTATTTCTGGCGGAAAAGTTACTATATGCACCGGAAGCAATTGCCCTGTGTGGCCTGTAATGCGACCAAAAACGGTCAGCTGCAATCAAAACTTTATCACTGATAACCGTACCCTATAAGAAGATACACTGCCAAGTTTCAGGCATGAATGGCTGATGGTTTTAAAGCTGCACCAAAATTACTACCTGCACCCCTTGGTGCCCGGAGTACCATTCACTCCTGCGACTGACTATCAACACCACACATGTAAAGATCCAAAAAGAAACACTTATGTTCAAGCTAGCAACCCTATATTTTGCAGACAAGCAGACACACGTTACGCATTCAAAACAACCAGCAACTACAATTTTCAACAGTTGGTTAGTTTTGGGCAATTTATTTGCTATACTACACCCCCCCCCCCCCCCCCCCCACCCCCCCGCCCCGCAAGCAAGAACCATTTTGACAGTTTTTTCAACTTTGAACCCAACTGGACAACATAGAAAGCCCTTGCACTGTTTAAAAAAATTCAGCAAAGTGCCTAGCCACAACTAGTCTGCATGAGGTGTCATTTCTTTTATTCCCTCCTTCCAGCTTTAAACAAGCATTAAGATACTGAAGACAACTGAAGCCATGTTCCGCACTGTTTTCTGAAAATGAATCACCAGCCAACATGCTTTTTCTTGCAAACAGCTACAAATCCTTGTACCAGCCAGCTCAAGGGACCAAGGTGCTTCTCTGACTTTGACTACTTTGCAAGGCAAAGCAGCAGAATGCGTTAAATAGTGTAAAATGCTTGAAAAAGTAGCAAAAATTGGATGTGAACGCGTGCGCGCATTGGGGGGCGGGGGGGGGGGGGGGGGGGGGGGGGGGAGGGTGGTGGTGGGTGGGAGGGGGGGGGGGTTAATGCTTTGGGTTAGTATTATTAGGGTAAGCATAGTAGAGTTTAGGATTAGGGTTAACATAGTGTTAGGATCTGGGTTAGCATAGTAAGGTTAGGCTTACCATGACTGAGGGTTGGGGGTGAGGGATATTGGGGGGGGGGGGAGGAGGGGGTACGGGGGCAAGAAGGTGGTGTTGGGGGTGGGTGGTGGGTGGGGGGAAATGTGTGGAATGGATTTTTAGGCATAATAGATATGCTCAGGATACAGCAGGATGATTTGTGTTTGAAAAAGGTGAAGAGATTTCTTACACACTAACTTCTCGATAGTATTTATGACAACCGTGCCTTTTCATCGCACCACACTATCTAAACCGACTTCAGAAACCAGTCAAAACAACACGTTTTGGTGTCACCGCATTGAGATTTGCAGTTTACAGCGTGTTTTCACTAAGATGACTCTCACAAAGCCCCAAATACACTGTGCAAGATAAATGGGTATGTTTGAATGCAGTCAAAACAAAAGCAAAAAATCGGCCACCCGACAAAAATCAAATTTAACTAAATTTCATCTAGATTACACCGTAATGACTGTTACCTTGTCAGAAGGGTTTTTGAGTGACTACTATGACAGAAAATGTGACCTGGGATTGTTCTTGTGTGTTTTTTAGCCCTTTCTTTCCCCTTCGCACAAATATGCACCATTTTGCCACTATAATCCTTATACAGCTAAATAAAGCTATCTGTATGGCATCAAAAGTGCCAACATGGCCTAAACACACCTGATATCAGCATAAAAAGCAAAAAATGTCGATTTTTGGGCACAACCTCCTTCCAAACGCCAATTGTAGAAAAATTCACTCTGCCTTTACAAAAGGCCACACAGGGCAATTAGGTTACGCCCCCTTTTCACACACTGTTATCTGTTAGCCTCTTGCAGCATAAAACTATGAACGAAGAACTTTTCTGCCAAAACAAAAAATCCACGCGGAGCACATCACAGGAGGAACATTTTCAGCAATTCTTAGTGTTTTTCACAACACTTAAATGCACTAAGTACCCCATGACAAAACTGTCGTCTGCAAGCCTGTCTGCAAGCCTGCATACAACCGTGCACATTGCCCCAATTAGGCTCCAGTGAACACACTAGGTCGACTAAAATTACCCAGATTTTGCTCTTTTTCACACCACCTGTCATGCCTTTTGTTACTCAAAACGCCCAAAAAGGCACACAATTGAAGTTTTACACCCTAAAAAAATGGCAAAAAGTGAAAAAGGGAGGAAATTTTTTTAACTATTGCTGGCGGAAAAGTTACTACAATTGCCCTGTGTGGCCACAACAACACAAATACATTGATTTACAAGGAGCAAAAAACTCACACACACACGATGAGCTGGCAGACAAAAATTAATGGTCTTTAAATATATGCAACAGAGAAAAGCTGTGTTTTAAGCTTGGACTTGAAAATGGAGAGAGATGATGAGTGACGCACATCAGCTGGGAAGGCGTTCCTATGTAATGGGACCAAAATATGATAAATGCATGATGACCTTGAGTGACCTTATTTCGTCTAGGGATACGGAAAACACGAGTGTCTGAAGCAGAGCATAGTGAGCGTGACGGTGTATACAGCTGGACAAGATCAGATAAGTAAGGAGGGACAGAACCAGAGATGATGTTGAAGCAAATAACACAGACTTTATACAGAATTCTGTATGAAAAAGGCAGCCAGTGCAAATCAGCTAGTAGACGCATAATGTGTTCATGTTTCGGTACACCGGCAAAAAATCAGACATGCAGCACAGTTCATGACTCTGGATTTGGTCAAAAAGTTATTTATTTTATTTATTTGGGTTTAACGCCGAGCAGGCAACTAAGGCCATCTCACGGCGGGAAGGTTAAAAAACTGGTCAGCCAGACTAAAAGAAAGGTTTTAATACATGTAAATATACCTTAAAAATATATCAGGCTAAAATGTCGCACAGGTCTTTAAAGAAAACGTCGAAAGGCTCTCAAAAAGGTAAAAATAATAGAAATATCATAGTCTATAAACGCTCAAATCTTATTAAAAATATGGCACTCTCTCAGAAAACTGAAGATCTTGTCCGGGGGCACATCCCGGAACAAAACCTTCAAGGAGTCTGCTGTGAAATGTTTATGCCTTGTGTCGATTAGATCAGCACAAGACAACAAAAAGTGTTGAACAGAGTACTGCTCGTCGCAGGCATAACACCATGGGCGCTCCTCCTGTTTTAGTAAATAAGAGTGCGTAACATACGTGTGCCCGATGTGGAGCCAAGCCAGGACAGTCTCCTCACGGCGGCTGCCGCAGCGATAAGGTAGACCGTCAGACAACTTAGGAAGGGCTTCATGCAGCTTGTTAGCTTCTTTTTTGTCCCACTCGGACTGCCACTCACGGGCTACGTACGCACTAGTCACATGTCTAAAATCACTATAAACAGTCTGTGTGTCAAGGACAGGGTCATTGTGTGCATCATTGGCAGCAGAATCTGCGATCCTGTTGCCTTCAATGCCCACATGCCCTGGGACCCAAATAAAAATGACGTCATAATATTCCTTCATCAAGTCCGCGTGGAGCTCCCTGATCTGCACCAGCAGTGGGTGGTCATTTCCCGTGCCCTGAAGGGCCTGCAGGGCAGAAAGAGAGTCAGACAGAATCAGGAAGTTCCTTTCTCTAGATCGATAAGCATGCCTGAGTGCCAGCAGAACCGCCTGCAGTTCCGCACTAAATACAGATGAGTGGTCTGGGAGGCGGTGCTTAAATAGGCGTCTAGGATGGCGAGAGACACTGCAGTCGCAGCCACTCTCCCATCCGCAGACTTTGACACATCCGTATAGATACGACAATAGCCAGGAAAAATTGAAAGCAGTTCATTGAGGCTCTGTTGGTATATGGCTGGTGGAGTAGAGTCTTTCTTGTAGGCAGTCAAGTCCAGCAAGATGTCTGGAACTGGCAAGAGCCAGGGTGGAGTGATGTGTTGCAGGGATTCCGAAACTCTGTCCAGGTCCAATCCGGCCGCCTGCAGATGAGGTCGGACACGGAAAGAAAGTGGACGGACAGCTCCCGGATGGGTATCGTAAATCTCTGCAAACGATGGTTTAAAAACACAATCATAGACAGGATTGTCTGGATGGGCCTTCAGTTTCAGAACGTAGCTGAGCATGAGGCGGATGCGGCGGAGCTTGAGAGAAGGCTCCCCTGCCTCGGCATACAGACTAGGAACTGGAGACGTCCTGAAGGCCCCAAGACATATCCGCAGACCCTGATGGTGAATTGTGTTCAGACGCTGTAGCACAGACTTGGAAGCTGAGCCATACACCACAGAGCCGTAATCCAGTTTGGACCGAACAAGGGCCCGGTACAGTCGAAGTAAGACAGTACGGTCCGCACCCCAGTCAGTACGACCGACACGAAGAACGTCGAGAGCCTTCTGACAAGAGGTTCTAAGGTAATTAATATGGTTGCGGAAGGTAAGTCTTTTGTCAAAGAGGACCCCCAGAAACTTTGCCTCCTCGGCCACCTTAATCAGCACTCCAGCAATGCTCAGGCCAGGTTCTGGAAAAAATTTCGTCTGGTTAGTAAAATGCACACAGACAGTCTTGGAGGGCGAGAACTTGAATCCATTGAGAGACACCGACCGCTGGATGCGATCAACGCACAGCTGCAAGCACCTCTCAAGGGACGCAAGTCCTCGACCACGTGCGCACAAAGCAAAGTCGTCAACAAACAAAGAGCATTCAGAATCCTTGATGGCCTTTACAATGTTATTAATTTTAATACTAAATAAAACAGGAGATAGAATGCTGCCCTGTGGGACACCCATCTCCTGTTCAAAGGAGTCGGAGAGGGTGGAGCCCACACGGACATGGAACGACCGGTTAGTCAAAAAATTGTGAATAAAAATGGGCAGGTGCCCTTTAAACCCCATGTCCAACAAGTCAGACATTATGCCATACTTCCAGGTAGTGTCATATGCCTTCTCAAGATCAAAGAAAATTGCATAGACATGCTGCTTGTTGACAAAAGCATCTCGAATAAATGATTCAAAGCGGACTAAATGGTCAGTTGTACTACGAAAGCGCCGGAAACCGCACTGGAGGTCTGTGAGGAGACCCTGTGACTCGAGATGCCACACCAGGCGGGCGTTGACCAGGCGCTCCATAGTTTTACATAAACATGATGTCAAAGCAATAGGCCGGTAGTTGCCCGGGTCGGAAGGATCCTTACCCGACTTGGGGATAGGTACAACCACAGCCTGGTGCCAAGATGGCGGAAAATGACCAGTTCTCCAGATATGGTTAAAGGCCTTGAGAAGTACAAGGAGTGACCTCTCAGGCAGATGCGTTAGGAATTGATAGTGGATGGTATCTAGGCCAGCAGCAGAGTCATTACATTTCTGCAAGGCTTGCTGCAATTCGGATAATGTAAAAGGAGCATTATAGTCTTCCAAGTTATCAGACGTAAAATCACAAATACGAGACTCTCGCTTCTCCTTCTCTCTCTGGAAGAAGGGTGAATAATGCTGAGTTGAAGAATTATGGGCAATGGTGGAGGCAAGCATATTGGCCACAGCTTTTTTATCTGTGACCAAGCTGGCACCATCTCTAAGATGGCCGACAGAAGCCAAGCCACCCCTGCCCCTAATTCTTCGAACAGCCCTCCAGACTTTCTGGGACAGAGTCCGAGAAGTTAAAGATGAGACGAAGCCTCTCCAGGAAGTACGGCGTTCACGTTAAAAAATGTACCGGGCTTTTGCCCTCTGTCTTTTAAAGGTTAAAATATTCACTTGCGACGGATTACGGAAAGCACGTCGCTGAGCAGATTTGCGCGCTTTTTGGGCCTTGCGGCTCTCATCATTGAACCATGGTACTCTCGGCTTCCGAGGGACTGATGCGGAAGTTTTAGGGATGGTTTCACCTGCTACGTCCAACAAAATAGTAGTAAAAGAAGAAACAGGTTCTTCAGCTGACATGACCACCTCCTCTGTAATACAAGACTGACAGAGGGAGGCGAACAGAGGCCAGTTAGCTTTCTTGAGATTCCAGCGCCCCACCGGCGGATCCTCCCCACAGCTGACCGATGACAGGACTACTGGGAAGTGGTCACTACCACACAGGTCGTCGTGAACCTTCCAGTCAAAGTCCAGCATGAGAGAAGGATCACACACAGTGAGGTCTAGAACAGAACTAGATCCTGAACCTGGGTTAGAGTATGTAGGTGAACCATCGTTAAAGACACATAGGTTAAGTCGAGAAAAAAACATCTTCTAATATCTGACCTCTGCCATCATAGTGGTCACTACCCCAAAGGTGAGCGTGACCGCTAAAATCCCCCATGAGAATAAAGGGAGGGGGCAGCTGATCTACTAAATTAAAAAAATCATTACAACAGACCCCCAGGGATGGTGGCAGATAAATACAGCATATTGTTATAGTCTTCTTTAAGGTAACCCGAGCTGCGACAGCCTGAAGACAGGTGTCAACACTAACGGGGCTACATAAAATTTGGCTACTAATGAGAAGAGCCGGGCCACCCGAGCGCCTCTCCGAATCAGAGCCTTTATGTATAACGTTAAAACCATTAAAGGACACAGGGTCAGAAGTCTTCAGGTAAGTCTCCTGAAGAGATATTACTGAGGGGTTATAGCACTTGAGTAAAAGACGTAATTCCTCAAAGTTAGCTTGAAACCACGACAATTCCACTGAAGCAGAGAGTCCATGATTATGTCTTATCTGGGGGTGCGGAGTTTTTCCCCCCTTTTTCCCTTGCCTTGGAAGGAGTTGGAGAAACAGAGGGGGGCCAGCTCCCGGGCCTCCTCTGGTTCTTCGGAGATGAAGGGGGTGGAGCTGCCGCAGCATCGGCAATGACAACTTCCACTCCCTCCATCTGCTCCTCCAATGCAGCATATTTGTTTTGAAGGGGGACATCAGTGTTCCCCTTCTGGGCCCGTGCGCACGGCGGTCCCATAGATTTCTGGTCTTGGGCAGCGCTCCTGCCGCTAGATTTAGCGGCCTTAGAAGGCTGACCAGAGCCAGAAACCTTTGGCGTTGACAAACTAGCAGGTTTGGGTGGGGGCTGAGGCTTAGGGGCAGCAGAAGGCGGTGCCACCGGACCGGCAGCGTCCGCCTTCTGCGTTCCCTGGCTCCTCATCACCACCGGAGGAGGGTTACTCTCCAGGGGCAAGAGGATCCGAGGCTCCGCCCCCAACCAAGAAGTTGGGGTTTGACAAGAGAAGTCTTTGGTGGGGCGCTTGCCTGCCACTGCAGCACTGAAAGTATACACAAAGTTGTTATTTGAGTTTGGCGCAGCCTCAGCTGCACCAGGACCATCAACCAGTTTTTTGGCGTCCGCAAAGGACAGCCCCTTCTCCACACGCACCTGCTGAATCCTGCACTCGGAGATCCAACGAGGGCACTTCTTGTCCGAAGCCATATGCGCCCCCTGGTAATTCACACACAGGGGGACGGCTGTGCAGGACTCAGCAGAGTGTCCGGGCTTAGTGCAGCGGGCGCATAAAGGCCTCTGCCTGGCGGCATGTCTTCTGCCCATGGCCATACTTTTGGCACTTAAAGCACCGGAGGGGGAGACGGACATACTTTTTCACTTTTAGGGAGTAGTAACCTCCCCAGATGGTAGTAGGAGCGGTGGGGGTGCCAAACGTCAGGATGATGGTAGGGAGACGGATCTCCCGACCACCTCGTTTGGAAATGAAGCGCCTGACGTAGGTCACCCCCTGTGACTTAAGGTTCCGTACAAGTTCATCTTCAGACAGTTCTGCCAATGCTTGATCTTTAATCACTCCTCTAGAAGAATTCATCGTTTTGTGGGTAGTGACCTCCACTAGAGTGTCTCCGATGGAGGAGAGCCTCAGTAGCCCACTGGAGTGTGCCCGGGTACGGCACTCTACCAGCAAGTCACCAGACCTGAGGCGCTGGGCCTCAGGCCTGCCAACACGGCTCCTAAAGGTCTCCCCCACCAGGAAAGGGTGCAGCTTAGAAACAGGCTTTTCTTTAACTTTGCTGTGGATAATGAGAAAGCGAGGCCAGACGGCCGATGACTGAGGCGTTGCTTCCTCACAATAGGAGTCACTATCATTTTCAAGGTCAATGTCAGTGGCTATGTGCCGCTTTGGTGCTAGTTTTGGTTTTTTTAATTTTTTCCATATTATTATAGTAGAGATATTCTTCCCCCGGGGGTGTCCCCCCCCCCCCCCCCCCCACCACCGAGCCCAACAAGGGAAAGTGCAACTGTCGGCAGGTCTCTAGCCGACGCACAATGGAGACTGCCCGAAAGATATACTCAAGGGGGTAAGCCCGATTGAACCGTTTAAGCCACCGCCTTCTATCACACTATTGAATGCAGGGGAATACTGGCGTAAAGCACCTAATCAGCAGCAGAGGCTATAGCATGGTGCTCCGTATAGCAACCCGCATGTCAACAGTGGGATAGGGCTCAACGTGACAAGAGCCGATTGACTAGGCTGGTATGACTAGCCTCCCATTTAGGCAGAAGTCAAGGCCAAAGTGGAGTGTTTCAGCCACCAGGATCCTCTTCTCCCCCGACACGGGTCTCCAAGCACGGCAAACACTTGGGATCCAAAAGCTCATGCGTATTTTTAAGGACCAATCCAACATGGTAGGACCTGGGTAAGCACAGCTCCTTAAAAACCGGACCAGTGAAAAAGACTGAACAACATATCTGCTGACATCAAGTCCCAATCCTGGACAAAGATGGCACCCCTCTGCTAGCCCACTCAGTCAGGGACTGAGGGGACTACCCACCCACGCCACATGGAGGCCGGTGCCCAGTGGGCTTGGTCAAAAAGATTTTTGCAGAAAACCGGACAAAAGAGAATTGCAATAGTCTATTCGGGACAGCACAAGGGAAGTAACAAGTGTAACTTCAACAGTCAGCAGATGTCGAACAGTTCTGATCTTTCCGAGTTCAATGAAGGCAAGCTGGCAAACTTTCTTCACTTGTTCCTTCATTGTCAGCCTGTTGTCAAAAATGACACCCAAGTTACGGGCCGAGCTAGAAAAGGAAATGGCGCTCTCACCCACCATCATTGACTCGGGAAGATCAGCACTGCACGTACAGGAGCATGTCATTCGGAGGGCCTCAGTTTTGTTCAGCTGGAGCTTGTTCTGTGTGGTCCACTTCTGAACATCACAAATACAAGCTTCCATAGACTGCACCATCCGATCAACATGTTCATGAGGGGAGTGTTTGTACAATTCTGTATCATCTGCAGATAAATGATAAGAAACAAAGTGATGCTCAATGACATGCAACAGGGGCTGTGTATACAAAGTAAAAAGAACAGACCCCAAGACCGACCCTTGTGGAACGCCACAAAGCAGCTCAACAGGGTGGGACTCAAATCCTGCCACTGAAAACATCTGCAAGTGACCAACAAAGTAGGATTGGAAACATTTCAGTGCAGTGCTTTGAATGCCAAACACATCACGAAGGCGGGCAAGTAGAATGCCATGGTCAATGGTATCAAACGCTGCGCTCAGATCGAGCAGAGTCAGAACAGAGACTAGATCTTCATCGCTAGCAGCAAGTAGGTCATTCACAACACACAGCAATGCTGTCTCCGTGCTATGACCAGACCTGGAACACATGCCACAGACCATTATTCTTGATATGGTTTAGCAGCTGCGTGAGCACTATCTTTTCCAGAAGCTTTGACAAAAAAGGTGGGTTGGATATGGGTCTGTAGTTTTTCAAACTGTTGGGATCAAGTGAAGGTTTCTTTAAGAGCAGCTTAACAATTGCAGTTTTGAAACAGGTAGGTACAGTGCTGTGCAAGAGGGACTCATTTACAATAGCTGTAACAACTGGTACAATTGCATCTTTACATTCAAAAAGAAGAGACGAAGGCACAGGGTCTAGCTCACAGGTCTTGAGAGACATCTTACTCATGGTGTCTAGCACTACCTTTTCCGTCACTGGACTGAAGCATGCAAGAAGATGTCTGAGCATCATCACATTTGTCAATGTTGTCGCGTATTGTTCTGACTTTGGAACAGAAAAAGCGAGAGAACAGTTCTGGGAGATCGCAGATTGGGTGTGTGCTGGGCAGTTGAACAGATTTGGTCTTACCCAAGAGTCCATTAGTCACACGGAAAAGTTATTTGCAAGTACTTGCTGCAGCAACTTTTGCGCAGATGAAAGCAGTCTTGGCATTGGTGGTCAAGCAAATGATCTTATACTTCAAACCATCTGTTTATGAACAGTCAGCCCAGACTTGAGCCAACACCTCTCTGCCCGACGCCTTTCATGCTTCAAGGTGCGCAGTTCAGCAACCACAGAGGGGTACCAGGGCATAGAGTGATGCTGCGACACCCGGCGGCGAGTGGTGGGAGCATGCTGGTCTAGGACAGCCCGCAGACCAGCGTCGAGTTGTTTGGCAGAGATGTGGGGATGGATGCCGACAAAGTCTGCAACATCGGCTATGAACTTGTCATGGTCGATCCACTTGAGGTTCCTCGAAGTCTTGGTAACAGGTTGCAGCTGAGGTTTGGTTATATCCAAAAGACACAGAACTGGAAAATGGTCAGAAGACATGGTGTGGCTCACAGAGGTGGACCTAAAGATGGAGACCCAGTCGAGTGTATGACCTTTGGTATAAGTATAGGCTGATGCACGCCATGAGACAGACTGAAGGTTTGTAATAGGTCAAGTATACGAGCCGTGTTGGCATTGGAAGGACAGTCGAATTGAAAGTTGAAGTTGCCGACAATCACAAGCTTACCACCCAAAGAATTACAGTGCTCCATGAAATCAGCAAACTCGCTGAAAAATATAGTGTCTGTAAGTTTATTCTTTCTGCTGGGGGGTAGACGGTACAGACAGTACAATTGCACATGCTGCGGCACAGAAAGTGTCAACTGGGCAAGCTCAAACGTTGAATGAGAAAAGGGGAATGATGTGATGTTGGCATGCTCCAATAAACTGTCATGGATCAAAAAAGCCAGTCCTTCACCACGAGTAGCACAGGGGAAGGATCTGAGGCAATAGCCAGATGGAGTTATGTCCACACACTTCGCCTCGTCTCCTCGACATTTAAGCCAGGTCTCCATCAGGAACAACACATCGATGTTCTGGTCATGCACAAATTTACATATCTCAGTCCTTTTGTCACGCTGTCCCACTGATTGTGCATTGAAAGTACATACGTCAAAATATTTCTGCTGAGGTTTAGTGTTTATATAGACGAGGTTTTCAGGTGAAACTATGTCCTTCCACATGGCAACGTGTTAGACCTGCCAGTGATAACAATAATTTGTCTGTTTCCTCCTACCACCTCTCCGGGTCAGTTTACGAGGCAAATTACACCCTATCGCCAAACTCCAAAAGTGGAGGATGAGAGTGGAGGATGAGAGTGGGGTCCAGACCTATGGCCCAGGTCTAATACACAACAAATCATCTCTGGAGTACTTGTGTTGTGGAACAGTGGGCGGTAGAGTTGAGGGGTTCACTGGCAGACTGGATTGATACACACTGCATGATGACGGACTGGTGACACCGACAGACTGGGTCACTGCAGGCAGACCAGAAGAGTTCATCTGTAGACTGGATGTACACACAGTGTGTAACGATGGACTAGTGTCAGTCAGTCAGGGGCACAGTAGGTAGGCCAGACAAGTTCACATGCAGACTGCTGTATTCACAGTGCTACAATTCACATAGTTAAACTGTGACACTGGGGACAGCCTGTGTGAGTTCACCTGTAGACTGAATAGGTGCAAAGGTACAGCAGGTGCAGTCAGGCGTGACTGCCACTGAGCCAGTAGAGCAGAAAACAGAAAAAAGACAAAGCATTTTCCACTCTAGAGGAAATGGTCCACAAAAAAGATACCAAAATATGTAGCCCAGTTCATCATGAACATGAAGATGACAAACTCCAAAAGGGACAATCAACACAGCCACAATTACACACGAAACAATGTGAGAGAGGTTTACTCTGCCTGTAAGGCGTATGAACACAACTCACCAACATTTATAATTCTAACAAAGTGCCTTAAATTAGGCAGGGTTTCTTCTAATCTATATTTGTAAACATAGAACTTCGCAACTAATATTATGAGGTCTAAGACAGTGTCTGACCTAAAGTGCTCAGCTGTGCCAAAGACAACAAGACTCTTTGTGAAATCAAAATAAGTGCAGTTTACACAATTGTCTCGCAACCATTGTCCCATGTCAGACCAGAATATCTGTACATACAAGCAGTCCCAGAACACTGGTGAGAAAGAGTTTCATCCTCATTCTTACAAAAGGTATAAATGGCAGATTCAGACAATTTACTCAGAAATAAAAATCGCTTTGTGGGTAACAACCGATGCAATAACCATTTAAGTTGGGAGTCAGGTGTGCTTTTGAAGGGTTTTGAAAAAATACATTTCCAGCTTGGTAAGTCATCAATTTTGACGCATTGAGACCACTTCTGAATACAAGTAGGCCTTGACCTTGATTTGACCAATGTTGAATAGATGGTTTTACAATCCTGCAAGGTGGTGTTCCAGGCCTTAGTGCTGATACTATTTCCCTCCTTAACTGGCTCTACTGCTAATGAGATTAAGTAGGCCCTGACAGCATTGGCGATACCAGAGTACATCAAGAAATGTGTAGACACATCTGAGAATAGCAACTTAAATGACTCGAAAGACAAAAGAGAGCCATTCTCATCAAGCAGATCCCCAATAACCAAAATTCCTTTATCTATCCATTCGGTGATATGAACCGTTTTCCTGTCTCTAATAATGTTCTTGTTATAATGAATACATTCTGAGAGTACTTCATCAAAATTTTCTGGTACACACTTGTTACAGTCTTGTAATGTTTGGCAACATCGGCCCAGAAGCAATTATCACAATGAAGCATTAAAACGTTTGCATATTCACCACCAAACACCTGCATGTTACTAAAAATAGGATAGCAGCTGACCAAAATCTGATGTATCAATGAGTCACATGATACACCAAGGATCCTTCTAAGCCAACTGACCTTCATAGATGTCAAAAATGAATGAACATTTAATATTCGCAAGCCACCTTCGTCGTATGCTGAACAAACAGCTTTATTTATTTTTGCTCTCTTTCCATCCCACAAGAATGTAAACAACATTTTTTTCAAGGTCAGTCAAAAACTGTGCCAGAGGATCTGGGAGGTTCATAAAAAGATGGACAATCTTTGATACCGCAAGTGTTTTGATGACTGTAATTTTCCCTAATGGTCAAGTCGATGCTTAGACCAAACATACAAAACTTGCTGAATTTCAGCAAGTTTGCCCTCATAATTAATAGTGGTTATAATATTAATGTTTGTTGAGAACTTTATACCAAGAACCTTAAAAATCCCAGGGTCCCAGACAAAGTTGAATTCGGGCATGAACCGAATGTGTGAATTGCTTATAGGTCCAAGCCAGACCACCTGCGTTTTATCCATGTTTATATTTAGGTCCGAGATAGAAGCAAAGTATTGTAGACTGCAAATGCTTTCTTCAAAAGACCTTTTGCTTCCATTTAAGAACAATGAAGTGTCATCTGTGAACTGAGATGGAAGTAAGTAGATATCTTTAACTTTTAACCCACTTATATTTTCATTCTGGCGTAAACAGAGGCCAAAATTTCCGCACAGATTAAGTAAATGTACGGAGAGCTTGGGTCGCCTTGAAGACATCCTCTTTCTACTGGAAACCAACCAGAATAGCGACCATTAACAGCCACACAAGCTTTAATATCACAGTAAAATATTCTAATCCATCTCTTGACATCTGGACCAAAGTTGAAAAAGTCAAGACATTTTTCCAAAAAGGACCAGGCAACCGAGTCAATTGCTTTCTCAAAGTCTATGAGAACCAGTTGACCTGCACCTGGTTTACATGAGTGTAAAAAAGAACATCATAAAGAAGTCGTATGTTCTCACCAATATATCTGCCCTTCAAAAAGCCTTTTTGGTCTTGGTGTATAATAGAGGGTAAAACTAGTTTCAGACATTCTGCTATGCAAGCAGAGGCTATTTTATAACTAGTATTTAAAAGAGTAATGGGTCTCCAGTTTTTCCCAAAAAAAATCTTATCCTTGCCCTCTTTGAGTATACAAGTGATCACCCCTTGCTTTTG
The DNA here is from genome assembly GCA_036245525.1 of Semisulcospira habei. NCBI lineage: Eukaryota > Metazoa > Mollusca > Gastropoda > Semisulcospiridae > Semisulcospira > Semisulcospira habei. Next base: position 300,300,649 of record BTPG01000002.1, read on the forward strand.
TGTTACTGACAGCTGGCCATGATGAAAACCATAATTTATAGATCTCACCAAAAAATGACCAATATCAGTCCGAAGAATTAAATACATTCAGTGGTAATACCATCGGAACCTGGAGATTTATTATTACACATCCTTTTCAAAGATTTTAATGCCTCCTCCATCGAAATGGGGCCTTCAGTAGACTTCTTCTCATCATCAGACAATGAGGGAGCAACAACAGTGGAGGAGAGGTCAACATCAACTATCTCTGCTTCCCTCGAAGCGTACAATTGCTCATAAAAGGCTCGAGTTTCTTTTACAATAGCATCCACATTATTTATCACTTCACCATTGTCATTCTCTAAGTAATTCATTGATTTACTAACAAAATTCCTACTTTCCAAACTACAGAAATATTTTGATGTCTTTTCCCCCATCTTGAATCCACTTAACTCGGGACCGGACAATCATACCCTCTGTCTTTTTCTTGCGTAATTCCACAAGTTCAGCTTTTTTAGCTTCAAGAAGAGGGATATTAATAATATTATTACACTGGATACTAAGTTCTAAGTTTTTAATTTCTTTCTTAAGGTAATCTTCCTGTCATGACCCCGCTTCCGGGGCGCAAGCTATGAGCGCTACCGCTCGAGACACACCCAACCCACACTAACACAAACCTAACACAAACGCCAGAGGAACAATGAGGATGACATTTATTACATACACTCCTAACAATAACCAACTATACCCTCATTCAATCCTAACCACATGCTCACACGTCACATTCACACACACATACGTCCAAATTCCCTAAACCGATTAACCACTGTACACAATACAAAATAACAAATAAATAAACTAAATATCCCTAATACAAAAGGCTGAGAAAACTAATATATAATAAACAAAATATCTCTAATAAAATATGAAGACAAATTTAAGAAAACTAATATATAATAACGACTATCCTTCATACAACGAAAACTCAAACTTTAAAGCTTAAATCAAAAGCCACTGGACCCCCTATGGAAGCACAAGCGTCAAGCGCTAACGTCAGTTAGACTAACGCCTTTGCCTCCGCGAAGAGTCCCTCACAGCACGTGGCTCCTTAAGTCATACTCTTGGCTTGACTTCGCGAACGAAGATTCTATAGGGCTTGCCCACGTCGTCTGCAGGCATTTTCGTGGCTGCGGAGGCCAATCCGGGACAGGCAGGTTCGACCGCAGTGGCTGCAGGGGAAGGTCTGGTCAGGGTTCTGAGTTACGGCAACTCGGTTTTTTCTCCTGAGCCGTTTGTCCTTAAGGTTAGCTCTGCGAGAGTCCTCAAAGGAGACGGCTGCCTTGTAGATGGTGGAGCGCCAGGTGTCACGGTCCGCAGCAAGCGAAGACCACTGGCGGTGGTCGATTTGGCAAGCACTAAGTGACTTCTTGAGACCGTCTTTGTATCTCTTCTTTGGTGCCCCTCTGTCACGGTGTCCAGTAGCAAGCTCGCCGAACAGAGTGATCTTGGGTAGGCGATGATCCTCCATCCTGGAGACGTGCCCCGCCCAGCGAAGCTGTGTCCGCAGCAACAAAGCCTCGATGCTCATAGTTTCTGCCTGTTCAAGGACCTCGACGTTGGTGACATGGTCACTCCAGTGAATGCCCAGGATGGTACGCAGGCAGCGCTGGTGAAAGCGTTCGAGGAGTCGTAGTTGGTTGCGGTAGAGGGCCCAGGACTCGGAACCGTACAGCAGGGTGGTGAGGACGACAGCTCTGTACACACTGATCTTGGTGCCCGTTTTCAGCTGTTGATTGTGCCACACCCGCTTGAAAAGTCGCCCAAAAGCGCTGTTCGCTTTTGCCAGCCTGCTGTCAAGCTCCTTGTCCAGCTTGGCATCTGACGTGATGATGCAGCCAAGGTAGGTAAACTGGTGTACTGACTTCAGTTCAGACTCGCCGATGGTGATGTGGGGAGGGCGATGCTCTACCTTGGGTGCCGGCTGATGTAGTACCTCTGTCTTTTTCAGACTGACCTCGAGTCCAAAGAGCTGGGCAGCATCTGCAAAGCAGGATGTGATGCGCTGCAAGGCTCTCTCTGTGTGTGCAACAAGGGCAGCGTCATCAGCAAAGAGCAGCTCACGAATCAGTTGGTCTAGGGTTTTCGTGTGGGCCTGCAGTCGTCTGAGGTTGAACAGGCTGCCATCGAGACGATACCTGATGTACACTGCATCGTCATCGTCGAGGTCTACTGTGGCCTGCTTCAACATCATGCTAAAGAAGATGGTGAAGAGGGTTGGTGCCAGCACGCAGCCCTGTTTCACGCCGTTGATAATGGGGAATGGTTCTGAGAGGTTACTGTTGAGTCTAACCTGGCCTTGCTGGTCCTCGTGGAGCTGGACGATCATGCTTAGGAACTTTGGGGGACAGCCAAGTCGCTCCAGGATCTGCCACATGCCTTGCCTGCTCACAGTGTCGAATGCTTTTGTTAGGTCGACAAACGTTACGTACAGCCCTTTGTTCTGCTCGCGGCACTTCTCCTGAAGCTGTCTCAGCACAAAGACCATGTCGGTGGTACTCCTGTTGGCTCTGAAGCCACACTGGCCCTCTGGGAGGTGGTCTTCAGCGATGGCAGGTACCAGCCGATTCAGGAGCAGCCTTGCGAGAATTTTCCCGGCAATGGACAGCAGGGTAATTCCACGATAATTAGAGCATTCAGATTTCTCTCCTTTGTTCTTGTATAGGGTGATGATGACTGCATCACGGAGATCCTTTGGTAGTGTTCCTTTCTCCCAGCAGCAGAGAAAGAGGTCATGGAGCTTGTTGTGCAGTGCTGGGCCTCCATGTTTCCAGATCTCTGGCGGGATTCCGTCAATGCCTGCTGCTTTGCCACTCTTGAGCTGGTGGATGGCTGTGTGGGTCTCTTCGGCGGTGGGCGGTTCGTCCAATTCAACCTTTAGTGGGAGCTGTGGGATTTGGAGGATGACTGTTTCTTGAACAGTGCGCTCAGCGCCGAAGAGGTCCTGAAAGTATTCTGACCAGCGGTTCAAGATGGAGGTATTATCTGTGAGGAGTGCCTGTCCATCGGCGCTTCGCAGGGGACTTTGTACCAGGTGCCTAGGGCCATACACTGCTTTCAGTGCTTCATAGAAGCCCCTGTAGTCACCGTTGTCAGCGCAAAGCTGGGTCCTCTGTGCCAGTCTCGACCACCACTCATTCTGGAGCTCTCTAAGCTTGAGCTGGAGACTGCTGCAGATGAGGCGAAAGGCAGATTTCTTCACAGGGCAGGAAGGCTGGGCTAGGTGGGCCTGGTGGGCGGCTCTTTTGTTTGCTAGAAGTTCCTGGATCTCCACGTCGTTTTCGTCAAACCAGTCTTTGTTCCTCTTTCTAACAAAGCCCAAGACTTCCACAGAAGATTTTACAATAGCAGTTTTCAGTTGCTCCCAGAGTGTTTCAGGGGAGGAGTCTGCTGGATCAACTGTGTCTTTGAGCATGCGCTGTAAATCTGTCTGAAGGGCAGCTTTCTTGTCATCACGCTGAAGGCTGGCGACATCAAGCTTTTTCTTGAGGGGGCCTCTTTTCTTGGGTTTCAGCTTGAGGTGGAGCCTGAGTTTGCAGCGGACAAGGCGGTGGTCAGTGTGGCACTCTGCACTGGGCATCACTCTGGTGAGGAGGACGTCACTGCGGTCCCTCTGACGCACAAGGACATAGTCGATAAGGTGCCAGTGCTTGGAGCGAGGATGCATCCAGGTGGTCTTTCGACTGTCCTTTTGCTGGAAAGTAGTGTTGGTGATGACAAGTTGCTGTTCTGCACAGAACTCCAACAGCAGGCGGCCATTGTCATTGCAGTTCCCAACGCCATGCTTGCCGAGGACTCCTTTCCAGGCTTCAGAGTCTTGGCCCACTCTGGCGTTGAAGTCGCCAAGGATGATGACTTAAGTCATATAGTATTCAAAATACCACTATCAAATATACGAAGAACCAAATATGCTTGCTTACTAACACAAATAAAGATCGAGAAAAAATGAATACAATCCGTATGCTACTATATCTCCCCAGCGGGATCACGAACAACAAGTTCGAATCAAACTAAAGCTTTCGTACACTAGACGCTCACGACACAAGGCGCCTTTAACTAACAACGTTTCAGAACAAACAAGGCTCCTTTAACTAGCAACGTTTCAGAATGAACAAGGCTCTTTTAACTAGCAATGTTTCAGAATGAACAAGGCTCTTTTAACTAGCAACGTTTCAGAATGAACAATATCACGTATACAAGTGGAACATATGTCCTTTAACTTAACATGACTGAAAGTTGAATACACTCAGTATAGTTCACATCACGGGACCTTCTCGCCGGAAGCACAACCGTTAAGCGCAGCTCAATTCGACGCTCTTGCTTCCGCGATAAGGTCTTCCGTAACACATGCTGCTTTTAAATAATACAATAACTCAAAATGTCACTGTGATAGAGCTGCTCTCACAATACAGTCACTATGAGGAGATGAAATAAATCTCACAATGTATGATGTTCTTTACAATATTATACGCAAACAAAACTTTGCTTAAACAGGTTAGAAATACTCAAACAGGACGACCCAAACTGACTAAACGAGGCGCGCCGCGACACTCGCGAAGGCACCCAGGTTCGGTGTCGTAGCCCCACAAGGCGGAGTGACACAGTCAGCCTCCACTCTCAGTACACCATTAGATTAGGAACCAGATTTGGAATAGGATGCACTAAAACACAGGTGCAAAAATACACAAAAATACACATATAAGTAACTAACAAAAGAAACAAGATAATCACATCACCCTTCCCGCAACTTTAATTGCCGTCTTTATATTCCCATCACTTCTCTCTCACAACGGTAAATTCAACCTCAACATATTCCCTTCACCTCTCTCCCATAACGATAAATTTAACTTCAACAAAATACATATTTACACCACATGACCCCCTTCCGATATTTACATTCCTACGCTAAATAGCGAAATGGCCCTAGTCGCCCGCTCGGCGTTAAATCCCCATAACTAATTTGACGCCAACTACTCTAGATACTACAACATACAACAAACAGCTTTCACTTCTACATTCTATTCTCTTGTATTCTAGCCCTGCCCCCAATACACACTAGCCAAAATAATAATACAGAACAAGCAAACACAAACAAACCCCCGAGCAAATGGCCACTAGAGAATTGTCGCGTGTACTCACTGTCATCCGTGAAGACGCCCCGGCTAGGACGAAGACAAACAAGACAAGCCAGGGGTAAAGTCGTTGCAGCTCTCTCTTCTCGTCATAGGACACTGACTCCCGGGCTAGACCAGGGCCGTTTCGTAGGGACGCCACAGGTGGGATGACACAGCTACTTGAGGCGGCGGCTAATGGAAAACCATGCCCGCACAAACCCCCCTCAGAGACCACGTTGAAAAGATGACTGACTCATTCGCTGGTGGAAATGCGACTCACTAAAATTTGGATAACTTTAGGTTGGCAAAAAAACGCTCACTACATCATGCAATGTTAAAACACGTGAAACAGGTACCACCCGATGGCGTTCAGACAGGGCGGTCACGTGCTTTACGCCGACCTCTGAACTCTCACACGGCAGCAAATACTCGTGTACAGGCCAAATACTAGACACATATGCTATCGCTACCCTGTGACTAACTAGATCCTGTCACCCCTCTAAACTTACTCCCCTACAAAATTAGGTGGAAAAAAAAACCCTGTGTCGTGACACTTCCTTTTTGTTTTCTTCCTTTTTCTTGTGGCTAGCATATGAGATGGTCCGTCCCCGAGTTTCTAAGAGTATCATCTCAAAAAAAGTTTGATCACTGATGCAAAATTGTAGGTCATCATTTCTCACAATATCAATAGAATCCATGTAATAAATCAAAAGTCCATATTGCTTCTTTAAGTCCAAAATCAATTTTTTTTAACAGTTTTTACATATGACTTGTCTTTAAGAAGTGAATTATTGAATTTCCAGTAAGTTCTATTTCTCTTAGGAGGCGAAGCAAAAAATTCAATTGACACAAGCGAATGATCTGAATGATAACCTGAGTTAATTTTTGCCTTAGTAACTTCTACCATCAAACATTCCGATATCAGGAAATAATGCAATATGCCTTGTTGAGCAGAATTAAAGCGACGCCATGTGTACTGTCTAGTTGCTGGGTGAAGCACCCTCCATACATCCACTAGGTCATACACCTGCATACATTCAAGCACCTTTTTCATTGATCGAGGGCGGTTAATATTTCTATACCTATATGTATCCATACTAACATCCAGTACAACATTCCAGTCACCGCCTACTATTACATATTGATTATCTAGCCTACCTATTTCTTCAAAGACAGCTTCAAAAAAGGTGGGAAAGTCTCCATTACTAGGCCCACACAGGTTAACAATAGACATCCGCTAACCCTGTATGTCAATATCTAGTACAATATAAACACCATCGTTACTTCTAGTCACATTATGTACTTTAAACTTAAAATTATTGTTAAACAAAATTGCAACTCCTTTGCTATTTGCATCATTACCACATAGAAAACATTCAAAGCCCCACATGGCTCTTAACATGTGTTCATTTTTAGTCTTGAGATGTGTCTCTTGCAAAAAATAGATAGAAGCCTTTAACTGTCTGAGGTAGTCTAACACATCTTTCCTTTTCTGATACTGGCCAAGACCATTGGCATTAAAGGTACATATTTTTAATGGACTGTCATTGGTAGTACTAGCCATACTGTGTAGTGGAGTTTGTTTCCAACCGTTACATGCAGCAGATTGCATATGGTCAAACCGGCATACTGTACCATCACTATTGAATGTGTAGCAGGTGTACACTAAGGCCAATTCAAGTGAGTTGCCAAACAGACCAAGATGACTGAACAGGTACAGGAAAAAAAAAAACATATATTTTAAACCAAATGTTCCATACCCTGATAACCTTGTCATATAGCAAAGTGTGTGTTCTACGCACAGCATAAAGAAACAAACCATGTACAAAAAACCCCAAGAAAACATGAACAAGGAAAAATGAAAAAAAGTTAGTTAGTTTTGGGGTTTAACGCCGAGCAGGCAACGAAGGCCATCTCATGGCAGAAAAATGAAAAAAAAGGTAAAGCAAGAAAAAAAAAAAATAATAAAAGGAAATGTATGTATACATGTAAGCATTACTGCTCTCCTCCTTCGAAGGATATCCAATTAGCCAGTGTCCGTGAGGAACAAAAAGATAACTAAGTAGTAGATGATAAAAGTTACACGTCACCACATGACCCCCTTCCGATATTTACATTCCTACGCTAAATGGTGAAATGGCCCTAGTCGATGATAAAAGTTTCATCCTGAAATAATACATCTGGAAATGAGTACTAAATATTTACATAAATATATAGTATACAATAACATGTATATGTACACATACCAAGGGGAATTACTCAGCGCTGGACTGACGATACAATAGACCACGAGATCCTTCTGCACCGACTTCATTCCACGTTTGGCATCACGGGTAGTGTCCTGTCCTGGTTCAGATCTTACCTGACTGATCGTCACCTAACTGTTGTCATTAACAGCTACCGGTCGAGTCCTTTTCTACTGCGCTTTGGGGTCCCCCAGGGCTCAGTCCTAGGCCCCATTCTCTTCATTCTCTACATCCAGCCTCTTTTTAGTGTAATTGAGAGATTCTTGGTTTCCCACCATGGCTTTGCCGATGACTCCCAGCTGTACAGTCACGCTACTCCCGACCAAGTCCCTAGCGCCATCCTAAGCCTTCAGAACTGTATCTGTGATGTCAAAGAGTGGATGTCATCAAACAAACTTCAACTTAATGATGATAAAACTGAGTCTCTTATAATCAAACCCCCCAGACTGACCAGTTCACTTTCCCTCCCCCCGTCCATGGCCATAGGAACCAGCATCATCAATTTCTCACACACCGCCAAGAATCTTGGAGTAACTCTTGATGAAACACTGTCCATGCTTCAGCTGCATTTCCACATCAAGCCCCCTGTACCTGTCCTCTCTCCTGCAGCTGTACAATCCCTCAAGACAACTCAGATCCTCTGCCGACAGCTGCATTTTGCGTGTACCTTTTGTCCGTACCAAGTCTTTTGGCCAGCGGTCTTTTTCATATCTTGGGCCGCTGTACTGGAACGAACTCCCCTCCCATGTCTACCACAGTGCTTCAAAGACGTTTTTAAATCTGCGCTAAAAACACACCTTTTCCAACTCCATTACCCCACTGATTAATCATTGGCTGCTGAGGATTCTGTTGTAGTTTTTCTGTGGTGCCTGGAGTGTGTGTGTGTGTGTGCGCGTGCGCGTGTAATATTGTGTACAGTTTTTGTAATTGTATTTTTGAAATTTGTAAGGCGCCTAGAGCTCTACCTGAGGTTAGGCGCCATAGAAATCATCATTATTATTATTAAACAAAGGGTGCTTGCAGTTACAATACCGCGAACATCGCTTGTCTACATGTAGCTGGCACTGCGATCAGTTGCACATCGGTCCATATATGAACAATGAATCAATGTGCAGCCAATCGCCGAACCGCCTCAGCGTATCCTTGTAACCCATGCCATCTCCTCTCCCGTGAGGTGGATGTGTCTTGAATGTTGCCGATCGGTACCTTGTTGCTCAATTCTGCGGTCGAGTCTATGCGGATCACCTTGGAGTCTGACTTGCGCTTCACGAACACACTGCCCCATTTCATCCATGCATCCTGGGCCCCAGGGTGGTCCCAACACTGAGACAGTAGGACGTAGTTGCTTTTGGTCAGGTCCTCAGTGATGATGTAGCTTGCGTTCTTCAGTCTCCGCTTATGCAGAAGCACTAGCTCAGTGGCCTTTCTGGTCACGAAATGCACTATCACTGGTCTCGGACCTGTACGCTGCTGTTGCCCGTCGCCTTGCTATCGCAATTGACCAAGACGGTGACATCCCTCAATATCCTCTGGCTCCAGGCCTGACAGTTGCAGCTTCTCTTTAAATAGTTTCAGCACCTTTTCCTCACACTCCTCCACAGACTCCCTATCAGACTCTCCCACCCCCAGGATGTGGACATTGTTTCTACTCGTATATTGTTCTACGTCGTTGGGTCGTTTTTCTGCTACAGCAGCCAAGAACTTTGCTTCAGATGCTAGGCTAGTCGCCACCTCCAGCGTCCTCTGGCACTGCTCAAGCTCACCTCTCAGTGTCTCATTTTCTGCCTTAAGATCATGAATCTCACCCCTCAGCTCCTCCACATTCACTTTGTCTACCATTCTAGACATGTCACAGAGCATTTTCATTAAGTCAGCGTTGGATGGGTCACTGACCTTTTCAATGTCACAGGACGATGCGGCCGTAGCAGACGACAGCAGACGACACGTCCGCCATGTTGACTGAACCGACTGTGTTTTGCCTTGAAGTGACTCTTGATCGATGAGCCTGACACTTGCTCTGCCTTGTTCTTCTTCTTCCTGGCCTTTCTAAGCAATGTCGCTTTTCTCTGTCGCACGGCCTCACTCTGTGTAGTCTGATCAAAGCTTGAATCAGTTGAAGTGGATTCCGCCTTCTGTTTTGCTTGGCCGGGCATTACTGTTGCATTCATTTAGGTCAAACTGCTGCATGCGGAACATTTGATGACGTTTTTAATCCAAAAAAGTCACATTTCAAAGATAAAAAGGATATCCTCCGGGCGGCAGGAACGACAGGGAAGCAAAGATCACATCTTTGTTTACGTAAAAGCTTCCTCGATGGAGTAAGTTAAGATTTGATTAATTCAGGAGCCCCTGAAAATATTTCGACCTGCCAATTGCCGTGAGCAGTGCTCACAATCACAAAGTTTGGGTTTGAAGTTGTGAATAGTATGTGAGAAAAAATAAATTATGTCAAAATATAGCTATTTTGGACCTATTTCCTGATCCCCTGTGACTTTGACCTTTGTGAGAGGTCACTGAGATTGGTATGTTTAGAAAGATCTTGAGACAAAGTATCCGTGGGCCAAGTTTGAAGACTGTGGCTTGAATAGCCTTCAAGAAAATGCCAACGTTAAAATTTACCATGGACAACGGACGACAGACGGAAGACCACTGACCCATAACACAGACTCACTTTTGCTTTTCACGCTAGCCAAAAATCATTGATTGACATGTGCAAACAGAACTCAAAGCCCAGTGAAACCAGTTTTTGATGGACGACCTTGTTTGTGATGTACTTCAGGTCCTCTGAAACTGTAGTTGTAGAGTTTATTAATTAATACACATTCATCACCAACTATACTTTTAATGTGTGTTGTGTGTGCATGTGCTAATATGCGGATTTGTGTGTAACTATTAGCTATTGCATTTTTTAAAATTGTAGAATTGAAACATGTAATATTTTTTCTTTCTTACCTTTTAGTTATTTGTTTAATTAGACAGACCACCCAGGGCTCCTGTTTTCACAACAGCTTCAAGGGTCTGTAGACCCCCAGGTGTAAATTTTAGAGGGCACACAGACCCCCATCTCAACCAAATAAAAGGTCAGGAAATTGATTTACGAAAACTGCATCATTTTGTATGTTGTTTTTCTGTCTGTTTTATGTAAAATGTCCACTCATTTCACTCTCTCTTTCTTCTTTAAACGTCTCACAAAAGACACTGTAATTTGACATGACAAGCCAAACAAAACAGCAGGGAAAGAAACTACACATCCAAACCCCCTTCCATCAAAAGTAATGAATGGCAAAACAATGCTAGAATAATCTACCATGGCAGCAAGAGCAACGGAACGTGGCCATTTCCTGGAGACGTCATAATGTGTTCACACAAGGTCTTCAAAGACATGGTCCTTTCACAGGGTGAAACAATCTCAACCGTAGGGGAAAAAAAACTACATATCCCACTCTCTCCCAACAACGCAATCAATGGCAAAACAATGCCAGAATAATCTACACTCAAGAACCAACCAAAAAACCAAAGTGAACAGCAAAACAATGCCGGAATAATCTAACACGAAGAACTGGCAAAAAACCCCAACAATGAACGGCAAAACGGTGCCTAAATAACTAATATCCAGTGTACAACACTAAGCGGTCTAACATCTAACAACAGGACGCGAAATAACAAACACACTGAAAAAAAAGGATATAACAAATGACACCCAGAAATGATAATAATAACAAAGAGCATTTATATTGCGCTGAATCCCAGGAGCAGTGGGCTCTAAGCGCGTTACAAAAAATGTATGTCTGCAGAATCTCACTGCCTCTAAAAAATTTAATCTATGCACACACATACAACTGAAACGCACATAACATAACAAAACCATTCCCAAGTTAAACGCATTTTGATGATGCTGCTGCGCCACCACGATGGTGCTATACAGTCAACAAAGGGAAGACCTAAGATCAAGGCCACCACAAGGCTAAACAGTCAGCAAAGGAAGACCTAAGATCAAAGCCACCATGATGGTGCTACAAAGTTAACAGAAGGAAGACCAAAGATCAGCACCACCGCAATGGCGCTACATGGTCAACGAATGGATGACATGTGATCGTCCAAGCCACCATTATGGTGCTAAATGGTCAATAATCCAAGGATGTAAGATCAGAGCCACCAAGATGGTGCTACTACACGGTCAACAAAAGGAAGACCGAGGTAATCAAAACCAGCATGATGGTGCTAAGTGACGCATTATAAGCCACAGAAGTATGTATGCAGACCGACCATTATCACACACACAATCTGTGGATTAATGGTATGCAAGCTGAAAGAAGTAGGTTCAAGTTGGGTCTTAAAGACGTCAATGTTTTCAGCATTCCGGAGGTGTTGGGGAAGAGAGTTCCAGACAACAGGGGCTTGGATACTGAAATGTCTGGCAGCCAAACCGCTTGGAGGAGAAGCTGGGGACACGGAGATGCTTATCAGAGCAGGAACAAAGGGAACAGAAGGGCTGATAGATGTTGAGGAGGGATGAGAGGTATGGCGGTAGGGATCCATCAAAGCAGCAAAAAGCCAGGACAGCAATCTTGTACTCGACTCTAAACTGAATGGGTAGCCAGTGCGCTTCTGTTTTAGAATGCAATAAATATCAACGAAAATAAATACCAACAAAAGAGTAAAGCCACAGAACCCCAACCAAAGTGAGGGTATGTGGTCAGGCTTGGTCCATTGATGAGAGCAGTTCATGGTCAGCTTACCAAAGTTAAAACTTGCTCGAAATGCATAAAGAAATGAGTGACGAAAATCACATCTAGACCTGTGTCATGAAACTTTGTGTATGCGGTCGTTCCGAAATCAGACGGACATTAGCATATCTTTTGGTGTGCGATGCTGAGCACCATTTTCCACAACTTTATACAGCCCAAAATCAAAAGTAAAAGCAAAACAATGCCGTATCCCATAATAGTAGGAATGGCTGACGTCACAGCAAATAACAAGTTCAACATGCAATCCGCACTTTCTGATAATATACTGACACCACTCGTAACCTAACAGGTTGCCTGTCCAGTTACACTTACGTGGACCCCGGTAATCAGTCGAATCTGAATGCAGCCGTGGTTAAGCATGCCCACTCATCATTATAAAAACAGAACAACTAACACTATCAAGGTACGTATGGTGTCGCAAGCATAGTGCGTCTCGGACACAGATGCGTTGAATTATAGTGCGTCTGCCTACCCCATCATAACATTTTCAGTACGTCATTTTGAATTTCAGTGCATCAGAGACGCACAGATGCACTAAAACGGGAGCCCTGCCACCACAACACAATTTCCCTCGTTTGAATCTGAATCGTAAAACAATATTAAAGAGTAACCTCAATATTACTGAAGCAATGTACATATATCAATTCACACATGAAAGAATTTTACTACATTTTTTGTAAGGCACCTAGGGCTCTACCAGAGGTTAGGTGAGATAGAAATTATCTTTTTTTTTTTAAATTAAGGAAATATTTGGCCAAATGGCACAAACATCAGATGTAGTCCACATGAGAGTTTCATCCACATCCTGTCCTTTCAGTTCTTTGGCAGCTCCCTTCTTCCATTCCTCATCAATTGGGAAGCGGTGCATTGGCCTACATCCACACACTGGCAATATTTTCTGCAATAAAAATTTAAGTCAGTGTTGGTTTCATTGGTTAATTCTGAGTTTAACGTCCATGCCACAAATCTGATAATGGCCGACAACCCTAAAGGGCAGGCTATGAGGAACAAGGACAGTTACTGCCTATGAAGCATCACCTGAACATTGATCAGTTCAGGTGAACTGCAACTGTGTTTCTTTGATTTACCATAACCCTTTAACGGACATGTGCTATAGAACAATTCTTTATGTCGGTAAGTTCTGGTTTGTTTCACTCTCAACTTAATTAACCCCTTTGTGCTTGCAACCAGTAAATGTGGCTGCACGCACAAGGTAATTATAACTACTACTAAACTACACACCGACAGCCCAGACAATACTTTACAAAAATAATAAGCTTTTGAAAACTGAAAGACAAATTTGGGGTGTATAATGTATAAAACACAACACAGTACATGAACTTATAGCAATATCAACTGATCGCAACACTGAACGCAACCCAGAACGTTTCTCTCTGACATACAATTTCTGTCAGAGCCTAGACAACAGGTGACATCTTCCTCAGCCACGCTGTGTATGTGCAGCAGACCTAGCCAAAGTTTTTGTCACCGAGGACTGACATCGCAATTCACCTCCGCGGTGTTTTGAATATTTCCTGTCGAAAAGCTTTAGCTATTTATGAAATTATGAACGTAGTTACTCTGCTTACTCGTGCATGGTGCAGCTGAACACTAACAACCTGGATGCTTCGGAGCGTGAACATGTTTGTTGCTCTCTTTATACCTCTCAGAAGGACAGGTTCGCCCTTATCGTCTGCTGAAGCTCTCTTCGGTTACACGGGGCGTAACTCTCTTGGAACACCCGTGCGAGGTTCCCGTTGTACTTCGCGCTTACCTCCAGATATCATAGATGCTATAAGGAGACGGGAAAGCATTCTCTGGGAGTGGAAAACACTTAACCAGTCACTATTTGTTTATTTATTTATTTATTTGTTTATTTATTATTATTATTAATATTATATTGTTGTTATTATTGATTATTATTTTGTAAATATTAATGTTATTATTACACTATTCAGTATTATTATTATTATTATTTATTTTATTTTATTTATTTATTTATTTATTTTTTTTTTGGGGGGGTGGGGGGGGGGGGGTGGGCAAAAATATAGCGATCGAAGCCTCACGGCAGTATACTCATTGACTGCTTGGCCGGTATGCTGGAGCTGCCCGCGGTACTGCGATGTTCGGCCGCGATGCCGGGCTGCACGTCGTGTACACGGGCCGTAACAGCCCAGTACGATGTTCAATACAACTTGATTATATACTGCGGATCAAACTGAAAGAAACGCGAATTTTTCACCATAGCGCTTTTCTTCGTATATATGCTTTTGATTCTGACGTCATTTATTAGAAAATATTCTTCGAAGAATCTGTAAGGTCGTGTGCAAATAGAATGTTTGGTCTCACTGAAAAATCGCGATGACTTATGACGTCATCAGTGACACTACCGTCACAGGATATTAAAAGTGAAATGGGAAGCATTTCGCAGAGAACACAGCTGAAAGCCAGCCAATGTGCGGCAGTGTCACTTAGGTCCGTGGCGTGTGCATGAAAAGTCCGGCCTGTTTGGTCTTGACCTACTTTTCGTTTGTCAAAGGCCTTATTTTTAGGTTAGGGCCATATTTAACTGATAAATGGATATGGGTATGTTCTTTACCTCTGCATCAGTGACTGGAGCATAAAAAATGGGTTGAAAGTAATTCACATTAAATCAAATAAGACTGATTTATTAAGAAAATGATGTGGGCACCGACCGCCGGAAGTTCTGGTTCTCTAATGTATTTTTTGAGTCAAATTGTATGATTTGATGCAGTTAATAACATCACAACTTATGAGCACAGTTCTCCCTATGACTGAGCTGAACAATCCACACAACTTGTATGTTAAACCATATCACAGAAAACTTGCTTCACAGAGTGTGTCCAGTTGTGCTTATTTTCACCACTAATCAGTGAAACCCTGTGTCCTCCAAGGTAGCTATGGGCGATAACTCATCCAATTTTTGTGTGAATGAGGTAGCTCAGACAGTAGGCTGAACATCTGAAGTAAGCCGCAACAAATAAAATGTTCTTGTTTGTGGTCAGGGTGGCTCTTTGTTTGCGGGTACACTTACAGACACTTTTTGAGTTTTTAATACAAGTAAGTATATTACTGCACAACTTCAGTAGTGCCTCGGTGCATGCGCTGTCACGGACTCACGTTAAACGCCGTGATTTTGTTAACTTGATCAGTATTAGTTGGATGTAATGTTAGTGTAACCTATATCACCTCTGTGATAGGCTAATAAGTTGTATTTTGAGTAAGCTTAGTGGACTGACATTAGAATTGTTCTTGTTGTTTTCCCTTTTCAGACAGATACCAATAAATTTTCCTTTTTCCTCAAGCATATTTTTTAGTTTTGGTTTTGGAAATGACCTTGTAATAATATTGCCACAATACATTTTGGTGTAGTTTGTAATATTTTAGTGATTATTTTGGTTCTGATTTTTTACTTCCTGTTGTGGCAATTTCCTCTTTTATGATTCCTCTTCCTCTGCCATTTTATTGTTTGAGCGGGGACAGAGAACATGCACTGACTTCTCGGATGCTAATTCAGGTTGGTAAAGTGTTTTAATTAAAAACTATTGTTGACTTCATTTAGGGATTGCATTAAAAGTATAGGATGAGTTTCTTTTTATGCGAATTATATTGTGATGCAGGGGATATTCTTGGATTCTAATAGTACAAGAACTATGTGTATCTTTGCCTCAACATGTATCTGTGGAATTGGTAATATCTTGGGTGTTTTGACTTTGAGCCATATATTGATTAGTGTTTGTAATTGGATTTTCACCTGCAGTCTTAAATGGGGCTTAAAGGGTGGATTTCTTGGTGTTGGGATGATACAATCGCGAGTAGGGCTGTTGTATTAACCGACATGTATTAAACTTATGGACATGCCATGAATAAGTTTAAACAGGGTGATTTGTATAGGTTTGTTGCGCTTGAGCTGCTGGAGCCAGATCAAACAGGCATAACATAGCCCTAATATACTGTGTTTTTGCTGTGAGGGGTTTTGCAGTTAAATCGAAGGATCTATTTTGTATTAGGTCCCACGGTGTGCTCAATTATAGTATGAATATTTGTAATGGGAAAAAAACACATTGCCTTTGTTTTATGTTATGGCACCTATATTTCTTTTGTTGTTTATTACAGTGTCCACGGATCGGGTTGCTGTCGGTCTGCTCTCTCATGTCTTATTTTGTCTCTGAGTCACTGATGTTTTTGTGTTGCCATACAACAGGTTAATTGATCCTATTATTGATGTTATAGTGAAAATAAATATCTTTTTAAACTGTTTGGGAAAACCTTTTGGTATTACTTTCTGAGAGAGGAATTGGGTGTTAATTAAGGATCATCTTTTTCTGAAGAATCTGGGTTACATTAGTAATGATGTGAAACGCTTAGAGTTCTTTTTTTCAAGTTAATAATAATAAAATAATAATTACGGTATTTATAATGCGCTTATCTTATAATAATTATAACTCTAAGCGCGCACTCACAACTCACGCACGCTGCGCACGCTTAGACAACGGCTCGCATACCAGAAAAAGTGAAATACATTACGACAGTGGACTTGGGGTGGGGAGTGTGGTGATGTAGTGCTAGAACTGTTGAAAGAGGTGAGTTTTGAGGGCGGACTGGAAGGAGGAGAGAGAGTGTTTCTGACGGAGAGAGAGAGAGTGGGAGAGTGTTCCAGGCGGATGGACCGTATACAGAGAAGGAGCGGGGGCCGAAAGTGCTGAGTTTGGTGCGGGGGATGTGGATGCGGAGCGGGTCGGAGGCGGAGCGGGGAGGAGTGTAGGGGTGAAATAAGTTGGAGAGATGGGCAGGAGCGCAGTTGTTCAGGGATTTGTAGCAGAGAGACAGAATCTTGAATTGGATGCGTTGGGGGATGGGAAGCCAGTGAAGGAGTTTGAGCAGAGGAGTGATGTGGTCGGATTTTTTCTTTCTGAGGACGAGGCGGGCAGCATTGTTCTGGACACGCTGGAGGGTGAAAGTGGTGGAGTGATGGAGGCCGGAAAGGAGAGAGTTGCAGTAGTTGATGCGAGATAGGATGAGAGAGACAGCAAGTTTGGTGGCAGCTTCGGTAGTGAGGTATTTTCTGATCTGACTGATGCGGCGGAGGTGGAAATAGCATGCCTGTGCCATGGCAGAGACAAAGCTGATCATGGAAAGAGAGGACTAATTGAGGATAACGCCGAGGTTTTTTGGCCGAGTCAGAGAGGGAGATGGGGGTGCTGTCGAGTTGAAGGTGGAGAGAGGAAGGGAGCTGGGAAAGTTTCTGGCGAGTGCCTACCAGCATGGCTTCCGTTTTGTCGTCGTTCAGTTTAAGCTTGTTTGCTGTCATCCAGTTTTTCACGTCTTCGTAACAGTCAGCCGTGCGAGTCAGTAGTGACTGAGTGTTGTCGAGTTTGTCTTTGTCTAGTAGTTGTGAGTCGTCAGCGTCTTTGAAAGTTAAATAGGTTAGACGCAATAGTAAGTGTACATTATTATTATTAATATATTATTATTATTACTATTATTTCCAATAAAAATGCAGACAAACTGAAAGTCACAGTGTCAGTTCACCTCAGCGGCATGAGGTATGCTATCAGCGACTAAAAACGTTAAACGTTTCAGTAGGGCTTAACTTGACGCGGCCGGACTTTTGCCACCATCAAGGTGATTTCAACGACGGTACACCGCTGCGAATAGGGTCTGTACTGACAAATAGCCTCTTTCAGTTGACCCCACTGAGGTTCGAACCCACGACGGCGACCCGGCATTACCGTTACCGCGGATCGACTGAGCGGAGTAGTCCCGGCGATGCTCTACTATTTGAGCCACCCCGGAACCCCACGAGTAAGATATAATACTGATTGCCTAAAGTGCAGCATATTCCAAACAAACGCCGGCAACCAATTACACACGAAAATTCCAGCGTAACGGACAGACTAATATATGAATCATGATGCTGACTTTGATGATGACCGTGACTGACTGACTCGAGTGATGTCGACTGACTTGTAACCGGCGCATCCACTCCATGCTAGCGACATGCTCAGGGCGCAACTCCGCAGTAGAAGAAAAAAAAAGCTAACTTTGGTGCAATACGTAGTCGGGCCGTCAGGTAAAAGGTGAAAAGAAAATGGTGGGCCTTGATCGACTGAGGTGCCTCCTCACTGAGGTGCCGCCGTGGCCGCAGTCAATGTCCCTCTGATATGCATTCAGATATAGTCATGCAAATGATCGAAACAGTTAAGTGATTTAAGTAAAAGCCAGGCACTTATTTTTGCTAAATAGTCGGCATTTGCCCCCTTGCCAGTCGCCATTTTCGCGTCTCTAATACGGCAGGTTGCACAAAACTGTCTGAGAGCAAGTAACTGATCACCCTATGCAAGTTTAAGTCACTTTCAACGTCATAATTTTGAACTTTCGGTCTGAATTAGGCTGATGGTCAAATTAAAAAAAAAAAAACTCATCATGAAACTGAAAAATGGCAACAGGCAAACAGTTTTCATGCACACGACTTTTAAATCTGTGTATCTATGACTGACCACGTGCAATTTGCTTTCTCCTAATGTTTGTAGTTTTTGAGACCCACCGTCTTCTTACATCATCAGTCGGTCACATAAACCGAGTAGACAAATGCACTGTCAGCACTGACATTTTTAAGTCGGCCCTTCTAGTATTTATAGAAGGGACTTTTTAGCGGTGGGGCGAATTTCAAGTAATGGCATGTCCACGATGTCAAAGGCGGGCAGGCCTAAACCTCTCACAATTGGAAGTAACAAGAAAAAAAATTACGTCATGTCTCAGTAGTTACGCTAACCTCGCCTGGCTGCTGACGTACTTTTGGCGCGAAGCGCCATTTGTGTATATTTGTGTGCCAGTGTCTGTGCGTATGTATGTAAACAAGAGAATCTCCAATATTTCTGTACACCGGCACAGGCTTGAAACTTGGCGAAATGCTTTCTTAAAGGGGTGACTAAGAGAGCCTCCTAGCATATTGTAATTGAATGTCTCATTTAAGACATAAACAACCGTTTATAGGAAGTCGGTTGACCCAGCCGATTAGAGTGCGTAATTTTTGTCATACTTACTTGGCTAGTTTGGATAAAGACAATGGATGAGTTCCTGCGTTAGCCAGCTTTGTATCTTTTCAAACTTCTTTAGTAAAATTAATTCTTTTCAGAAAAGAATTAAAACAGTAAAAAAAAAAAAAAAAAACCAACAACAACAACAACAAAAAACACTTGACTTCTAGAGAAAATCAGTGGCGGTGACGTAAAAGAGGGAACTCCATCACCACGCAGACATTGACGTAATACTCTAAATATGACGTAATTCTCTCTAGCGCGCCGCTCTCTCTCGCCGCTCTCTCTCTCTCTCTCTCTCAAAGATATGCGCGCATCTCCAATAGGCATAGATCCTTGTGCGCCCGGAGAGCGTATGAAGATTTATGTCTCATGGAGATGTTTGAAGCGCGCGCGTCTGCACGCACTAACACACACGCACACGCACGCACGCACACACACACACACACACACACACACACACACACACACACACACACACACACACACACACACACACACACACATCGTCGCGCTTTCAGAAGAGCATTCAGGTGACCCGATATAGCAAGTTTGGAGAAAAACATCAAGTTGAATGAGTTTGTCAGCCAGCTTTGTACGCTTTCAACTTCTACAGTAAAAATAATTCCTTTCAGAAAAAAATTAAAACAGTAAAAAACCTTGGCATCTCGAAAAAGTCAGACAGTGTCGGTGACGTAAAAGAAGCAACTCCGTCACCACGCAGACATACTCTAAATTCGACGTAATTCTCTCTCTCCGCTCTCTCTCTCTCTCTCTCTCTCTCTCTCTCTCTCTCTCTCTCTCTCTCTCTCTCTCTCTCTCTCTCTCTCTCTCTCTCTCTCTCTCATCATCATCATCATCATCAAGTTTTACACCCCTTGCAATCAGGCTTTCGACAGCGCCATTCTTGTCATACAGCGCTGATTCATCTGATTGATAGATGGCTAGGTACAATGAACAGACTGCAAACGATAGGGACAGTATTCTTAGATTTTAGCAAAGCTTTCGACTCAGTCAGTCATAATCTACTTATACAGAAACTTAGAGCATATAGGCTTAGTAGCAACGCTGTGGCGTTTTTTCAGTCATACCTAGAGAATAGAACTCAATTTGTTCTTGTAAATGGCAAACAATCTGCAGAGGGTATAATTCGTCATGGTGTGCTACAGGGATCAATACTCGGCCCCTTATTATTTTCTCTTTTTATAAATGATCTTCCTCTACATATTTCTCCCACTGGAGTCACCTGCAGCCTTTTTACAGATGATGGCACATTACACTTTTCTGATGCAAATGTTTTCAGTGTCAACCTCACCCTTCAGCAAAGTCTAAATGTTACATCAAAATGGTGTGCTGATAATTTCATGATTCCAAACATTGGTAAAACAAAGTGCATGCTCGTCGCCACCAGACAAAAACATCAGCTCAACCCCTATTCTTTGAACTTGTTTCTGGGATCAGAACAAATTCAGCAAGTTAAAGAACATCGAGTACTTGGCACACACATTGATAACTGTCTCAGCTGGCAGAGCCAAACAGATAAGATATGCAAGGTGGTCTCAAGAAATTTGTTTCTTCTTGCTAAACTAAAATATTTCACTGACAGAAAAACAAGACAAATATTCTTTAGTGCACATATTAAATCGCATATTGATATTGTCTCATCTGTATGGGATGGCTGTAACGATGCAAATTTAAAAAGATTAAACTCACTCCATAGACGAACGGCGAAACTTATATTAGATAAAAACATTCCACAACAAAGCAGTACCGATGAAAAACTTGCATTACTTCGTACGCTCCCACTCCGTCAACACTTTGTTTTTAATAAGTTACTAATGGTATATAAGGCTACAGTAGGAAAAACACCAGCTTACATGTATAATCTTTTCAAGACTTGTAGCACACCCTACAACACACGTAAAAATGACCTGGTAGTTCCAAAGCCTAGAATAGACATATTCAAGACGTCTTTTTCTTACTCGGGTTCAATACTGTGGAACGCAGTCCCCCGCAAAAAGATTAAATCAGCACAGTCCGTGAGCTCCTTTAAAGCCCAGCTACTACAGTATTTACTCAGAAATAATCGAACAACTTAGATGTATCTACAAACGATATTAATAGTATCATTAAGATGATCATTAATTCTGATTCCGTATAATGCTACTTTGATCTGCTATTATCATACATTCAACTTGCATCGTATTTGCACGCTCAAATGTGTGTGTGTGCGTGACTGATTGTAACGCATCACTCGAGTAATAGGCATCATGCGTTATCCGTGTGCTGCCTTACATCTGACTAAATGTATGTGTGGTGCAACGCATCACTCGAGTAATGACCGTCTTGCCGGCATTACTCTTGCGCTGCATTGCATCTGGCACACGTGTGTGCGTGCATGTGTGATTGTAACGCATGACTCGAGTAACAGGCATCATGCGTTTCCCTTGTGCTGCCTTACATCTGACTGAGTGTGTGTGTGCGCGCGCGCGCGCGTGTGTGTAATGCATCACTCGAGTAATGGGTGTTTTACTTTATTCTTGTGCTGCCTTACATTGACTAGCACACGTGTGCGCATGTGCGTGTGTCAGTATGTGATGGTGTCTCTGTGTGTGTATGTGTGATATTTCCAATTCCTCAACTAGTTACAGTTGACGGTTAGTGTTCAATAGTTTACAGTGACGGTTAGTGTTCAATAGTTTACTTTCGAAGTTTTAACTTTACTCTTTCAGTTTTGAGTTGAAATCTTAGATTTAATATTCTTTCATATAATCTATGATCACTTTTAGGTTTATTTAAATCTAATGTATGCGTACGCGTGCGTATGTGTGCGTCTGTATGTGTGGGTGCGTGCGTGATTGTAACGCATCACTTGAGTAATAGGCATCATGCGTTACCCTTGTGCTGCCTTACATCTGACTGATCTGTGTGTGTGTGTGTGTGTGTGCGCGCGCGCGCGCGAAATATTTCTGTTTATTATTATTATTATCTCTTCTTTTTATTTTATTTATTTTTCATGTTACCTTTTCTGCTGTTATATTAATTTAAAATGTTATTAAGGACAGACATGTAAAAAGGCCTGCGTGCCTACTGTCTTCATCCTTAGAAAATAAAGTTTCAATTCAGTTCAGTTCTCTCTCTCTCTCTCTCTCTCTCTCTCTCTCTCTCTCTTTTAAAAAAAAATTTATTGTTGCTTGAAATAATATGTGTAAATATAATTTTTTTTTAAATTTTTTTATTATTATTATCTTTTAATTTATTTTATGTTGTAGATGTTAGCAACGGCAAGTTTGTAAAATGGCGATTTGTTTCTGTCAAAACTTTTTACCGTTGATAAATAAAGTTTCATCATCATCATCATCTCTCTCTCTCTCTCTCTCTCTCTCTCTCTCTCTCTCTCTCTCTCTCTCTCTCTCTCTCTCTCTCTCTCTTATTTGACAGCGTGTATTTCAGACAGTTTTTGTTGTTTTTTAGTAGTTTTCTCGCAGCCTTGCCAAAGTTCTATTGTGCGTGTTTCGTGGATCTCTTTGTGACATTAATCCTCGAGTCGAGTTGAATTGAGCTTTTTTTTTTTTTTTTTTTTTTTTTTTTTATCTAGAATTACATTTTCGACTTAATGACTGCGGTTTTGTTCTGTCCGTAGTTAGCTGTGCTTGATTTTAAAGTCGCAGTGACTTTTTTTGTTTTGTTGTTGTTTTGCTTTAAATTATAGAAGTCCATTTTATTTTGATGTGCGATTATTATTATAATAGTAGTTAGGAACTGCAGCATCGGGCGAGCGTGCCTAGGTGCGCTTGGAAGTGTTTTTGTTTATTTTCTGATTCTTTATACATAGCTGTCGAGCCTTTTATTTTGTATCTGACATTACCAAGCAATTCGAACTCGCAGCGGACTCTGACCACGAGAGTCAAAAACATTTTAATTTTGCTTTATTGTTGTTGCTGTCCTACGTTTTCTTGTCGCTTTCTTATTCATTATACATTGACATTATTTTTTATTATTTTTTTGGAATATTATTGCTACGTTTGTTCTGTTACCAACATGCCAAAATATAATGTAAAAACTGCCCCACAACGACCTGATGATTTGAGAATTGGTCACCTCAACATTTACCATTTAGTTAATAAGGTGCCAGATTTGTCTGTGTTCTTAAACACGCCAACACATTTTCATGTTTTTGGTGTATCCGAGTCGAGGCTCAAAAGCACTGTCAGGGATAACTCCATCTCAGTTCCAAACTTCTCAGTACTCCGCAGAGATGCCTCAAGTCCCCAGCACACTGGACTAGCAGTATATATACATGATTCGATAATTAGTAACGTTAAACGACGACAGGACTTAGAGTCAGCCGAAGTTGAAAGTTTATGGGTCGAGGTGAAAACATCTAAATCCCCCACAGTCCTGGTTGGCTTTATCTATAGAAATCCAGCAGCCAACTGGGACTGGTATGATGACTTCGTAGAAATGATGGATACAGTTAATCAAAGTAAAGATAACATTGTTCTTCTGGGCGACTTTAACATTGACCTACTTAAGCCCAAAGGGCACCATGCTGCATGGGCATCAACAACAGCCTTATTCGGTTTAAAACAATTAGTTAAAAACCCCACTAGAACCACATCTACATCCTCAACCTTAATTGATCACATTTACGTGACAAATGACGATACAATATCAAATGTGCATGTTCCCTCCTTAGCTGTTAGCGATCATAACCCAGTATGTTGTAACGTCTCCATGAAACTAGACAAGCAAAAAACTAAAAGACATAAAACTATAAAATATCGCTCCTTTAAACACTTTAATAAAGACGAATTTCTGTGGGACCTGCACAATGCTTCGTTTACTGAGGTTTATGATCACCAATCTCCTGACAGTGCCTTGTCGTGCTGGATGGATCTGTTTCTCAGTGTACTCAATAAACATGCGCCAATACGTGAAAAACGAGTTAAACATTCCACCATACCACCGTGGTTAACAGCGGATATCAAGCAGGCCATGTCATTTAGAGACAAACTGAAAAAAGAGCAAAAGTACGAAGAATACAAAACACAACGCAATCGTGTCAAATATTTAGTTAGAGCGTCTAAGAAGTCTTTTTTCCAACAAATGATTCGATACAAAAAGGACACGGCATCTGTTTGGAAAGCTCTGAACGTCATAACAAAGGGTAAATCAGCACCCGAAATCCCATCTCATATGTCAGCTGATATATTAAATAACCATTTCTTAACGACAGCCGAAATATTGGCATTGTCAGCTGCAAATAACAGTAAACCGTATGAAGTGCCGAGTTCTCTCAGAGAACACTTAAAAAAAACAACTATATCAAATACTTTCACCATCCCTGATATTACAGTTGCGGAAGTCGGCAGATATATTTCTAGCATGCCCAACAAAAAGTCTGCTGGCATTGATGGTATTGATAATGAAACCCTAAAAATCTCATTACCGTATACAGTAGAATCTCTAACATATATTTTCAACCTCTGCATAAAGCAAAGTACATTTCCAACCATTCTTAAAGAAGCAAAGGTAATCCCAATCCCTAAATCAAAAGATCTTGAAGATATTAATAACTATCGTCCAATCTCCCTTCTGTCAGCTTTGTCAAAACCCCTTGAAAAGCACATTCAAAAACATCTCCTTGATTTTCTGGAAAAAGGTAAATTACTTAATATTCACCAGTCTGGTTTTAGACCGAAACATTCTTGTCAGTCAGCACTGACACATATTGTAGACAGCTGGCTGGAATCAATCAATAAAAGCCTGATGTCAGGAGCAGTTTTCTTAGACCTTAAAAAGGCGTTTGACCTTGTGGACCATGACATTCTCCTAAATAAGCTAACAGTTTATCACTTGGACGCAACCGCTATAGACAGCCCCACAGGGTGGGTTTTTCTCTCTATTCTGGGGCATGTGTTTCTGTCTACCCTTTGTCCATTCACTTGTATTTGCCTTTTTAAAACTCTCCCTACTGTCTGCACTGCCTGTAGCTCTTGATATTGGATGTGTGTTGCTAAATGGTCTTAGCTTTATTTAGGCCTTATGTGTTAGGTTTATTTAATGTATTTGACCGGCTGGCAACATACATTCAATGTTCTGTTTATTTTTATTTTTTTTCACAAGCAGTGCAGGCACGTCCTGAGAAAGCCTTGTTGCTGTCGGGACGTTAAGCAATGTACAATCAATCAATCAAGCAACCGCTATAGAATTCTTCCGATCATATCTCGAAGACAGAAAACAAATGGTGTACGCCCATGGAAGATACTCTAAGCAAGGAAATGTAAAATACGGAGTCCCCCAGGGATCTATTTTGGGCCCTCTTCTATTCATACTATTTATTAATGATCTACCGTTGCATATCACAAATTCTGACGTTAATTGTAATCTATTTGCTGACGATACGAGTCTTCATGTTTCTGGCAAAAAAACTACGGACATTAGCCATAGTTTACAATGCAGTCTCAATGAGGTATCTGACTGGTGTAGACAGAACCATATGGTTCTTCACCCAGCAAAAACAAAGAGTATCTTAATCGCCACGCGGCAAAAACATCAACGCCGACTACAGCCATTACAATTACAATTAAACGCTGAACCTGTTGAACAAGTCACTGAGCGTAAATTCTTAGGAATACATGTTGATGATCAACTGTGCTGGGAGACCCATATAAATGCTGTTTGTAAGACCATTGCTAAAAACACTTTCTTATTGTCCCAGCTTAGACATGTAACGGATACAAATACCCGTAAATTGTTTTTTCATGCTCATATAAAATCCCATGTTGATTATGTCTCCACAGTGTGGGACGGCTGCAGTGATGTCCACATGAAGAGATTAAACTCCATATACAAAAGAGCTGTAAAAATGATAGATAGACGCCCCATCCCTACCACAGACAAATTTAGATATTTAAACATTCTCGGTCTACGTCAGCAACTTACATTAAACAAATGCGTCTATATGCATAAGATACTGAATAATATGACACCCCAGTATCTAACCACTAAATTTATATCTCACCAAGAACGTGAACGGACCTCAAGAAACAATACCTTACCCCTACCACTGCCAAGAATTGACCTTTTTAAAACTAGTATGTCATTCTCTGGTCCGTTTGCTTGGAATTCCATCCCTGCACATTTGAAAACTATTACCTCAACAGGAAGTTTTAAAACAAAACTTTTTGATTACCTGATGAGTCAGACTTAGTACGTTTCTCAGGTACTGTAATATTTCCTGTACCTCACGTATTTCATACAGATGGTTTTTATATGTGTGTGCGCGTGTGTGTGTGTGCTCGTGTTTGTGCGTGTGGATGTATGTGTGAGCGGCGCGCGTGCGTGCGTCTGTGCATGTGTGTGTGATGAGTATTATTATTTTTTCTGTATAAAATGATGCTATTGGGTTTTGTATGTACATAATTTATATGTTTTATAGTTTCCATTCTTTTTTTATCCTGTAGATGTTAGCAACGGCAAGTTTGTAAAATGACGATTTGTTTTCTGTCAAAACTTTTTACCGTTGAAAAATAAAGTTTCATCATCATCATCATCATCTCTCTCTCAACAACGGATAATAAACTGAAAACCTTAGAAATTCTCCCCTTGAAAAAACATTTATTATACAATAAGGGAATAACGATGTTCAAAGTATTGAATAACAGACTCCCCGAGTATATAAAAAAAAATGTTTTCCCGCCCGGCATCAACATACTCCAGATCAAGGCAGTCCATTACTGTGCCACGACCTAGAATCGATCTCTATAAGACAAGTTTAGCGTTCTCAGGTGCTAGCATGTGGAACACATTGCCCAAACATGTTACAACATCAACAACGCTTTCGTCTTTTAAAACCGCTCTCTTCAAGTACCTCACCTCAGCATCGTAAGATTTTCACAGCAACCTGCACTTGCAGTGTACGATTTTCCCCTTTCTAACTCTTCAATTCAGTTATATCTTCAGTTAATACAAGATGCTAATGCTGCATGTATTGTGTGTGTGTGTGTTGTGCTTGTGTTTATGAATGTAAGTATGAAGATTTATACCTTTACAATTGTGTGTATGTGTGAGATTTTCTATGTTTATTTCAGCTTTTTCAATGATTTCTTTTTTAAAACTTTATATTTCAATTTTTTTTATTAGTTATATATATAGTTTTTCCCAATTTAATTATAGTATTTTGTTATTTGTGCATTATATGTAAAGTAGATTAGCAACGGCAAGTTCGAAAAATGGTTTCACCAAAACTTTCACCGTTGTAAAATAAAGAATCATTGTCATTGTCTCTCACGTATGCGTGCATTTCCAAGAGGATGTTTGGAGCGCGCACATGCACGCACGCACATGCACACGCATACACACACATCGACGCGCTTTCAGAAGAGCATGCAGGTGTACTTAGTATATAGCATGTAGCTAGGTAAAGTCAACCTGATTTCAGTCACACAAATTATAGCAAAGACTGAAATTGTACCGTGAAATTCTAGTTTTGTATAAGATCACGTTCAATATAAAATTAAATAAAAACCAAAAAATACATCATGACAAATGACGTTTGACAAACCAATGACACGTATGCACTGCGCGCCCCCCCTTATAGAGTTCACTGTGACGCATTGGCACATCTGCGAGGCTTTTTTTTTTTTTTTCAAAAGGAGATACTGATTTCAACATAAGAATCAGGTCAAAGACAAAAGTAGAGACCCTTGACAGTGAAGACAGCTCTCATATTGAAGGGACTTTGACGGTGGGTTATGGTTCATCCCATCTTGTTTTAGTCATCCACTAACACTTTTGAAAACCACATGACTGCACGAGAGACCTGTACACCCAAAAAATACTGATTGCATGTGCCCACTATAGAAAACCAAGTCTCGCAGGTGGCCATGGGATATTGGTCCAGTCAACGCGGCCTGGCCTGGCAGTTACGTAAACAAAGATCATTTCCACCATCCATCCATTACTTTGAAAAGTAAAGAAGTACCCAACGGAGAAAGAAACACACTTAGAAAAGACGGGTACAACACAATTTATTAATATTTCGGGTAAATATCCTTTGTCAAAATAGACAAACAGAGAGATTAGCCGCTACTTATCTTCATTCGCAGAAGAAATGTGACAACTGAAGGAGGTGACGTAAAATAAAAGAAAATGAAGAACAAAAGTGCGGAAAAAGTAAAAATGGCGTCAACGAAAAAAATCATAAGAGAGACTCGGAGAGAAACTGAACACGAGAGACAAGAGTGTGAGTAAGCGCGCGCAGGAGCGAGCAAAAGTAAATGCATGTATGTGAGGCTAGAGAGAGAGAGCGAACGGGGAGTACCCTTGGGCACGAAGTAGGCCGAGTGTCTAATACACAAAGCCTGCTAAACACCAACCCGAAGGCAAACTTTATATCACCTTCAAGTTGAGGACTACCTCGGGGGGAAAACGGGAGGACCCCGGGGGAAAAAACACACACCCAGCATTTAGCACGGTACAGTACACAACAAGTAATAAGTCATTTGAAACATTTGGCGAATGGGTGCCTGATAGGCGGGGGCAGGGGATCTAACTGTTCTGTCCAGTGCTCAGTAATTCCCCTTGGTTTGTTATACAATTCTGCCAGCGCTAGCCTCACCTATCTGGTTTGTGAGTATTTGAAACAAAGCAAATAATCAAATTCAGTAAAGAGAATATTGGTATAAGTGGAGAGTAGGTAGTTGTGAAACCGTCTTCAAGGGTAACTCAAGAAAAAAAAATGTAGTGGGGGGGGGGGGGGGGGGGGGGAAGGAGGAAGGGGAAGAAGGGTCAAGGAAAAAGCGTAAAGAGAGAAAGAGGGCTAGAGAGAAGTGTTTAGGGGGGGAGAGGGAGAGAGAGATGATGATGAAACGTTTTATTCAGGATAAAAAGTTTTAGGCATAGCAATGCCTATCTTCCAAACTGTCCTGCTACTCTACACATATAAAAATACATCAGACGATACATCAAAAGATAAAACACATGTAAGTAAAAAGACCCATCCCCCCCCCCCCCTCAGAAAAAAAAGAAAAAAAAAAAAAAGAAAGAAATTAAACTAATATGTATATATACACACTCGTATAAACCTGACATATTAATGCAGACATTCGAACTATTACATAGCTGCAAGCAATCTGCTGTGCTGGAGCAACATACTAAGCAGAAAGATAGATCATTCACAACGACAGCAAATATTTATGGACGCGAGCTCTGAAGATAGATAACTTTGAAATAGACTTTAAATGAGAGGTCAAATTATTCCATGACTTAGCACCGGAAAATGATATGCTAGATTTGAAGATGTCGATTCTCGGTTTTGGGAGATGGAGTAAGCTGTTCCTCGTGTTCTCTCTATTCGTGTGGGAAAACAGCTCGCGGAGATAGGGAGGGGCGGCATCGTTTAGAATTTTTTGCACAAGTAAGCATCTATTAAGTTCCAATTGTTTACTAAGTGGTAGGATATTAAGGGCCTTCAGTCTTTCATCAGTAGGGGACGAACCAGGAAGAATAAGCTTAATACCTCGCCGGTAAAGGGAATTAATTTTTTTCAAATGAATGTCTCCACAGCCGTCCCAGATATTGGAAACATAATTACAATGTGTCTTGATGTGTGCGTTAAAGAATAGTTTTCGAGCATCAATGTCAACTATACGACTTAATTTGGATAATAAAAAGAGATTCTTCGAAATAGTTTTACAGGCAGTTTCTATGTGAGGCTCCCAGCTGAGCTGTTCGTCGACTGTCACTCCTAACAAACGACGTTTTGACACTTGCTCTATGGGCTGAGAGTGAAGGGACAGTTCAAGGGGTTGCAAACCACGTTGATGCTTTTGGCGTGTCGTCACCAACATACTTTTCGTTAGGAATACTAATAATCATATGATTTTCTTCACACCAAGTTGACACTTCATCTAAAATATGTTGAAGGACAACGCTCACGGTTGAAACATTTTTTATCAGATACATGTAATGATGTATCATCAGCAAATAGTTCACAGTTTGTGTCGGGGTGTGATATTGACAGTGGAAGGTCATTTATAAAGATGTTGAATAATAACGGTCCTAGGGTGGATCCCTGAGGAACACCATGGGTCACCAGTCCTTCCTCTGAGTATTTACCATTCAAGAACACTTTCTGCGTTCTGTCTAAGAGATAGGATGAGAGAAAAGCGACTGCATTTGAGTCAATGTGATATAAAGGTAACTTCTTTAGTAAAATTGAGTGGTTAATGAGATCGAAGGCTTTTTTAAGATGTAGAAATACTACACCTGAAAGTTTGGACTCATTTATGGCATTAAGCCATTTGTGGGTTATGAGCGTTAAGGCTGTCTGATACGAATGTTTAGGCCGAAAAGCTGATTGTGCTGTACTAATAAGGCGGTTTTCCTCCAGGAATAGAGAGAGAGAAGGAAAAAAAAAGGGGGGGGGGGGCGGGGGGAAGACGAGCAGCCAGAGCCACCAGCCCCACCCAACAGGCACCCACCAGCCCATAGAAAAACACACAGGCACGCAACAAGACGACCACATGCATCCCCAAGGGATACACACGATCTCCCCTCCCCACAACCGCGCATCACTCCGTGGGCCGGAGACCGGGCGCACGACAGGGAAGGGCAAGGGATCCAACTAACCGTTCGGCCAGCGCTGAGAAAGTCCCCAAGGGATGTGTACATTTCAACCAGCGCCAGTCTCACGTATCTGGTTAGTGAGTAGTAAAACAGAAGCGACACAGTTAGCAGACACAAGCAAGGTAAAAAATGTTAATATTTCATATTCATCCCGAGTGGCGCCACAGTGCCCAGTTTATTTATCAGAAATCTTTCACGGTCTTTCCTGGCCCAGACAGTAGTGGCTTGCATAAGCCAGAGGCCTTTAACCCGAATGTCCGAGACTGAGTGGTCGGCCTGATTGAAATGTCGTCCGACCGGTCTGTTGTATTAGTACTTGACAGACTGAAGATGTTCTTTGAAACGGTCGTTGGTGGTTCTTTCCGTCTCTCCAACATAGAGTTGGCCGCATTTCACACAGGAGATGACATAAATCACGTTGGTGGTTTGACATGTAAAGTATCTGTCTATGTTGAATTTGTAACGTGGACCCATTTACCACGGTGGAAGGGCAAATAAAAGGACACGTCTTGCAATTTGGAACATTGCACGGAGTGGAGCCGGAGGGTCTGGTGGTATGACGAGGCTTGAGAGTAGAGCGAACAAGCATGTCCCGTAAATTAATATCCCTCTTGAAAGCTACCAACGGAGGTTCAGAAAAGATAGCAGCAGACTCTTTACTGGATGACAAAAGACCCCAGTTAGAAAGAAGGATTTTAGGAACCGGATTGGTGTGGGGATGGTAGATCATGGTTACGATAGGCCTGTCACTATCAGCGGCAGGTTTAGTCTGCAGTATACTCGCGCGACTAAGTTTTTGTACTAAAACTTTTGTTTAGATTTTGCAGTATACTCGCGCGACTAAGTTTTTGTACTAAAACTTTTGTTTAGTTTTTGCAGTATACTCGCGCGACTAAGTTTTTTTTGGGAAAGTAGAATACGTCCGTCCATTACGTTGAATTTCACACGTGTCACGTGTTAGTGGTTGCGTTTCTTTGGAAGATACGGTAGAGCTAAAAAGGCATATGCAGTGAAACAAAACAATGTATCATCATTTTGCTTGTGGGGCGTGGGTGGGGGTGGTGGGTGTTGGGGTCATAGTGGTTACACGTATCTGGTGTACGCGACTTTCATACGGAATTTTGTGTGGGTTGTAAGGTAAGCAAAATTTCAAGTTTTCGGGACAAACATAATAAATTATGGTGTAGAAGGACCTCACTTGAAATATCACGTCGTGAGGAATCCACGAGATACCCAATGTGCAAAAGACCATCGGGCCGACGTTGGCCCGCGCACGGCCGTGCGGGGGCAAAGGGTGGCCGACGTCGCTCCGATGGTCTTTTGCGTATTGGGTTTATACGTTTCAGGTGCTTCAAGTCAGTCCTTCCCACATTTTGGCAGTGTTATTACAATATATGTGTATTACACACCTGCAGGTAAAACGACCAGGCATATCAGGTGACACAATTCATCCCGAATACGCTATATGTTTGACAGATTTTTCAAATGAGATCCGACTTCATATGGTTATCTTAAAAACTGTGACAGTTTACATGCTGCCGTAAAATGTGACGTCACGCGTTACAACACAACGGCCACTCGAATTTTTTCAAGTTTTGCGAAACCTGGCCATCTGTTATTGAGATATCACTGCGGGATACTGAGGTTCCATACATATATAGCTTTCACTGTTGCAAAGAGTTCTCTTTATTTTCTTAACTTTACTGCACTACTCTCGCTGACCGGCCAGAGAAAAGAAATATGTGTTCCTTGCCGGACGGTTGGACTGAGCACGATTCTTTTTCGCTGAACGTATACTACTACTCAAATAATAATGAATACTTGTATAGCGCCTAGCCTCGGAAATTAGAGCCGCTAGGCACTTAACAAAAGCTAATTGTACAAAAATAACTAATTACAAAATAAAACCACCACAATTTACAAAAAAGTCTTAAAAAAATAAAAATAAAATTGAAAACAAAAATTACAACGTACTCTACAAACAATCTATAAAGTCACTTTCGGACCCCGTTCCTTCTCCGTCTACGGTCCATCTACCTGGAACACTCTCCCACTCTCTCTCCGTCAGAAACACTCTCCTCGTTCCAGTCCGCCCTCAAAACTCCTCACTCACCTCGTTCAACACTATAACGCCATCACGCTCTCCACCCTTAGCTGACGAGTGTCGTAATGTAGCGGCCTATCGGTGGTACGTGAGTCATTGTCAAAAACTTGCGCGAGTTGGTGAGTGCGCGCTTAGAGTTATAATTATTATAAGATAAGCGCATTATAAATACCGTAATTATTATTATTATTTATTATCACCATTCAAAAATGCATGTCATTCATTCAAGGGAGGAGCTACGCTTATGGACTCGTACACGCACTCACGCACGCGCGCGCGCACACACACACTTCAGCATAGCAGGTCTGTGACAAATGTCTTTTCAAGTCAATGGAGCGTACATTGTAACGTGAAATTCTATTTTCACTAGTTATAATGCTGTCAGGAACACAACTTGTGGCCAGCTGCAGTGTAAGTGCCGCAGGGCTGTGTCTTATGTCCTGTATTGTTTACGTTGTATTTACAACCGCTGTCAGATGCTATTTCCAGCCGTCAGTGTTCTTATCATATGTATGCCGATGACACTGAAACTGATGATCTCTCAGAGTGGTTCACCTGGGGAATTTCAATCTCTTGACTGAACTGGCATCAAGTCTTGTGTTGACGATGTCACTGAGTCACAACCGATATGGATGGAAGAGGAACAGCTTATGATAAACCCAGAAAAAAACAGAGTTACTGCTCAATCCAGACCAAAAAGGTGACTGCCAAGCGTGTAATATGCAAAGAAGTACCCAACAGAGAAAGAAACACGCTTAGAAATGTTTGTTTGTTTGTCTATTTTGACAAAGGGTATTTACCCGAAATATTAATAAATTGTGTTGTACCCGTCTTTTCTAAGCGTGTTTCTTTCTCTGTTGGGTACTTCTTTAGAGTTACTGCTCGTCGGCTCAGCTTCCCGGCTTCAACAAATTTCACACCGAGACTTTACAAATAGATGGCACTGATATTCCATTTCAGTCTTCGGTCACTTTTGGTGTCAAGCTCGATAAGACTTTGAGGCCGGTATGAGTGCAGGGCCGTCACATCGGTGAAATCTCAGTCGTGGTGCGGCTTCATACTCTCTGGGACCCATCGCCTCTGTCCCGCACTCCACATGCAGGCTTTCTGAATCTGCCACTGCAAAGTTAGTGCCGAACTAATGCTTTGGGTGAGCCGTCTTAAATACTGCAATTCTCTTCTTTTTGGTCTTCCATCTGAGCAGATTCAAAAGTTCTGAAACCGGCATTACCAACACTTAAGGCCCCGCCACACATGGGCCGGTCAAGTTGTGCCCCGATTTTGAAGCCGATTCCGATCCGATTGCGATCGGATGACGTCATATATCCGATCCGATCCCAATCGGGTGTCTAGAACCTGCTCTATTTTTCCGATCCGAATCGGCCCCGATTCAGTGTAAGCTTCAACCAATCAGAGCGCGTCTCGCTAGGGCACGTCGTTTCAGTTTGAATATGGCGGAAGATCAGTACCACCTTCGTTGCCGATGTTTCGCCCGCCTCTTCCCGAATATGATGCAAAACTGCTGATAATGCAAGCACATCATCATCACTGTCAAAACTAGCCGGCAGCCATTTCAGAACAGGTACGACCTTGATCTTCGATTCAAACCGGTCGGCTAAAAAAAAGTCGGGGAATGTGTGGCAGTGCACACGTTTTGGTAGTCCGGTCCGATCACACTCCGATTCGAAACTGCTCGAGAATCGGCCTCAAAATCGGGCATGTGTGGCGGGGCCTTTAGAGTACTTCAAACACTATATTGTTGTAAAAAGCTCTTGCAGATGAAAAATCGTACTTTTACAAGACTACTTAGTTAACAAACAACTTGAAATCCAACAGATCTCTTGTCAGGGGAAAATAGTACTCCGCAGTAACCAGCTGTCTGGCACCGTAGCAGAGGTCTGGAAAGAAGGGAGAAAACGACACTAGGCGATGTGCCGCGGTCACGGAGAACAACATCTGGCCTTTGTCAGTCTAAACGTTCTGCTGAGCTACATAGCCTCGCCTCTTACTACTGGCGGCAAATGTACACACTAAATTCCAAGCTTGCAGGAGACTACAAAAATAGCTGAACTACGTGAGCCTCAGTGAACACAGCTGACTACACACACACAAAAAGGAGAATAAAATAGAGATACAAAAACGTGTACAAGGCATTTTTACCACAGTACACAAGATTGTGTCACTACAGAGACTCTTAATAACATTAACAAAACTTAATGTTATTTGTGTCGCTGCGACACAATAATATGCGATGATTTAGCATATCAAACTATGCTGATACAAATTATGCTGATACAAGATTGTATCACAGAGACTCTTCCTAACATTAATAAATCTTGGTGTTGTGTGAGTCGCTGCGACACAATGGAAACGATGATTTAGGTTATGAAACTATATTGATACAGAATTGTGTCACAGAGACACTTCATAACATCAGCTAAGCTTGATTTTATGCGAGTCACTGCGACACAATGGAAACAATGATTTAGCGAATGAAGCCATGCCGATACAAGATTGTGTCACAGAGACTCTTCATAACACTTACTATTAACTGTTATGAGAGTCCCTTCGACACAATGTCAGCATTGATCTGATACTTTTGGAATGGAGGATGATGCTTTATTTTTAATAGTAAACATAGACTTTCAGACATACAGACTTTTATGACGTTTTCGATTGACAAGGTGATTTGCTTTTGCATAAACGTATTATCACGGACTGTTGCATGACGTCTCATTTATACCACGAATGTGACTTTTTCTTCGTACACGGTAACTTTTACAACTACGTATGTTGTTGCATGGACCCAAAGGGACCTATCTTCAAGCCTGTGACTGGACTATAACATAGAGCACGGTGGACTTTTATTGCGTTGCTTGACAACCTTGCTTATCCCTGCTTTCCGGAGAAAAGCTAATCATCAGTGCGGCCTGTGCAGGCTCAGAAACAATTCAACGCTCGAGTGGGTTCTCAGTCGGCGACACAGCTAATCCAAACAAAGGAGTGACGGATTGTATTGACCGCGTGTTGTCTGCTGTGATTGCGCTAGTCACCGCCAGCAGTCACGTGTGAAGACTGTTTGAGCGTGTGATAGTTTGTTTGAACCTCATACAGCTCTTGACTATTGGAATCCTCTAGTACCAATTGGATACTTAGACACTTTATGTTGTGTAATTACATGCTAGGTGTTTATACGATTTTCTTTCTTCAGCCCACACATTGTTTTCTTGATTTTGTTTATTTTTGTATTAGTTGTTATTATTGTTTTTGCTTTTATTCTGCTTGATTATTTATACGTTCCCTTTTAATATGTCAACAGGTGGCAACAGCATTCATCTTTTAAATATCGGTCATCTTAATGTGTATCACCTTTGTCACAAAATACCAGATATTGCTATTCTCCTAAACCAGTCTTCACCATTTCACATCTTTGGATTTACGGAATCTCGTCTAACAGCTAACATTAGTGACCATGCCATAGCTATATACAATTACTCCATTCTCAGGCGAGATGCATCTGCCCCCGGCCATACTGGCCTAGTAGTGTACGTACACTGACAATTCCATCAACAACTATGTAAAGCGGCGTTGTGATTTGGAATCCCCTAATATAGAGTGCATATGGTTAGAAGTTAAAACGACCAAGTCCTCGCATGTTCTGATAGGTTTTGTATATAGAAACCCAGCGGCCTCAGCCTCCTGGCAGGACGAGTTTGTAATAATGATGGATGTTGTTCAAAAGTCCAAAGGAGATGTACATATCTTGGGAGACTTCAACATAGACTTGCAAAAGCAAGGACACACTTCGTGGAGACTGATCTAGGGTTGAAACAACTTGTCCAGTCACCTACCTGAGTTACTTCCTCATCTTCAACGCTGATAGACCATGTATATACCACAAATGTCAGCGTTGTAAAAAATGTTAGTGTACCTAATAATTCCATTAGTGATCACTTTCCTGTTTGTTTTACGTTGTTTGTTAGGTTAGCTAAACAGTCAATCAAAGGACACACTACCATAATGTATAGATGTTTTAAAAAATTCGACCAAACTGCTTTTTTATATGACCTATCTTTAGTACCACTTTATGATACACAAAACTGCAAAAACCTTAACGATGCCCCGTCACGCTGGTACGAGCTGTTTCTCCCTGTTCTGGATAGACACGCGCCTAAGCGCATCAAACGCGTCAAATATCCTGTTATGCCAAAATGGCTCTCTGGTGAGATAAAACAAGCGATTGAAGTAAAAGTTGAATTAAAACGATACAAGAAATTTGCTGAATACAAGAAGCAACGAAACAATGTCAAATCTCTAGTTCGTAAAGCAAAGAGGCAAAATGCAGAACAAGTTATTGCCGACGGCAAAGACATCCGTTCAGTCTGGCAAGTAATAAACAATTTCACCAAAAGGTAACAGTAAACGATCGCCTAATATTCCGCCCGATCTTACTGCAGATCCGTTCAATGCTCACTTCATAACTGTTGCTCAAAATCTGGCGTAGTCAAATACACCTAACACTGTAAACTACACTTGCTCTCATCAACTACGTCACCACAGTCAACAGAGAGCCTGCGGCCCATTTTTAGTACCGCTCATTACTGTCCTAGATGTAGGCAAATCTATTTCCAGTTTAAAAAAACAAATCGTCTTGCGGTCCAGATGGTATTAGTAGTCAGATTTTAAAACTATCTCTGCCCTACGTCCTCGAATCCCTGACCTTTATTTATAATTTATGGATCAGACATAACGGTTTTTTTCCCCGACGAGCTAGAAAAAAGTGAAGGTAATCCCTCTTCCTAAAAGCAAAGATTTATGCAACCTAAACGAGTACAGACCCATTTCCATATTATCCTGTATTTCAAAACCGCTTGAGAAATATATCCATACTCATCTTCTAAACTTTCTGGAGCAAAACCATCTGATAAATGCAGCACAATCAAGATTTCGACCTCTACATTCGTGCCAAACTGCCCTCAATCAGTTAATTGATAAATGACTCTCTGCCATAAATGACAGTAAAGTATCAGGTACCTTCTTTCTTGACCTGAAAAAAGCTTTTGATCTTGTCAGCCACGCTATCCTACTAAAAAAAAAACTACCATTCTATCACATTGACTCAAATACTGTCTTCTTTATATCTTCCTATCTCAGGGACAAAACGCAGAAAGTACTGCTAAATGGCAAATATTCCTCTGACGGGTTAGTAACTTGCGATGTTCCACAGGGGTCTTTTCTAGGGCCCTTATTATTTAATCTATTTATTAATGATCTGCCACTGTGCATATCTCATTTAGACGCAAACTGCGATCTGTTCGCAGATGACATGACCATACACACATCTGATAAAGATATCGCAATCAATAATAAGGTACTCCAACAAAGTCTTGATGAAGTAGCAGGCTGGTGCAGTGATAATCACATGATTATTAGTATTCCAAAGACAAAGAGCATGTTAGTTACTACACGTCAGAAACACCAGCATGGCCTACCACCTTTAACGCTCTCCTTAGATAGCCAGCCTGTAGAACAAGTAACTAGGCATCGCTTATTAGGCGTTATAGTGGACAACCAATTAAGCTGGGAACCGCATACTGACTCTATATGCAAAACAATCTCCAAAAATCTGTTCCTGTTATCAAAACTATAGTTAATACTGATATCTGTAAAATCTTTTTCCATGCGCATATTAAAACGTATTGTGACTACAGTTCTACCGTCTGGGATGGATGCCGCGAAGTTCACCTGAAAAAAGTTAATTCCTTGTATCGTCGGGGCATTAAATGAATACTTTCCGGTCCTACTTCGACTGACGAAAAATTAAAATCTCTCAAGTTACTAACATTGAATAAACAGTTTAAATTTAATCGCTGTGTTCTACTGCACAAGATCATGCACCGAAAAGCCCCATCCTATCTAAAAACTCTATTTTCCGACAATAATAGGAAAAACACGAGAATAGTTCGATCCACCTTCCAAATATTAGATTAGACATCTGTAAAACCAGCCTTTCCTTTTTATGGGCTAAAGCGTGGAATATTTTACCTCCACACCTGAAATCAATTTGTAAGATTAGCGTCTTCAAAGATCGCCTCCATAAATATTTACTTCAGAAGTAATAGTATGTCCGGCTCCAATATGCTACTATTCGTATAGTTAGTGACACGTTTCTATTACCTAATAATCTTCCACTGTCGCTGCAGATTATGCAATTTTTCGACTGTCTGCATTAACATGTCAGGTTTATACATATACATATATATATACATATATTATATATATATATATATTGTTTTAAATTTTCTTATATATATATATATATATATATATATATATATATATATATATATATATATATATATATATATATATATATATATATATATAATTTTTTTTTTCTTAAATTTTTTTCTCATGCGCCATATAAAACGACGAGGAACAATCTATCAATACCAAGGCCGCGCCTCGATATTATTCAAAACTAGTTTGTCTTACTCAGGAGCCAAGCTATGGAATTTGTTGCCGATCAACATTACTGGGGCTCCGTCTTTGTCCACATTCAGGGCCGGCTTATTTCGGCAGCTGAAAGAAACTTAAGCCCATAGTTGTTGTGTCGGCGTTACTCGAGCGCCTCGAGTTGTATTGCCGAGTTTGCTGTTGCTGTTTCTGTTCAAACTAAGTTTTTAGTGTTCATGTTTAATCAGGTTCTCTCTCTCTCTGTGTGTGTGTGTGTGTGTGTGTGTGTGTGTGTGTGTGTTTGTTTGTGGTGTGTGTGTGTGTGTGTGTGTGTGTGTGTGTGTGTGTGTGTGTGTGTGTGTGTGCTAAATTAGTCTTTTTGATAATCACTTTTGCCTTTCCATTTTAATTAGTTTTTAGCCACGTGCGTGTGAAAAGGTCTGTGTACCTAATCATTTATTCTTGAGAAATAAAGTTTAATTTCATTTCATCTCTCTCTCTCTCTCTCTCTCTCTCTCTCTCTCTCTCTCTAAGCGAGTTTCTGTTTAGTGATCTTAACAGCGCACCTTTTGATGAAGTATTTAGTAAATCTGACCCTGACAGCGCTCTCTGTTTGGTATACCATCTTTTTTAAGATCTTAAATAAACATGCGCCCCTGCGGAGGAGACGCGCGTCAAACACGCATCACTCCCGCCGTGGCTTACTAGTACGCAAGACATCATTCAAGCCATGAGGGTGAGAGATGATCTGACAGCAGAAGTGCTTCACTGAATTCAAGCGTGAGCGTAATCGCGTAAAATCTCATCTCGACTCTGCGACTCATTCAGACTTGCAGTTGTTTTTGTGGGGTCTTGGTCACAGCCACGCTACGCCACGCTATAAGCCTTCTGACCTCCGCCACCCGCCATTGCCAGCTTGCCTCGGCGCCACCAACTCAACTGACGCTTCAGCTACCTGGGCCTCAGCTATCCTCGCTTCCCACGCCTCGCCATACTACGCTCTCGCATAGACCAAGTATAATTGGTCTATGGCTCTCGTCACTGCATACCACCATTCCAGTGCCAGCAACACCATTGCCACTGCCAAAGCCACCAACAACGCCAGCGCCTACCGTCAGCCGCCTGACGGGTCTCGCTTTGGTCGGCCTCTAAATTTAAAAAAATAAGCGAAATTAGAGAAGGTATAACCTGCTTGAGCCTGGCTTACTTCTAGCATAGACTATAGTTTAAAGCTAAACAATTTTTATAACCAGATAATCTGAAGTTTTTTACCGCGCCACTTGGTTGGCCGCGGAACTGTATAGCCACTAGCATCGTAACTGGGTCGGCATCGCTTGGCAGTCGGCGCAGGAAAAGGTCAAACGCGCGGCCTAGCATACTAGACCGCGGCGACAGTCTCTCAGTAGCACTGTTCTTGGCTTAGCGAACTACAGGACATTATCCGGCGGCGTGCCCAATTGGTGGTCACGCTGTCCGGACTTAGATTCTAGATAAAATGGAGGACCTCTTTGGGTCAATGTCCTCCTCTGATGGAGAAAAAACCCCCAAAAGAAAAAGACCTAAAGTTAAACCTAGAAATAGGAAGCACTGAGAATTCTGATCTGCCAAATTCACCCCGCCAACTACGGCGTGGGAAGCTTAGGGTAATTTATCCCCTCCCCGCCCCTTCGGCACTGCTCATTCAGGATAAAGTTAATTCTGAGGGTGTTAGCTCGCAGGCAGACATGTCCTGCGAGCACGCCGCATCAACAAAACCTAAACCTAGTAGTGATACTGCTAGTGAGGCACTTACTGTTCTGGATAAATCTAATGCTGAAGATGTTAGCCCAAGGGCAGACTTGCTGTCCTGTGGACTCACCTCAACAACTGAACCTAAACCTGATAACAATACTGATAGGCAGTCAGTCTCTCAAAATCTCAGTCAAAAGGACTCCCCCACCAAACCCCATACTGGCACACCTGACCAGGAGATGGACAGTGTTGAGCCGGGGGAGGAGGAGGGAAATAGCCTTCACTTTCAAATAGTATCTAGAGGCCGTCGTCATAAAAACATTAAAAGTCAAAATGGAGAGTGGACTGACGGGATCCTGGTCGAACCAGTTGCGGAGGAGTGGTGCAGGTTCCCGGTCCGTCTTCGGGACTTGGGGTCCAGCACCAGTCTCATCCGCAATCATGGAACACAGCAGCCACACATTTGTGAGGCTGCCGGGACATCTCCGTCAGAAATCTCTCTAAGACCTATAGGCCAAAATCTTTGGATAATCTCCTGTCCGAATGCTCGGGCACAACAAAAACTCAGTGCAAAAACCAACATAGGGGGGGCACACGTTGAGTGTGTTATCCCCACCCCTAGAGTGGTGGGCGTT
The DNA here is from genome assembly GCA_036245525.1 of Semisulcospira habei. NCBI lineage: Eukaryota > Metazoa > Mollusca > Gastropoda > Semisulcospiridae > Semisulcospira > Semisulcospira habei. The sequence continues at coordinate 300,342,414 of BTPG01000002.1, forward strand.
GTCCACGGTGTCCCCCATGCTGAGGACCTCGTGGAGATTGCCCACACACTCAAACAGCAAGGCTTCAGTGCCACCATCACCCGCCTTAAAAACCGAGATGGCACGGCCTCTGGGCCATAAAAATAGAACTTCTTGGCTTGACCAGCCTACCATCTAAAATTAAAATTGGAGCTCTTCTCTGCCCGCTGGAGCCGTATGCACCCACGGCGGCACATTGTGCCAACTGTTGTCGATTGGGCCACACGGCAAAAGTGTGCAGAGTAAAGCAAGCGACCTGTGTTCGCTGCGGGAGCACAAAACACCGTCGTGCGGACTGTCCCGACACGGCGGTGCCAAAGTGTGTCAACTGTGGCGGCCCACACAGTGCCGCTTATCAGAAATGTCCAAAGATAATCCTTTTCCGTGAGGCAAACAAAATAAGGAATCAAAAGTTATATTCCATATAAAGCAGCGCTCTACAGAGCTCAGTCAAACATTAACCAACGGGCAGCTGCCAAGGAAAGCAATCTCCACAGGCCTGCCTCTCCTAGTTTAGACAAGTCCGCCTGGACCAAGCCTTTGACGCTGTCCAGCCGGACCCAAAATCCTTTGATCTTTCGAATAACTTTTCTAACAGCCTCAGTCAAAATTCAGAATCTAGGACAACTGCAGTTGCTTCTAAAACAGAAGCAATCCAGGTCAAGGGAACTGTCCCTGGACAGTCAGAACTGCAGACTAAAACTTACAAAGAAACTGGTCAACAGACTGACAATTCTCAAAGTGAAATGAGTTCCCCTCCGGTTGCCAACCAGATTGAACACTGCCCCCCGGGGGGAGGTGTGTCCGAATCCGGCACGGAGTCTGAAACTAGTAGCCGATACAGTACCCATCAGTGGAGAAATAAACTACTGAGAGATACGCAGAAAAAGATGAACGAGCTAATTCTGATAGCCAAAACTGAAGACTGGCGAAAAGTTATTAAGGCTCTAAGTGACCTACTAAACCAAGCAGATCTATGGCATAACCATCTTCTTTCTAAAGAAACTGACCTAGACCGACTTGAGAGAAAAGAAGTAAGCTAAACAGTCAATATTTTAACTTATTTTTAAACTGATCTTTTATATTTTTAACCTTAGTCGGAATAAAGTTTTTTAGTTTTGTCCACTAAAGAAAAGGACCGTTGTTGTGGTGGAAATAGAGTCGGATTGGCCTTCAGCCACCGACAACAGACCATAGTCATACTTATTGAATGTAGATATAGAGTGCGAGATATGTTTTTACTGGCCGTGTGGCTTTGTCCACCAACCCTCTTAGCTATTTTTTAACCCTGGTCCCTTCCCCCATAATTCCCCCCCTAAAGAAGTCAAACTAGCTAGTCCCTGATACTAGTAATAGTCAATAGGGACAGTAAGCCAGATTCAAGCGTAAAATCTCTTGTGCGACAGGCTAAAAAATCTTTCATTGATCGCTTGATTAAACATGACAAAGACATGTCCTCGCTCTGGCGCGCTATGGCCGTAGTGACTGGAGGCAAGTGTAATAAATCTCCTTTAATCCCTTCTGATCTGACTGCAGACATGTTTAACGACCATTTCCTCTCAGTTGCCGAGTCTCTTGTCCCTTCAGAAGAAAAAGTTCTCAGCCCTACTCTTGCTCAGACAGACTAGTTGACTTTTGTAGAACGCGAACTGCAGGATCTGATCTTTTCGTGATTCCACCACTGGCAGTGCACGAAGTCGGTAGGGAAATTAGTTCAATGAAGAATAAGAAATCGTCCGGGCCAGATGAAATCAGCCCCAAAATACTTAAATTAGCTATTCCTTATGTTATTGAAACAATAACCTTTATTTATAACTTGTGCATTCAAACGAATATTTTCCCAAAGGAACTTAAAAAAGCCAAGGTTATACCCCTCCCGAAAACAAGAGATATGACTGATGTTAATAACTATCGCCCCATCTCACTATTGTCCATCCTTTGTAAACCACTTGAACGGCATATCCATAAACATCTCTTGGAATATTTAGAAAATCATACATTAATCCATCCCCTTCATTCGGGATTCAGACCAAAGAACAGCTGTCACACGGCCCTAGCACGTCTAACTGATGTGTGGCTACGCTCAATAAATCAGGGCGAATTTACCGGCGCTGTATTTATTGACTTACGAAAAGCCTTTGATCTTGTGGACCATAAACTTCTACTTTCCAAGCTAAATGTGTACTTCGGTAGTTCGTTTGGCAATAAATGCATTTCTTCCTCAAATAACTACAGCCAGAAATCTCTTTACCACCATGGCACAACTCCACTTTTCGCCTCATATCAGCGACAGACAGCAGCGCGTCATGGTCAATGGATCATACTCCTCAAGCGGATTAGTAACACGGGGAGTTCCCCAGGTTCAGTCCTAGGGCCTCTTCTGTTTTGCCTCTTTATAAATGACCTGCCGCTACATTTGGCTAGCGACAAAATTTCATGTGATTTATTCGCTGATGACGCCACAATTCACACCCCGGACAAGAGTATTGATTCTTTAAATTGTCGTTTGCAGCAGGGTTTGAGCAAAATTTCCACTTGGTGCGCAAACATTGAAATGATTTTAAACCCTTCCAAAACGGAATGCATGACGATAGCAACTCGTCAGAAGCACCAGCTCAAGCCACTTACACTCAGCCTGACTATCCATAATGACATCGTTAATCAGGTCACGGAACACCGATTACTTGGTGTAATTGTTGATGATCAGATGAAGTGGCAATCGCACATAAATGCTGTATGTAAAACTGTTGCTAGAAATGTTTTTATGCTTTCAAAGTTGAAGTACTTTATCGATGTTGATGCCCGCAAGTTATTTTACAATGCACATGTCAAATCCCACATCGTTTATGCGTCCACGATATGGGATGGCAGCGGTGACATACACTTGAAGAGGCTTAACGAAGAGCAGCGAAACATACCCTGCCTGATTCAGCCCTAACAACTGACGAAAGACTTGAAAAACTGAAAATGCTACCTCTTAGCAAACATCACCTCTTAAACAAGGGTGTGGTTATGTATAAAATCTGGAATGAGATTCACCCAGAATATCCTTGTAAGCTCTTTACCAAGGCAGGTTCAGGTTATTCTACTTCAAGGCAAAACTTTATTACACCTCGCCCCAGGATAGATCTATTTAAAACCAGTGTATCTTTCTCAGGCGCATCTTTCTGGAACACACTGCCTACATGTACAACACACGCTAGCTCCCTTTCCTCTTTCAAGAAATGCCTCTTCAAGTACTTGTCTGCTGATACATAATCTACCACAACTATCCGTATCAAACATGTGCTTATCGTATAATCAGTGCATGCTGCCGTATGGTTTGTCCATACTAATAATAATCGCCTAATTACATAATTCAAGTCTCTATTATAATCCAAATAATTTTTGCTTTCTGAAGTGAATTTTCACTATGATCCAAATGATTTGCTTCGTATTTAGGTCAAGTTATCATTAGCGCGTGTCTGTGTGTGCGCGCGAGCGTGTATGTGTCAGTGTGCGCGCGTTACGTGTACTTTGTTTTTCGTTTGTTTTTGTATAACGGCCGAATGAATGAATTTTGTTTGTCTCGTCATGTTTAATGTCTCCTAACTTTTCTTTGTGTAATTTGTTACTATTAGTATTACAATTATTATCCTGTGTTTGTAGAGTAGCAACGGCAAGTATGAAAAATGGCACACGTGCTAATTACTTCATCCGTTGAGAAATAAAGTTTCATTTCGTTTCATTTCATTTCTCTCTCACACATACACACACACACACATACACACACACACACACACACACACACACACACACACACACACACACACACACACACACACACACACACACACACACACACACACACACAGTTAAAAGAATCTAATATAGGTAGTAAAAAAGAAAAGGATCTCATTTATTGTGTATGTATGGTCCATTCTGATAGGTATGGAACTTCTGCAGAGCCTGTAGCCCTGGCAAGTAATATGCAAGTCAACAGGTCAGTTGCTTAAACCAGCTATAAGACGGTAGTCATGTAGTTTCTCCTCCCCCCCCACACCCCCCTCTCCTCGCACCATCTTACGCCACACCGACCCCTTCGCAAGAAACACTTGAACTTTAAATAACATTGAAACATTATGCTCTCTGGATTGTTCGCGCTACCATCAAGTCAGTGCATGGGCTGATGACACAAAACAATGTTCAAGCATGTTATGAGTGTTCGCAAGGAATGTACGTGTTAGTTTGAAACATGGCGACTGCAAGCGGATTGAGGTTTTCTGGTCGTGTGAGTAGTAACACTGAGAGAAAAGACGTTTCTAAGACCACAGGAAAACAATTCAAAGTTAATTTGTTGTCGGTTGTTTGTGTTGAATATTCTTTAAAACGCTATAACAAAGTCCCTTTATATGGAGTTTTGGACACCTCTTTCCTCCCCCCTCCACCCACCCGCACGGGTATATTTTGACGAGTAGTGACCGTAGTCCCGACACACGCATCCCCCCCTTACCCTCTACCCCCTTTTGTTTGATATTTCGGCGACTGGTGAAAGTTTTCGGCCATTGGAAGCAAAGTGTAGCGTCGGGAGGCCTTTTGTGTCAGGTTGAAGGTCCCAAACAAAAGGTTGGACCCCCCCCCCCCTCCCCCTTTGTTGTTTGATATTTCGCCGACTGGTGAAAGTTTTCCGCCATTGGCAGCAAGGTGTAGCGTCGGGAGGTCTTTTGTGCCAGATTGAAGGTCCCAAACAAATAGTTGGAACCACCCCTGAGGTAACTGTTCCACCCCGTGTGTGTGTGTGTGTGTGTGTGTGTGTGTGTGTGTGTGTGTGTGTGTGTGTGTGTGTGTGTGTGTTCAAACGCCCAAATAGTGTACAAAGGTGATTGGATGGTAAAATGTTAACAGTCTACGATATCGTACACCCTGAATATCAAACGCGCCATAGTTTAATGTGCTCCTGACTTACATCGTCACAAACGTTGTCTCATGCATATGGCTGTTTGGGCTTACTGGACGGTCTGCTCGGCCGTTGGCCCACCACTTGCGATATTTGAAAAAGGGCTAAATGCCTTTTAGCACAGTAATATTCTTTCATTCTGTTCCGATTGGAGCAGCACAACTGTGGGCATACATAATTGTAGTCTCAGTCTTACACTAAGTAGAAACATACTGTAAGCTGTGTATGTATGTATGTTTGTGTGTGTGTGTGTTTATTGCACCCTCCCCCCCCCCCACACACACATTCTCACCCACCTGCCTCCATTTTTAATATTTATTCCCAGCATAGACGTAGTACTCACACTTTTAGCATAAACTGAGTAATTTTCACCTCACTTCAAAGCCAGAAAAATTACAAAAACTTTAGCTGTAAAAATTCATACTCTGGAAACGTAATGAAAATCAATCCACTTTAAGCTCAATGTACTATTATAAATGATGTCAACAGATTTTTCAAACTGTAAATATGAAGTGCATATATATTACTGGAAGTATTTTAGTTCATAAAAAGTTTTTGTATTCGTGTAATTTCATTAATCATGGAAGAAGTACACCAGAACACTGCACCTAAAACGTGCCATATTCATAGGATCCAAATATGGAATGCTGTGACGTCATGTATAAAAAGAAGAATGTAATAAAGTTTATTATTTTCTGAATGCCCAACAAAGGACGAACACACCGATACCAAATAATAAGTATTTTCTTGTAGTTATCATAGCTTTACTGTCCATCTAGTACCCCTACCCCCCAAAATTATGACCCCTTTCGGGGGTGGGTTCGGCCAAACTCTGTGGTTTCTTCGATACGGTGTTGATTTTGGGCAAACACCTAGGAACCTACGTGGTTTTGGATAGACTTTCAGAAAAAAACATAGTTTCCGATCCCCCCGGGGGGGGTGGGGGGTGGGGTGGGAATGGGGTCCATGGAGGGCCGAAGGTCTATATCAGTAATCGGTCTAGCTGTCGGATGCTGTACAGTCGTTTGCTGACACTCCGTTTGCGTCGAAATGTGTGTCCTGGTGTAGTGTGTTTATGAACAGTGCGGCTACTCTTTATAATTTATTTGTCATTTCTGTTATTTTCTGCTGTCGTATTGAACAGTTCGAATTAATTTAATATTAAAAATTTTATCAAAGACTGAAATTGACCTGCCAAAAGTGGATTTATTGAACACTTTGTGATCGTTATGGAGGGAAGGTGTGCTGTTGATCTCAGATGCCTTGTGGTAGCTTCAGTCTTGGCTGTCGCTTGTCGTGCGTTCAACATTGATGTCAGCAAAGCCGTCGTCTTCACCGGGAAAAAAGGAACGGGGTTTGGGACCAGTGCAGAGTTCATACAGACAAGCACAGGCGCTACTGAGTAAGTTGTTATTTAACGCAATCACCGATGACACGGGGGATCTGTTGGGTATGTTTCATGGATAGTGCTAGATTACCTGGACGGCAAACTAATGGGACACTGCCATCAAATTATATACTGACGAGCAAAAGAAATGCGACATTTTTGGAACCATCGGTTCCAAAAATGTCGCATTTCGTTTGCTCGTCAGTATACATGACTATAATGGTCGATTCATCTGCCGCACTTGATACATATTTATTGAGAAAGTTTTTAATTCAGCCCAAGACCTTAAAAGTCTTAATTTTTCATTAATCCATTGACAGCCGGGAGAAAAAGTCAATACGACCTGCAACAGACATTTTATATCGTCATGAGCCCCACAATTGCGGGGTCTCGTGGGGATCTATTCTTCTTGCTGACACCACTTTGAATCAATGTTCCTGGGACGGCTGGGGTTCCTTGGCGTTGAATTTGTTTCTTTCCAGAAACACAATCTGCGTTCACTGGCAATGATGGAGTTACATTTGTAAAGGTGGTGCGATCTAGTGTCTGCTAAAGTAGATGGATCAACCGTGATAAGACAGTAGATTTATGCAAAACTAATGAGGATTTATTTTATTCGACTTTAACTCATTCAGCCCTGCGCACGTATTTCCCAAATTTTGTAGGCGGCGTCTAACGACTATGCACTTGTTGCAGGAGATGGATCGACCATGATAATTCAAGGGCAGTGCCAGATTAGCTTGGCGCCGACAGGCGCCAAGCTAATCTGGCACTACCCTTGAATTATCATGGTCGACCCATCTCCTGTTGTAGTGCGTCATGGCTGAATGGGTTAAGTGCTTAGCATCTATCGATTCTGTAACAGAACAGCGCCCTCTTAGCCGAAACAGTTTAACTCATTCAAGGCGCCCCGCATCAATGCGTCGAAAGTGTCGTATAGCGTTGCCGGCGGCAAGGCTATACGATACTTACGCACCAATTGATGCAGCGCGCCTAGAATGAGTCAACACAAAGGCTATGAGTTTCAGACGCTGAATGACTGCTTATCAGACGTTGCTAAGGTGAAAGGAGCTCTTGTCGCTGTGTCCACTGTGTGTGTGCTAGTCTGTGATTGTGAATCTTACAGTCTAGAGCCGTAAGTTCGACAGTAAAAGAACAGCACACATGTATGTCCTTTTACATGCATTGACTAATGTTTGCTGTCCATTTTTTCGAACAATTCCAGCACCAAATTTCTCCGTTTACATCATTCTAATCGCAAAGACAGTCACGAATTCACATTACCATGCAACGACATTGTAGCTGCCACTCAGTGGTTAGCCAGAATGCTGCAGGTTTGCCCTTGCTGCTTTAAACAATCAACAAAATATCACTTCCGTTAGGCGGTGCAGGCAAAAGAATGCTGCATCAGTGTAGAGAGTGTTACGTTGCTTTCTACAAAAAATAACACTCAAATACTACAAAAATGAAAACAAATTAAATCTTTAGTCTGCACAACTGTAGTCTCAAGTTAAATATGAAACACTGATAGAAAGCAGTAGTTCTAAGACCGTATATTCTTGCAGTATGGCGTAGCTGGATGTGATTTACGGAGCAAATTTGGACATTAGCAGTGGCGGATCAGTCCGCCTTCTCTCGAGGTGGGAGGAGTTTCGAATGTTTGATTGGGACATTGAAGGGCAGATAATGTTTTGTCGGGTGCCGGATGGGGGAGGAAGAGAAAGAGATTAGAGGCAGAGAATTAAATTACATCTCAAATCATTATAAAGTGCGTCCCCCTCCTTCTCTTCCATTTATTTTTGTCTGGGGGTGGGGGGTAAGGGGGGGGGGGTGGAACCACAGGACCTCTCCCCCACCGGCCCAACCCTTTATAGCCCTTTGGTTTTAGTCGCGATGATTCCTGCAGGTTAAACCTCTTCTCCAGGTTGTATGTGGGAGCCCCGCATGCCACCGTTACAGACAGGAAGCGGTCCGGCATGTATTTTTCGTGCAAACCATTAAGCTCTCGGACACCGTGTGCTACACAAACGTCAACGCCACAACATTGGTCATATAAAGGGACGTATTGCCAACCGCTTGAAGGTAATACATCATCATCACCGTCATCTGACCCTCATCATCCTATACTTATGCAGCGGGGGGGGGGGGGGGGGGGGGGGGGGGGGGGGGGAGGCGGGGGGGGGGGGGAGGCGGGGGGGGGGGGGAATCAGTTTTGCTCATTCGCATGTCGTTGTTGCCGTTACCATTACCGCCGTTATATGTCAAAAGCCAGTATGTCAAGTTTTGAGAAAAGCCGGATTTTTATTGCTATACATCGAAAATCTCGCTTATCTTGAAAATGGACAGACTGGCTTTTCCAAAATAACGGCAGATTACATGTATTATTATGAGTGCAGAAACACCTAACTGTACCTTAACCCCGGGATTAAATGCTGGCACCGAATACCGCTAGGCCACATCATTATCCCCGTGCGTATAAGGCCATCGGGCCGACGTCGGCCGCCGTTGGCCCGCGCACGGCTGTGCGAGGGCCAGCGGCGGCCAACGTTGGCCCGATGACATTTTACACATTGGGATCATCATCGTCATCGTCATCAAGTAACATATGAATGTGTACTATGCAACATGATACTAAAGTATCGTCAGTTTCGTATAGTTTTGTATAGTACGGTCATACGATTTATTGATAGACATACAGCATACAATAAGGCGTATACGGTAAAGTAAGAATATGAGTGTGAATACTTACAGTTACAAACAGGAGCCACATCACTTTTGGAGAGGAGCAGGAACTGTTTGGGCAGACTATCGCCGTCCTGAACAAAACGGCGCTTCTGGTGGGTGCACAATCGGTGCTTTTTTTGTAACTATTAATAACAAAATGTTTGTTTGTTTGTTTGTTTATTTTCAGTTATCTCTGTTTGGTATCCTCTTTGGCTTGATTTTCTTTGGTTTGTTTGGTTTAATTTGATTTAATTTGATTTGACCTGGTTTGGGCTGGTTTGGTTTGGTTTGCTGTGAACCAGCTGAAACTGTTATAGAGGTATTGGCTTCTTTTCATGATGTTTAGATGCAGGGTTCAGTTACTAACATGGCCCTACGCGATTCATGTGACGTCAGTTAAGTCAACGAACATCAACAACAACAACAACAGTTACTGATTGCATGTCTGATGTCTTCTGCCAGCGTTACTAGTCACGACAGTAGGCTGATTGGTACTTGTAATAATAGTAACGACGACGACGATGACGACGACGACGACGATGATGATGATGATGATAATAATAATAATAACCAATGTGTATAATTGTTGCATTTGTAAACTACACATGTTACCGAGCTGTGAATAAACCCGATGCTTGAATACTTGCACTTGTGGTTCTCTTCTGTGAACAGATATGCGGGCCCATGTGGTCAGATCTGTGCTACTGGAGTCAGGCCTTCATTTTCAACATTGGGAGGTGTAGGGTGGTGAACTCGAAGCTTGCAGGAGCGGAGGGTTACACACCTTACCGCGAGGAGTCACAGAAAAATTATCGGACAAAGATTAACATCAGTCATGGACTTCAGGACGACTACTACAACGGCCTAGCAGAGTTCGGATTCTCCGCCGCATCAGACGGGGTGAGGGCAAGACAGTGAACCCTTTGGCAGTTGGTAGCGCGTTTTGTCACGATGATTATTGCAGGAAATTTCGCAACAAAACGCGCTACCGACAGGCAAAGGGTCAACTCCCTTGTTTGTGCATCCACCTTGGGACGGGGGTGGGGGTGGGGTGGGGTGGGGGGTCCGGGGGGGGGGGGGGGGTTGGGCGTGGGGGGGGGGGGGGTTGTGAAAACTTGTGAGGATTCTCTTAAGGACACAGATCACGGCAAAATATTGCACATAAGCAACTTCAGTTAAAGATACGATAATTCCATGAAAATAATACTTCTATTTTGAGTTTCAGAAAGGGCGAGCAGTCATTGGTGCTCCGGGCTTCAGCGTGTTACGTGGTATGTACCATAGTCACGTGTTCTTTAATATTCTTCATACTGACTTATTGTTGATGTACATGACCTTGCTCGTAAGAAATTGTCTCAACGAAATTCCCAGTGAAAATGAGCAATAAGTCATTCATACTGAAGCGGTCACTATCTCTGAGTTGGTATACCTCGCCCTGTGCCTAGGTAACATGCACCAGCGGCGCTATTGTTGCTATTTTCGCACCTGACCGGTCGCTCGGACCGATCCTGTGCACTAGATCGGTTAGAGCGTGTGCTGTCTGCACCTGTACTGAGCAACCGCGTGAAAGAATCACGTGCCGTTTGATTGCTGCAAAATAATATGAATAAAGAATAAACCCTTTCCCATATGCAATCCGTAGCGGCAACTATGATAATACATCCTTATGCTAGCACCACGAAACATTACACGATTTGGCAGATTTGAAAAATAGCTTTTTTCCTCAATGGACGGTGGCGATTTTGCGACATCTGCATCGCTTTGCGGCAGAAAGCACCGTCGTAGCCGTAGTGCGGCGAGGGACGAGTGCACTACAGCTTGAATGGACTCGATTCAGGAATACGCAAGTTCTGACGAGAACGAACTGCCCCCGGAGACCTATGTTTTTTTCCAGTAGGGATGTACGCCCTCAAACATGTTATGCTCAAGGGTTTTGAGCAGCCTATTAAACCGCTACAAGCGGAACTTGACGTGAAACTCAAGTATGTAAGGGGAGGTAACGATAGAACCAGAAACGAACCGTTTTTCGGCTGCGATCACAATCTTCCGAGGGAACGTACGAGACCACACTACAAGTGCAGAAGCCTACCTGCGCGCATAGTTCAAGTGCGCAAGACCAGTCCGAGCCGGCAACCGGACTGATGCGAAGGCGCAGTAATGGCGCCATTTGTGCGTTTAACCTAGGTACATGTCGGGGCTAGGTATACCAACTCAGCGTCACTATCGCATACTTTTTATGACACTGTACCCGGGGTCCTGCGTAACGGTAAATACTGCTTTCCAAGTCTCGGTCGGGAGGTCACCTGACTAGGCCAATGAACGTATCATTTGCGTCAGTACTAAAATGAATTTTATTTTTCAAGAAGACAGTTTGGTAGTGTATGCATATGTAGATTTTTTTTCAGACTCGTGTAAATCGCAAGTGTAAGACTAGAAACGCCAGACCAAAATGTGACTGCCAAGCGTGTAAAATGCAAAGAAAATCCAAAGAAAGAAAGAAACACACTTAAATACAGCATCATTTATCAGTTTTATAAAAATGGGCACATAGACAAAAATACAATTTCATATACTGGTAAACAGTTCGCCGCAAACAGGAAGATATCTGCGTTGCACATTAACTCATTCAGCCCCACGCACGTATTTCCCAAATTTTGGAGGAGTCATCTAATGACTATTCATCTGTTGCAGGAGATGGATCGACCATGACAATTCAAGGGTAGTGCCGTCGGCGCCAAGCTAATCTGGCACTACCCTTGAATTATCATGGTCGATCCATCTCCTGCTGTAGTACGTCAGGGCTGAATGGGTTAATCATTTAGCTGTCGGTAGCGCATTTTGTTTCGATGATTCCTACAGGAATCATCGCGACAAAAAGCGCTACCGACAGCCAAAGGGTTAACCCCAATTGTAATTTTATTTTAAGTGAGCTCGTATGGATGACATTTTATCAGTCATGCAGTCTAGCAGACGGGGGAGGTGGGGGGTGGGGGGGGGGGGGGGGGGGCTTGACCCTTGTTAACTTCTGTGTTACGAGGAATGATCAGAAAGTAATGCTAGTTGGGCCTCCATTTCTAAACTAGTAAAGTCACATAAATACAATTAGTATCAAAACAAATTTCAGCCTTTGCCCTTTATTCGTACACAATACGGAGCTGGTATCTTTAGCCTGTCACGTCATTGAAAAAGTGATATAAGTGTAAACAGCATGTGACGTCATTGAAAAAGTGATATAAGTGTAAACAGTGGACTCTCTGATAATAAATTTATTTATACATTTTGAAAAGGTTGACACTTTAAAACAGCCGTGTCAAAATCCAAACAAAATTGAAAGTTGTTTTATATGGTAATTGTGTATTGTCTGGCACTGACTGCAAGTGGACTGTGCAATTTAACTCTAAAAGAGAGGGCTTTGAAGGCAAGTACTGGTTTGACTGTCCATTTTCAGCCGGAAACGAGCAAACTTTGCTCTTTATTTACACATTTATTTACACATTGATAGGAAAATGCAAATATATTTGATCTGGAGAAATATCTTGAACTTCCGACCTTTCTTTTGGAACAGTTTAAAGGATAGTGTGCAATGGCCTTGACCTCCAAAATCGATAATGATACTCCATTTCTTGACAGAGACACAGATGCTGCAGACAGTTGATCGCTTAGATTAACAACTCGAATCGTTTAACATATGTGGCCTCTAACGACCGTGTGATATCATCACTGAAGGCGATACTTGCTTGTCCTGAAACTGCACCCCTAGCAAACAGTCCAATCAGGAGTGGTTGGCCTCTGATGAGAAGAAACTAGAGCACTTTGGTCAAATTTTCAGAATTGACGGAAACATTTTCTCTATTTAAAAAAACAACAAAAACAAAAACAAAAAACCCTTTCGAGGTCTATGCCAAATTTTACCAGTGGAGCGCGCAGGCAAAGCAACATATCATGTAAGAAATTCTTTTTCCAAAAGTGTTAAAGTCTGTTCATGAGCAGCGGCCAACTCTCAGTGGTCAGAACATTTTGTTTTTTTCTTGAAAATGCCAGTGACCACAAAGCCAAGGTCACTGTGTCCTACATAGATAAGCAAAACAATCATGTTCTTCCTCAGCCATCATACAGTCCGTGCCTCATGAACATTTGGTTCTTCCCTAAACTCAACTGAAGAGGCTGGCAGGTTGGAGTTTACCGCATCCAGGATCTAACAAAAGCCGTAAATTCGCATTTCCAACCACAACCTTCATCAGAATACTACTGAGAATCTTGCCTGAAGTAGATGAAATTTCGCGCAAACAGCGGAGGATATTTGCTATTACGAAATGTGAAAATATCAAGTAAATTGGGCCATCAGTTTCGGTTTTACGGCACAACTATCATTAATTTTTTTTTAATTTATCATACTTCGTAGTAGGTGATGCTCCTGACAAGTGCGCGCGGGCTTGACATTTTTGCGTACACGAAACTCCCTAGTTCATATACTGTATTTCAGTATCGTTAGTCCTGTGTGATATTTTCGTAAAGTATCTCTTATCTGGTCTTCTCATCACTCTTGTCTTCTTTTCTTTTCCCTTGTCACGTCTTTTCAACCTTAAACTTTTGTGTGTGTGTGTGTGTCTCAGGGGGAGTTGCAGTGTTCGACACTGAAAACGTGAACTTCACAATCATGACGGACATTCACAACCCTGCTCCAGAAACCTACCTCGGTAATTAGCACATTCAGCCCTGACGCACTACAGCAGGAGATGGGTCGACCATGATAATTCAAGGGTAGTGCCAGATTAGCTTGGCGCCTGTCGGCGCCAAGCTAATCTGGCACTGCGGCCTTGAATTATCATGGTCTGTCGGCGCCAAGCTAATCTGGCGTTGTCCTTGAATTGTCATGGTCGATCCATCTCCCGCAACAGGTGCATAGTCGTTAGATGACGCCTCCAAAATTTGGGAAATACGTGCGCCAGGCTGAATAAGTTAGTACAGTTTGCATTACTTTGCTAAGTAACCTGTGGCACATTACAAATAGTTGGTATTTGTATTATTTTTAAATCCAAGCTTAAAACACACCTTTTCTCTGTTGCATATACTTAAAGACCATCTTGTCTGCCGGCTCATCGTGTGTGCGTGCGTGCGCGCGCGCGCGCGCGTGTGTGTGTGTGTGTGAATTTTTCTGTTTTGTTTTGCTCCTTGTAAATCAATATATTTTTGTTGTTGTATGTGTTTGCTTTTTGTATTTTGCTTTGTGATTCATTACTGTGATCGTAAAGCGCCTAGAGCACCTTGGTGATTAGGCGCTATACTAATTACCTTTATTATTATTTTTAATCGACAATGGTTGCTGAGGGATATTGCCAGCAATAGCTTGACACTTCCGGGCTCCAAGCCACTTATGTCACCATCCTTGTTCTTTCGAAGGCAACTCTCAAACGTAGGAATTTCGACTTAAGGGTTTATTTGTTAACCGCTAAGCTACCGGGGCAAGGCAAACGATAGTTGCAAGAGACATAAACCTTTATGAGCCCCCGCAGTCGCGGGGGCTCATGAGGATTTATGTCTCTTGTGAGTCCTATTTTTTAAATTGTCTAATATCGTCCTATTTACAGCTGCCGGAGTTCTTCACGCGAATGTAGGTCAGCGTGCAGTCGTTTCCGACGCGAAATTGACTGGGGTCACTAATGTTTGTCAGGCTCACTAGACCTAGTCATAGCGACAAGGAAGCAGAACATGGACCAGGATAAAGTTTATTCTTCGTAATGGGCGTCTCGCCCCACACAAAGAGCCTCTTGACTTCATTCGGCTGGCAAGAGAAAACATTGAGCTTTTGTTTGAGACAGACGACTCTCAACGAGAGCGAAGTCACACGGCCAGCTTGCCCAGTTAGCATAGATAGCATTCCAAACATCTCCAAGATTCTTATGAGCCCTCCGGGCTCATGAGGATCTATGCCTGTTGGAGATGTTTAAGTGTTTTTAAAGTGTTCTGCAAAAAAAAACCCCTCACTATTGTATACATGGTCCCTTCCGTTTTCAATCATGTCCTTGCTCACTCACACACACACATACACGCACACACACACACACACACACACACACACACACACACACACACACACACACACACACACACACACACACACACACACACACACACACACACACACACACACACACACACACACGGCACACACACACACACACACACACACATCTGAGTAAAAGTTAATATGTACAGGAATGAACACACACACACACACATACACACACACACACACACACACACACACACACACACACACACACACACACACACACACACACACACACACATCCCGGGCGGAGTAAAAGTTAATATGTACAGAAATGAAATGACATAATAATTCTAACCAAAAGCAATAATCGACACATACACGCACGCGTGGGTTCGACCCGCAGTCCTGTGCACCAATACACACCCGCCAGGCATGACACACGCAAGCACACACTGATGCACCTTCCGTTTTCAGTCATGCCTTTACACACACAAACATACACACACACACATATCGGCGTAAAAGTTAATATGTACAGGAATGAACACACACACACACACACACACACACACACACACACACACACACACACACACACACACACACACACACACACACACACATCGGAGTAAAAGTTAATATGTACGGGAATGAAATGACATAATAATTCTAACCAAAAGCAATAAGGCAACACACAAACGCTCGCGAGGGTTCGACCCGCAGACCCGTACCCGCACCCGCCAGGCATGACACACGCAAGCACACGTGCCCCTTACTACACAAAATGACATATATATGAATATGAAATTCGGTGAAATGGGCGGGGGGAGGAAAAAAGAAAAAAAAAAAGATAATGAAAAAAAGAGAAGCCTGGCTGAACCAAGGTGCACTCATTACAGAATGAAAAGCAATCTTCAAATTGCATATAAAACGCCGAGGGTCGTAAGTTTCTGCTGCGTATCACATGTAACATGTAGCTGAAATAGTATGTTATCTACTTCTAAGATATTTAAGCAGTTGTGTCCTGAACGTTTTGACTGAAGAGGTTCTCTGATATATGCGGGAATCGTGTTCCAAAACTTTGCCCCTCAATAAGACAAACATGTCTTATAAATATATAGGCGTGGCATTGGCACTACTGACCAGATTGTTCCCATGTGCTCTACTAGACATATGAGCGAAATGAAATAGATTAGTGAGATACGTTGGCGTTTTCGAGCGTGTAACTGTGTACAAGAGTATAAGTTTGTTGTAACTAAATTGTTGCTCAAGTGGCAGGATGTCTTTTTTTCTTGGCTTGACTTTGCGAACGAAGATTCTATAGGGCTTGCCCACGTCGTCTGCAGGCATTTTCGTGGCTGCGGAGGCCAATCCGGGACAGGCAGGTTCGACCGCAGTGGCTGCAGGGGAAGGTCCGGACAGGGTTATGAGTTACGACAACTCTGTTTTTTCTTCTGAGCCGCTTGTCCTTAAGGTTAGCTCTGCGAGAGTCCTCAAAGGAGACGGCTGCCTTGTGAATGGTGGAGCGCCAGGTGTCACGGTCCGCAGCAAGCGAAGACCACTGGCGGTGGTCGATTTGGCAGGCACTAAGTGACTTCTTGAGACCGTCTTTGTATCTCTTCTTTGGTGCCCCTCTGTCTCGGTGTCCAGTGGCGAGCTCGCCGAACAGAGTGATCTTGGGTAGGCGATGATCCTCCATCCTGGAGACGTGCCCCGCCCAGCGAAGCTGTGTCCGCAGCAGCAAAGCCTCGATGCTCACAGTTTCCGCCTGTTCAAGGACCTCGACGTTGGTGACATAGTCACTCCAGTGAATGCTGAGGATGGTACGCAGGCAGCGCTGGTGAAAGCGTTCGAGGAGTCGTAGTTGGCTGCGGTAGAGGGCCCAGGACTCGGAACCGTACAGCAGGGTGGTGAGGACGACAGCTCTGTACACGCTGATCTTGGTGCCTTTTTTCAGCTGTTGATTGTGCCACACCCGCTTGAATAGTCGCCCGAAAGCACAGAGATAAAACAATAGAGACCCGTAAGACAATGAATTCAATAGAGCCGCATCAGTCATTAATTTACATAATTTTTTAATATCAAAATTTTGACCCCAATTTTACCCCCGTTAATTCTGAATCAACCCTTTGATTTTTAAAAAGTGATGAGTATGACTGATGCGGCTCTATTGATCTGATTATATATCGGGACTCTATTGTTTTATCTCTATAACTATTGTCTCTGTCAACACCTAATGACCTTAATTAATTACTAATTACGGTCATTAACTTTTACATGACCGTTTCTCTCAATACTGCCAGAGTCGATTTCCGAAAAACTCACATGCTATGTCCCACACATATCATTTCAGTTCACGCATGACAAGACTCAATGCCAAACCCTCTTTCAATGAGTTGGGTAAAAGCTTTCACAGCGCCATTCACACCGCGTCACGCGTGAAAAGATGTTTAGAAATGTGTTTGTGCAGGCAAGTTCACAGGAGGGCCGCTCAGTGCTAACTTTATTCAATTGGCTCTGAACATAACAAAACATACACGCACAAGCGGACACGCCAGTTGCAGACCAAGATAATTCAAGGGCAGTGCCAGATTGCCATACAAGTTATATACACAGGCATACATACACACACACACACATACCAACACATAAACACACGCACATGCACACGTACGTACGTACATACTAACATAAACACGCATATACTGACTTGAATACATGAATGCAAACAAGTACACGACTTTTTGAATTAGCCCATGCGTGGACAAAAGCCTTTTTCAAGCATAATGGCTTGTTATGATGTGGGTAGGGGACAGCCCTGGGGGGCACGCTTGTTATCTCTTTTCATAACATCTACAAAGATCTAAGTGCATTCACGTACACGACGCTTTGAATCAACCCATACGTGGACAAAAGCCTCGGCGTTTCTATGTACGCGCGCCGTCTGTTGCTACTGACTTATCTGTGCATGAAAGGACGCACAATCTGAGTGCACTTAGAAATTACCTGCTTACATAGATCGATTTAATACAACCAGCACCCTGGTCAGGTCGGGACCAAGTGGAACTTTTAAACACACACACACACACACACACGCACACACAGACACACTAACACTCTAACAACACAGACACGCATACACAACTTGGTATGACAGAGCTGATGTCATACATCTCAACCGGCTAATAGTCCAATGAATAAATTATAACAAAAACAACAGGTCATTTTCAAACACTAACCGGCAAGAATAAGTCCGATCCGGCAAAACCTGATCCTAAAATCGATCTTGGTCTTTCCAAAATGTTATGCATATCTAAATTAGGAACAAGCCTGACGAGTCTTATGCTACCCGACCAGACTTGTCGAGCAAGTTTTGTGAGCTGGGGGTTTCTGTATGTGTGTTGTTGATTTTCAGTTTCGGTGAGAAGTTGCAAGAGCCCTCAGTCACACGCATGCCATGTAATCGTGCACGCGCACACGCACGCACACGCACGCACACGCACGCGCACACGCACGCGCACGCGCACACGCACGCGCACACACAGACACACACAAACAAACAAACAGACGCATAAACAAACAGACACACACACACACACACACGCACTTACAGACACTCATGTCAGTACAATTTTATCGTAAGCATGAGCTGCCAGGTGGTGTCACGGTTGATCGCCTTTTGTGTTGCCTCACGCCGCGCTATTAGCGGCCACATTCCATTCCTTTTCAATTCAGACACGAGCCGCATTTTGAAAAGGCTCTTACCCGTCAATGGCCTTTATAGCTATACCCTTTCAAATCGCTAAGTAATGTCAAAAGTCAACAGGGAAACATCATGATTTCAAAGAAGGGGTGATTTCAAGTGGGCTTAATGTACTCATGTCTGTGAAATCAAAGGGTGGTCTCTCTCTCTCTCTCTCTCTCTCTCTCTCTCTCTCTCTCACACACACACACACACACTGACACACAGACAAACACACGCACTGACACACGCACTGACACACACACACACACACACACACAAACACACAGAACATGTATACACAAACACACAGAACATGTTCTCACATGTAGCCCACTCGATCACAGATTCTTATGAGCATGGCGAGATTCTCAAGAGCCACTGTTTTTAATCGGGTTTGAGTCAACTGTAAAGATTTTTGAATCTCTGCATAATCCAATGGCACACACACACACACACACACACACACACAAATAGACATGTCACTGAGCTAAGACTACAAAATGAACATACCTGAAATCATTATCCTTGCTACACACAAACAGGATATCCTCAATGAATACTCACTCACAAATCAGTGACGCAGTTGTCTACCAACTTGGGTATGCAACATATAGTCTATGGGAGACAACTCTGTACAGTGGTTAAATCTTTCAAGTGTTTATGCCCCTTATGTCATTGACTAGGAAATACAGAGTTTTATACCTGAGTGAGTGTGTCTGTGGTTTGAATCTAAATCCATTTAGCTTACATAGAAGCAGTAACACAGTGTAAATGTAAAACGTTACTGACAACATAGCTGATTGGTGCAAACGTATAAAATTACTATTCAGTGTAATTTCCTAGAAAACATGATTTTGCTTGATAACAATTATTCTTTTGTTTGTCTAATAAAAATGACAGACGGACAAACCCAAGTGTTTGATGTTACAGAGTGCTTCAAAGATGTTATGCACTTTACTGACTTAAAAACACGTGTGTTTGGACCCAGCTTTAAACTCTCAACACCGTCAATAAGGATATACACGACATATAATGTTACTTTGGAATATTCAGATGGATTACCAGGTTATGATTATGAGACTGTTGATCTTAAGACAAATGCTTTTAAAGTTTATAATGCTAACAGTGGCCACTTGCGTTGGTTTGAGGTACTGTGTAATGACATATTTAATCAATTAAGAAAACAACATTGTTATATTGAAAGTGTTACGTTCAATAAAGTAATATTGCACCTGCAGGACAGGACTTCAAGACAAACACCAGGAAAGTAGTTGACTTGTTTATCATAACTACCGATAATACAGTATTACATATGGTGTGACAGTGATAATTTTTTTTTTCATTTATTATTTTGTCGGTCAAATAAAAATGACGGACAATTCACAAAGCCCTGGCCCATCAAACCCTGGCTCATCTGGTTTAAGAAACGTGTTTCATACAACAAACTTACCCATATCCAATACTAATAATGTCTATGAATCAATAGAAAACTCTTTTTCTGTCATACAACAAAATCTTCTGACAGGCAGTGTTAAGATTCAGATTGTTGCAAAAATCAAATTCACTAGATTGGACGGTGAGGTAATTGTATCGTATATATCAACAAGACAACACACTGTTAACACAAGAAGGGAATTAGAGAACGTGTTTAGAGACAGACTATTACCAGACTTTCTACAGGCAATTGACAGTGCAAGAATGAAGGGGTCTGGTTGGCACGAAGGACATGTACATGAACTACAACTAAAGCAGTCTAGGTATCATCCTATATTAGGTAAAGCATGGTTACCACTGCCAACAGAAGTAGTAAACAAAAAGGCTGTCGTCAACATACAGAACAATGACAACCATTGTTTCATGTGGTGTGTGCTTGCTAAACTACACTTTGTAAAGTCAAAGCCTGAACGTGTATCTAACTACATCAAATTTGTAAACGAACTCAACTTTAGTGGCATTGAGTTCCCTGTTAAAATAGAGGACATAGATTTGTTTGAAAAACTAAATCCTGGTATATCTGTAAATGTGTATGTGTGGGATAATGAATCTGAGAACAAGTTACAGCCAATTAGAGTGTCCCCACTGGCACCAACCTATGGTCAGTCAGAAGATAAGCATGTTGACATGTTGCTAATCGGAGATGACAATAACTTTCACTACACAATTATTAGGAATATGTCACGTCTAATTCATAATCATACAACAAAAC
Organism: Semisulcospira habei; assembly: GCA_036245525.1. Taxonomy (NCBI): domain Eukaryota; kingdom Metazoa; phylum Mollusca; class Gastropoda; family Semisulcospiridae; genus Semisulcospira; species Semisulcospira habei. The sequence continues at coordinate 300,363,443 of BTPG01000002.1, forward strand.
ACAAGGGCAAACAGGAATTTTGTAATAGATGTTTACAGAGGTTTTCCTCTATTGCAGTGGCACATAAACATGTTCTGCACTGTAGGTCATCTGATGACATTCAAACTGTACTTAAGTACCCTGATCCTGGTAGTCAAGTGTATTTTAAGAACTATGGGAATCAGCAAAAGTTGCCGTTTGTAGTGTACGCTGATTTTGAATCACTGGTTGTTCCGTATGAAGGTCCTGTTCCAGAGTCATTACCAAAGACTATAAAATTGAGTGACCAAGTGGTGTGTTCTTTTGGATACATTCTTGTTAGGTCAGACGGTCTTCATTCAGAACCTGTTATCTACAGAGGTGAAAATGCAGCATGTCTGTTTTTAACAGAAATGAGACATCTGTACAGTCAGGTAGTACAGTATCTCACGACATGTCAGATGCCTTTGGTGATGACAGAAGAAGACAAATTAAAATTTGATACAGTTGAGATGTGTTGGATTTGTGAACAGCCTTTAGGTGGTGACAAAGTTCGTGACCACGATCACATAACTGGGTGTTACAGAGGTGCTGCACATGGTGATTGTAACTTGAAATTAAAAACAGATCCTAAGACATATAAGTTACCAATCTTTTTCCACAATCTCAAAGGATATGATTCACACATTATCATGCAGGCTGTGGATGAGTCGTACAAAAACATAAGTTGTATTGCACAGACAACTGAGAAATACTTGACTTTTAGGTTAGATAAATTAGCATTTTATGACTCCATGCAACATTTGTCTTTAGGATTGGCTAGTCTTGCAGAAGGACTGACCGAGTATCCAATAACGAGTAAATATTTTGAACCAGACTTGATTAAGAAAGGTGTCTATCCAAATGAGTACATTGATCACTGGGTTGTGTTTGAAGAAACAAGACTGCCACCAAAAGAGAAATTTTATTCCACACTAACGGGCAAAGGTATTTCTGACTCTGAATACCAGCATGCACTTGATGCGTGGGGTAAATTAGGGTGTCAGACAATTGGTGACTACCATGACCAGTACTTGAAAGCAGATGTTTGTTTGCTAGCAGACGTATTTGAAAGTTACCGTGAAAAGGGGTTGTTACACTACAGACTTGACCCTGCTTGTTACATAACTAGTCCTGGCATGACATGGGATGCATTTTTGAAATCCAGTAAGATATCCATAGACCTGTTGTCTGATCGTACAATGGGTGAAATGGTGGAACGTGGATTGAGGGGAGGCATTAGTATAGCTTCAAACAACTATGCCAGAGCCAACAATAAATATCTTGATGACCTTGACCAGGGTTTTGACCCCTCAAGGTCAAGGTCATTCATTACATACCTTGACGCTAATAACCTTTATGGGTTCGCGATGTGTGAGTTATTGCCCTTGAAAAACTTTTGTCTGTATGATTTGTCACAGTATGACACAACAGACATAACAAACAATATTATGAATCTTGACCGAAACGACGCGAATGGGTTGGATCTTTGAAGTAGATCTAGAGTACCCACACCATCTACACGATTACCACAATGATTATCCGTTGGCTGTTGAGAAAATGAGTTTGACAGGGAAAAAAGAAGACACTAAACTTGTACCAAATTTGAATGATAAATTCAATTACGTTTGTCACTACCGCTTGTTGCAGTTTTACATCAGACACGGGTTAGTACTAAAGAAAGTTCACAGAGGAATTCAATTTGATCAGAGTGCTTTCATGAAAGATTACATAATGAAGAACACAACCCTTCGTGCCAGAGACGGTAACACTGCATTTGACAAAGACTTTTTTAAGCTTATGAACAATGCCTGTTTTGGCAAGACGATGGAAAATCCTCATCACCGCAAAGATGTGAGACTGGTCACAACTGAATTGGGTGCAATTAAACTTACAGGTAAGCCACAGTACACAGGGTATAAAGAGTTTCATTCATCATTGTATGCAGTGTCACTCAAAAAAAAGATTGTCAAACTGGACAAGCCAGTATTCATTGGTATGGCAATTCTTGAGTTGTCAAAACTGTTGATGCTTGAATTTTATTATGATTACTTTAAACCAAAGTATCCTGAGTGTCGATTGTTATACACTGACACTGACTCTATGATCATTGATGTGTGTACTGAAGACTTTTATGAAGACATGAAAACAGAGTTACACATGTATGACACGTCTGACTACCCTAAAGATCATCCACTGTTCAGCACACAAAACAAGAAAGTACCTGGTAAGTTTAAGGATGAACTGAATGGTGTGCCTATTGTTGAGTACGTTGGACTGAGATCCAAAATGTATTCTATACTGCACCAGAAGGGAAGTCAGTCGAAAGCCAAAGGAATTAAAAAAACAGCAATAAAAAATAAAGACATTCGTCATGAACATTACAAGCAAGTGTTAGATGATGCATTAATGCCTGATTATCCAAACAAGTCACTGAGATCAAACAAACATAATCTTGAAATGATCCAAACACATAAGAAG
>BTPG01000002.1:300380156-300474384 GCA_036245525.1 Semisulcospira habei
TTGAAACAATAGGATTGCTTTCAAGGTCGTGTGAAAGACTGTCACTATCCACAGGTAGAAAGTGACTCACTGCTTTTGTGTATAGGCATACAAGAGATCGACTCAAATCACGTGTCATTAGTGAGGCAATGTGGTTCTCATATTTTGAATGAAGCTTGATTAGCTCGTCAGCCGTAAGAGATTCAATATCATCTGTTGTGTATTGTTTCCCGAGATAAGTCTTTGATTTGCCTGAGACAATTACAGACAAAAGACGCTGTTTTTTTGAGTCTAAGTCTTTGTTCTCAACAGCATTGATATCATTCAATAGAAGGATTTCATCAGGGTTCATTTATATTGTTATTTTTAAAAAAACAAAAATTAATTTACTAATCCATACCCTGTGGGCTGATCTGTCTTTAAAATGAGCTTTAGATGCTTAGTTGATTTCAGTTTATTTTTTACATCATCTCGTTCATGTTTATTTGGTATGACATCATTTTCTCTGAGACAGTCTTCAAAGCTGTCACGATCTTTACAGTAAAACAAACAGATAAACTTTAACTGTTCTCGAAAATCTTTCAGAACAGCATTATATTTTTGAGTGAGAATCCAAACACTGACGTTTGCGTGTCTGCCACTGAAAGCAAGTTCTGCTAGAGTGTTTCTCTTCTTGACAATGTCTTTCTCTGCAGAACAGTCATCAACAATAAACAACGTTGGCTGTCCTTCAAATTGCTTGTAAAAATATTGTAGGTAGTCATTCAGGTTTTTCTCAGGGTCAACTAAATATATGTTGCTGTCAGTCCAAATGAATAAACGGTTGTGATAAGCTTTGTTGTGTTTTATTGTTGGACAAAATATGACAATGTTTTCAAAGTGGTGTATGTATCTTGTTTGTAATAGGTTAAGAACAAATTCAGTTTTTCCACAGCCTGTGGCACCACAAAATAAACCACAGTGTGGATCGAGTGTCATCAAGCCTCGGTTCATTTTAATACACAATATAATTTTAATATATGTGTCCACTCAGTCTACTGTCTTGTATATTGAGTTGTGCATCATATATCAGGTACAAATATATGTTTATGGCTGCAGCAGTTTCAACCTTCTTTTGTATCTGAATTGTTATTCCATCACTACCGTTCTCGACAGTTCGTCCTGACCCATGAAGATAATCGTCATCTGTACTACGAAGGTCTAGCCACAGTGCGTATTTGTTTGTAAGGTATTGTCCGATCCTAACATCATACAGATGTAGATCTTTGCACGCAATGTTTGCAGGTTTATCTCTAATCCTTCCACCCGCAAAATACTTTGTGGTTTCGTCATAGTGTTGATAAGGCAGCATTCCTGAAGCGTACACTTGATTAGGACGGCCTTCGATTGTGCAGGACAAATGTGTAATCTTAGGATTGTAGAATTTTTCTGAATCCCTTTTGTATGGATCTGCTGGTTCAACAAACAACATAAGAATACCTTTCAGTGACCTAGCTGGTGTGTTCAAGTTTATGTTCCACATCGGGTCACTCTTGTCTTTATTGATTAAACTATGTCTAATCACACGGTCATAATAAATTGGAAGTCTTGACTGGTACTGATTTTGTATGAGTCTGGCTAGATCAGTGTGTGTGACAATTTCATATTCCAAGGAAATGTTAGAGATCTTGTATGTTGCATCTGTGGCAGATGATTTTATAACTTTGGAGTAGTCATTGAAAGTTAGTTCAAAGCTCAGACGGTCATTCAGTGCCCCTTGATAATAAGGCAAATGTGCTGTTAGAATTTCAAACTCAAGTGGAATGTAAAATCTGGTTCCATATGTTTCTGCTATAATAACTTCCTTTGGTACCCCAGTAGTTGTTTTGTCTCCGGCATTGATTCGAAGTTTACCAACATTATCTGGCTGTATGCCTTGATAAATACGGTCCTCTCGTTCTTCTCTTGTGAGCCAAAGGTCTTTGTAACAGTAGAATACATCGGAGTCATCAAGACTAAACACTTCCTGTCCTTCAAGTTTTACTTTAATAGTTCTAACAATTGCTCTGCCAAGATTGTTAACCAGTGTTCTGTTTACGTCTGTGTCTGATGATAGTTCAATATTAAATGCTAGGCGAGCAGTGCCAGGAACAATAACGTCACTGGGACCTAGGTTTGGAAACTTGACTGTAAGTGTTTGGTTCTGGTCTATGGTACTTGGATTGTTTGTGATGACGATTGATTGTCGAATGGCCTTAACACCCAGGGGCTCACGTAGTTTTCTGTATGGGTCTAACTTTGATCCGTAAGACTGTGTCATTTTTATTATGCACAATAAAAAATAATAAATTAATAAAACAATGGCCGCGGGAGGATTTAATCATGAAGATTTTGAAATGGATGACACGTATGATTTTGGTAATACAACAGATATGACAGATATGACTGGTACAAGAAATATTTACAGTTTACGTCATGAACTTTTAGAAACCAAAGTGAACTCGTTTTATGATCATGTTGGTAATCGCCCAGACAACATAGACCCTAACCAGTTTGAACTTGATGGCAAGGGTCATTTATATTTAAATACTGTTGACAAAGGAAAAGTACTATTGACTAACAAAAAAGACCCTAGTAGGTTTAGGGCTTTAAGTACAATAAAAAATGAAGGTGGTGTTGGTGCCTTGCGTCAACTTGGAATTGGTGGGTCTCCTGTCACGCCAAGACTGGCTAGTGTTCTTCACGACACGCAAACAAAGTTGCCAACAGGGCAAGAAATTGAAATGGCACCTGTAACAAGCCTACCAGAAATAGCAAACACAGTGATACAAGAAACCTCATTTACTGAAGGGCAATTAAATGACGCTATTAAAACAATAGATGACCCACCTTTGTCAATGAGGGAGATTATGGGATTGGATAAATCACTGCAGACAATAAGAGGTGAGATGGTTAATAATCTTGCCAAACTAGGTGAGCTTGATAAACACATTGAACGTGAAAAAAGAGAAACTGGCTACCGCAGACAATGGAAATCTTGACACAGAAATGAAAGAAAGAATCCAACACAGATTAAATGATTTGCAGATAGAAAGATCAGGACGGTTAGAAACAATTAGTATTGGAAGACAAAAACTAAAATCACAGGTCAACAGAATTAGAGAAACTATTCAGAAAATACTTCACGAAGACACAACTCTGGCTGAGAGACTAAAAACACTTTTCAGAGAACAGGGTATTACAATTGCTAGTTTAATTACTGCTCTTGGGTTTATTATCAGTACTTTTGTGTTGGCTGTCTCCGGCAGTGGTGGTGGTCCAGCACCGGCACCAGCACCACCAACCCCGGGCCCCCCGACTCCAACAGATCCAAAAGATTTACAGACATGGGTAAAGAAACAGTTGTCTCACATATCAGACTTGCTTAAGAAATTGGCTGTGAAAGCAGTGGACGCTTTGCCTGGCATAATTGGCACTGTTGTCAGTTGGCTGATTACTACTACAGCAAAGGCAGTAGGGTTTATGGCAGAGCATGTGTGGGTCTTTTTGGTTACAGTAGGAGGGTTGATGGTGGGTTATTTAATGAAACAGATAAAGAAGTAAAACCCCTAATCCTGTTAGACCTATTACCAATGCAGTTCTTTCTGACTCATGTGTGCCAGGGGTTGGTGTTGACTGTACTGGTTGTATGAGTGCCGGTGTTGGGGCCGGGGCCGGGGGTGTTACCGTCTGTAATGATTTTAATGACTGTACATGTGTGGTTGTGGCCCCCAAGTTTACAGATTGATTGAGACCGAGTTTTTGACCAACACCTGCAACAACTATTTCATTATTATAATTTGTTATTGTACCCATTTGGAGTTGAAGGTCAGATGGTAACATGTATAACCCGATGCCAACTACAAAGTCAACTTTTGATCTGGCATATCTTAAAACGTCTTGGTAGCGCTGTATGCTTGATGGGAGATCAACCACTGAATTAATTGAATCTTCAAGATTTGCAAGAAACTGTTTTTGTGCTTCAAATTTTCCACTTCCATTCAAAATATTTGATTTTGTTAGTGATTGTGCACCTAGTAAACACCAGACATATGTTCTGATTGACTCATTTACGCGCTCGACTCCCGCTTGAGTAAACCCGTCAGATTTGTCTAAAATAAATGTGGTCCAGGCGTTAGACTGCTTCTGCTCTATTGATCCTATCCAGACTTCAGACTTTGATGAGAATGAAGTGTAACCAGGGTAATAATCTTGAGGGTATTGTCTGTGACTCATAGCATAATACAATGTACCCATGCCATTGTGATCATCAAGTTTTTGTGTGAAGTCATACCTGGGGCTTATGTTAAACTCATTACAGATGCGTTCAAACGCTTTCATATCCATGGGGTTGTTATACCTGTTGAAACTGGATTCAGTGGGCAGTGGTGTATGAAGTTCTGACAGTATACGTCTAAGCTGGTAATAAACATGGAAATGATACACAGATCTAATCAGTTTGTTTGGGTGATTCAAATGGTCTGTAAATGAAACACCACAGCCTGTAGTTGAACATAGTATTGCAAAGTTGAGTTGGTTTTGAAACATCTGTAGTGGACTTGAAGACCACTTTCTTGCAGTTGAGTCATCTGTTATTGGAGGGTTTAGGTAATGGTCAAACGGATTCGGTACTTTGACTTGGAATAGATCTTGTTCAGACACAGCTATGTCGAGTTGATTTAGTTGAATTATTTTCTGTTCATAAGTAGGTGCGACATTGTATTTGGCATCCACATTAAATTGAAATGCGTTTGTAGTGGTAATGGTTGGTGATTTAAATTCCATCTTTTTTTATATGAGATAATAAAAATGTTTATTACCTTAACAAATCTTGACACAAGCAAACCAGTGTGGTTAACTAATGGGATTGATAATCGTGATGGTAGCAAGGCTGCAGCTATCCATGAAATGTTCTATACAGTAAAATGGTTTAATGTAGAAGATGATATATATAATAAAGTAATTTTTGGTGGTAAGACGGAAGCTTTACCGCCTGGGTATTATGACTTTTGTACTATAGCTGAATGGTTTCAAAGTAATTTTAAAATTAAAGCAACTTTAAATCCAGCTAACCTACTTGTTACATTAGAATCTCCGACACAAGATTGGTTAAAGATCTCAGATAGATTTGCATATTTACTTGGATTTTATATTGATGAAGATTGGTATAGATCAGATGATATTGATGAATTTGAGTTTGGTATTATAACAATGAAGACAAAAAAACTTAAAATAACTGGAAAACGTCCTGTCAATTTGTCAGTACACACAGTGCTAAATGTTTATTTGAAAGAACTAAACACATCTGAGAATGTTCACAATGGAAAGCCTTCAACTTTGTTGAGATGCTTACCTACTGGAACTGCTCCGTATTGTGAAAGTGTAGTTGTTAGATTTCCTAATTTGCAGTTTAAGAAATTAGGTTCTAGTTTCTTCGAGTCACTGAGTTTATCTGTAACTAATCAGGATGACAAACCAGTTCTTATGCATGATTTTAGTGTTGTGTTGGAAATTAAATAATTTTATTTTTGTTTATAAAAATGAGTGGTCTTGGTCCAAAGCCTAGAATCATACCAGTTGCGTGTCCAGTAACAGAGTTAAAAGATTTGGCAGACGTACAGGATTTTGAGAAGGAAGGAGAAATTGGAGAAATATATGGTTTTGAACTTGATTCAAATGGCATGTACAAGAGGAAAGTAATTGTTGACATGAAAGACAGTGAAAGACAGATTCCTAAACTTGGTCAGCTGCGTGATGTTACTGTACCTACTCCACCTGTAAATAATGCGCCTTACAACTTAATACATGTAGGTAGTAAGTGGGTGGTTTCACCTGTACCGGCACCACCACCCACAGTTGACTGGGACATAAAGATTGAATTTATTAGTCCTTATGTATACACTGATGACGAAGGTGCCTTAGTGTTTAGGAAGGTTGTTAATTCTGGGCCGCTTATTGTAAGCCTTGTTCCAAGTTTTGCCCCAGACAACAATAGCAGAGAAAAACTGAAAGTTGAAAATTATGAGAGACGGCGGTATCTTCTTACAACTAGAAAGGGTAGATCAGATACTTCTGTTGTGGTTATGCCAGCAAGCTTAGTCGTGGCTAGAGAAGTGACAATAGTATTTGAAATTATCATGAAATCTGTTGCTACTGCTAAAGAGGCAAATATAGCACAAGGAATTAAACTTACATGGAATGAAACAGTAACAGAATCATCAAAGGTCTTTATTGCCATTACAAAAAATAATGATGTTATTAATGTTTCAAGCAGTATTCCCGCTGTCAAGGTGGTGGTCGACAAAACAACTTTTGTTCGTCTAACTTACATAAACCTTGAACACATTGATCTTGTTGCATTTTATTATGCCAGCAAATTGTATACTTTTGAAGAGTTGCAAAATGTAATTGCTGATTAAATAAAAAAAAAATATTTGTGAATAAAAAAAATGGTAAACTTCTATCCGCAACTACCAACGCTTGATCCGACTGAAACAAATGAGATGACTAAAACAACACTTGCGCCTGATCCACATATGCCAATTGCATCAGATAAAACATTACAGGCAGACGCATTCAGATTAAATAATATTACAGAAGCTTTGAAATATTTGGAAAGTGAAGAGGCTAAGTACTCACGGTGCAAAAGGAGGTATAAGTCAGTATTTAATTCTGTTCAAAACACTTCTATGGCTATTGGTGCAGTTTCAGCTTCATGTTCTGTAGGGGGTATTGTTCTGTTCGCCACAGGAATTGGGAGTTTGGCTGGAATAGCAGTTGAGGGTGTTAGCGTTGCTACATGCCTGGCTTGCTTTGGTTTGGAGGCCTTGAACAAGAGGTTTCACACAAAATTACAGAAACATGAAGCATTGAGTACGCTGGCTGGTGCAAAGCTGAGCAGTATGAAACTTATTATCAGTAAGGCATTGAACAATAATTTTATTGATGATGATGAATTTACGCGCGTCCAGGATGATTTGAATAACTACAAGAAACAGAAATCTGAAATACAGAATAAAATGCGTAGTCAATCTCCCGTCAATGTTGAAGAACTGAAGGCCAGTTTTTTAGCAGAGGGAAAAAGGATCGGTGTTCAGGAAACCACAGAAAAACTACACAATCTTTTAAACAAATAAAAATCAGATTTGGTAATCGTTTATTAATGTCATACACTTCACAGAAAAATGCCATGCCACTTACACCACTTGTGCCTGATTATTTAACCCCATCAGCACCACCACCTGAGTATTACTGAGAAAAAAAAGTTTTTTTATTGTCCTTGTATCTTGTCAAATCTGACCGAGTAAGTTGTGACTTAAGTCAAGTTGTTGTAAGAACTTAGGGTAAGTACTTGTAAGAACTTAGGGTAAGTACTTGTAAGAACTTAGGGTAAGTAATTAATAAGTTCTTATGGCAACACACTTAAAGGTTACCTCTGCAGGTTCCTAAAAGTTAGTTGCAACTTGTTAATAAGTATTAAGTTTCACTTGGCATCACTTGATCAGGTTCATGATTAGGTTTTTATAGAGACAATAGTTATAGAGATAAAACAATAGAGTCCCGATAGATAATCAGATCAATAAGGCCGCATCAGTCATACTCATCACTTTTTAAAAATCAAAGGGTTGATTCAGAATTAACGGGGGTAAAATTGGGGTCAAAATTTTGATATTAAAAAATGATGTAAATTAATGACTGATGCGGCTCTATTGAATTCATTGTCTTACGGGTCTCTATTGTTTTATCTCTAAGCACTGTTCGCTTTTGCCAGCCTGTTGTCCAGCTCCTTGTCCAGCTTGGCGTCTGACGTGATGATGCAGCCAAGGTAGGTAAACTGGTGTACAGACTTCAGTTCGGACTCGCCGATGGTGATGTGGGGAGGGCGATGCTCTTCCTTGGGTGCTGGCTGATGAAGGACCTCTGTCTTTTTCAGACTGACCTCAAGTCCAAAGAGCTGGGCAGCATCTGCGAAGCAGGACGTAATGCGCTGCAAGGCTCTCTCTGTGTGTGCAACGAGGGCAGCGTCATCAGCGAAGAGCAGCTCACGAATCAGTTGGTCTAGGGTTTTCGTGTGGGCCTGCAGTCGTCTGAGGTTGAACAGACTGCCATCGAGACGATACCTGATGTACACTGCGTCGTCATCGTCGAGGTCCACTGTGGCCTGCTTCAACATCATGCTGAAGAAGATGGTGAAGAGGGTCGGTGCCAGCACGCAGCCTTGCTTCACGCCGTTGCGAATGGGGAATGGTTCTGAGAGGTCACTGTTTAGTCTGACCTGGCCTTGCTGGTCCTCGTGGAGCTGGACGATCATGTTGAGGAACTTTGGGGGACAACCTAGTCGCTCCAGGATCTGCCACATACCTTGCCTGCTCACAGTGTCAAACGCTTTTGTTAGGTCGACAAACGTTACGTACAGCCCTTTGTTCTGCTCGCGGCACTTCTCCTGAAGCTGTCTCAGCACAAAGACCATGTCGGTGGTACTCCTGTTGGCTCTGAAGCCACACTGGCCCTCTGGGAGGTGGTCTTCAGCGATGGCAGGTACCAGCCGATTCAGGAGCAACCTTGCGAGAATTTTCCCGGCAATGGACAGCAGGGTAATTCCACGATAATTAGAGCAGGCAGACTTCTCTCCTTTGTTCTTGTACAGGGTGATGATGACTGCATCACGGAGATCCTTTGGTAGTGTTCCTTTTTCCCAGCAGCAGAGAAAGAGGTCGTGGAGCTTGTTGTGCAGTACTGGGCCTCCATGTTTCCAGATCTCTGGCGGGATTCCGTCAATGCCTGCTGCTTTGCCACTCTTGAGCTGGTGGATGGCTGTGAGGGTCTCTTCGGCGGTGGGCGGTTCGTCCAATTCAACCTTTAGTGGAAGGTGCGGGATTTGGAGGATGACTGTTTCTTGAACAGTGCGTTCAGCGCCGAAGAGGTCCTGAAAGTATTCCGACCAGCGGTTCAAGATGGAGGTATTATCTGTGAGGAGTGCCTGTCCATCAGCGCTTCGCGTTTTCGAGCGTGTAACTGTGTACAAGAGTATAAGTTTGTTGTAACTAAATTGTTGCTCAAGTGGCAGGATATCTAGCAGCTTGAATTTGTCGTCAGTACTTATGACTTCTGTAGATCTGTCAACAATTAGTTGTGATGACTCTTATGTGGAGCGAGTTCAGCCTTTTTAAGTTGGCGTCACTACTGCCGTCCCAAACAGAGGAGGCCGCGTAATCCAAATGTGACTGATTATGGGCATAATAGAAGAGCTTCCTTGTTGGCTCATCAGTGAAATATGTCAATTTTGATAACAGGAATAAATTTTAGATACTGTTTTACATACTTTAGTTATATTACTGCCAGCACAACTTGTCGTCTATGATGATACCAAGCAATCGCTGTTCTCTGACAGTGTAAAGTTCTACAGGCTGGCCATAAACGAGAGCATAAGGGGATGTGGATTCAGCTGATGTTTCTGTCTGCCTGGTTGTAACATCCAGTTTTATCAGGGTTCGGTATCATGGAATCTCCAAGAGGCATAGATCCTCATATGAGAGAGAGAGAGAGAGAGAGAGAGAGAGAGAGAGAGAGAGAGAGAGAGAGAGAGAGAGAGAGAGAGAGAGAGAGAGAGAGAGAGAGAGAGATGATGATGTCAATGCCTGTCTTACAAGTTGTCCTGGAAAAAAAACAGAACATAACAGGAAAAGAAACATAGCATGCAAATATAATAATAATAATAATAATAATAATAATAAGAAGAAGAAGAGAAAGCAAAACTACGGGGAAAAAACAGTACAATAGGTGAATCATCGAAAGGAGAAGAAAAATGGCAATCGGAGAATTTGTAACTGCCACCGATGCAAAAAGCAAGAGAAAGAAACGAGTGCATAGCATTAATATTAAACTCATCTAAGACAGTGTCAGAGAATCAGCAGCATCAATAGCGTATAGTGACACCGGCAAGACAATAGATGATGAGTTAGCAAATGTATGGAAAGAGAAAATATTTGACGTTTACGTGTATTATTCTTATATGGCAAACTGTTAAGTCACGTTGATTGGAAGTGAGTGTGCAAAGCAGGTTTAAAATGGGTTTTACCTGAAAATGATTTAATGTTTAATGGCAAAGAGTTCCAGACAGAACTACCTGAAAATAGAAGGCTTAACTGGTAGATATCTATCTGTGGGAGGGTAAATGAAGCAAGTCATTCCTCGTATGTAGTTGATGCCTAGAGCTGAAGTTAAATATCATGCGCAGATATCAGATTCGGGTGCTTGATAATGAGAGAGAGAGAGAGAGAGAGAGAGAGAGAGAGAGAGAGAGAGAGAGAGAGAGAGAGAGAGAGAGAGAGAGAGAGAGAGAGACAGAGAGAGAGAGAGAGAGAGAGAGAGAGAGAGAGAGAGAGAGAGAGAGAGAGAGAGAGAGAGAGAGAGAACTGAACTGAACTGAAACTTATTTTGTAAGGATGAAGACATGCACGCAGGCCTTTTTACACGTCTGTCCTTCAAATAACATTTAAAAAAATAACATCAGAAAAGGTAACAAGACAAATACAATTAAATTTTTAAAAGATAATAGTAATAATAAAAATAAAATTAAAGACACACAGATTACGAGTGGTCCAAACTAATCACAGTCGTATTATCTACCGAAACAAGACACTTTTAGAAGTACAGACATTGATATTTGTTTGGTTCCTATAGGTTATGCCGTTGCCGTGGGAAACTTTTGTGGACCGGCCAGGTTCTGCTTTGCTGTCTCTGACCGCAGTGTTTTCGGCATGGTGAGTTTAATTCTAGGCGCTGTACTACTCCATTAAGGCCCAGCCACACATGCCCGATTTTGAGGCCGATTCTTGAGCAGTTTCGAATCGGAGTGTGATCGGACCGGACTGCAAAAACGTGTGCACTGCCACACATTCCCCGATTTTATTTAGCCGACCGGTTTGAATCGAAGATCAAGGTCGTACCTGTTCAGCGAAATAGCTGCTAGTTTGGACAGTGATGATGTGCTTGCATTATCAGCAGTTTTGCATCATATTCGGGAAGATTGAGTCAGTCGGGCGAAACATCGGCAACGAAGGTGGTACTGATCTTCCGCTATTTTCAAACTGAAACGACGTGCTTTGCGAGACGCGCTCTGATTGGTTGAAGCTTACAATCGGGGCCGATTCGGATCGGAAAAATAGAGCAGGTTTTTAACACCCAATTCCCAGCCGATTGGGATCGGATCGGATATATATGACGTCATCCGATCGCAATCGGATCGGCCTGGAATCGGCTTCAAAATCGGGGCACAACCGGCTATGTGTGACGGGGCCTTATCATAAAGTGGTACTAAAGATAGGTCATATAAAAAAGCAGTTTGGTCGAATTTTTTAAAACATCTATACACTGGTAGTCAGTGTGTCCTTTGATTGACTGTTTAGCTAACCTGAACAGACAACGTAAAGCAAACAGGAAAGTGATCACTAATGGAAGTATTAGTTTGTAATAAAGTGTATCACATCGCACACTATCCGATGAAATCGTCCATTATCAGCAGTTTTGCATCATATTCGGGAAGACTGAGGCGGGCGAAACATCGGCAACGATGGTGGTTGACTGATCTTCCGCCATTTGCAAATTGAAACGACGTGCTTTGCGAGACGCGCTCTGATTGGTTGAAGCTTACAATCGGGACCGACTCGGATCGGAAAAATAGAGCAGTTTCTAAACACCCGATTCCCAGCCGAATGCGATCGGATCGGATATAATGACTTCATCCGATCGCAATCGGATCGGAATCAGCTTCAAAATCGGGGCACAACCGGCAAGTGTGGCGGGGCCTTTACATTGATGATTCAAGATCACTTGTTTGTCTGTAGGAAATATGTAGTCTACAGATAGTGAGGTTTCGTTTGCACCGAACGTCTACCGACAACGAACAAGTGCGAAATGGCGGTTAACAACTAACATGTACCATAAGCGTAGACAATACTCCAAACATCTCCCTCCGGGCTCATGAGGATCTATGCCTCTTGGAGATGTTTGGAGTGTTGGCTATGCTTTTGTAATGAACTGTGACTTCGCCCTCGCGCGTTGTCGATAGTCGTCCGTTGCAGACCTCAATACTGATTATTTTCCGTGGTGGTGGAGTTGTGCAAAGCAAGGGGCGCAACCAAATCTTCACTCGCGCGTGCATACAGTCAACCGTACTGTTTACAGTACCAGTGGCTGCATGCATGCACAGAAGGGGTTAATGAAAAATATTAAGTCTAAGGTATCTATATAGAGAGAGATGCGGAGCAACTTCCTCAGGCACTTGTTCTCAAAGGCCTGGATTTTCTTTTCTGAGTCTGCAAGAAGTGTCCAAGTCTCACAGCCGTAGAGTAGAATAGACACTACGCCGGAGGGACTTGTAAAGCCTGTACTTGATGGTGAAGCTGATGGAGTTACTTCGCCATATCCTGTCCAGCCTGGCCATTGCGGATGTTGCTGTACCTATCCTGATACGGATCTCTGCTATGCAACTACCGTCTTTGGACAGGGTGGCTCCCAAGTACTTGAAGCTATTGACCTCTTCTAGCTTCTGGCCGTTCATGTGGATGTTGCTGCTGCTGTCGCTTGTGGTGTTGATCATCACTTTGCTTTTATCCGTACTGATCTCCATGCCATAAGACCCTGCGCTACTTGAAAGTTTGTCTGTCAGGTTTTGAAGCTCACTATTACTGCCTGCCATGAGGTCAATGTCGTCTGCGAATCGAAGATTGCACAGGGATCTGCCACCAATAGAGATTGAAGTATGATGGTCGTGGAGGGTTTCCTGCATGATCTTCTCCAGGAATATGTTGAAAAGGACAGGAGAGAGCAGGCATCCTTGACGGACACCGATCGTCGTCCTGAAGAATTCGCCTGACTGATTGTTAAGTAAAACCGCGCTGCAGGCGTTCTTGTAAAGCGCTTCTATCATTTGGATCAGTCCCTCCTCTATGTTGAACGATCTCATGACTTGCCAGAGATATGTACGGAGCATCGTCACTTCCCTGGTGGGCCCACATGAACCCCTTCTGGCAACCGTGAAACGGCGCAAGCTTGCTTGGTTTGGCCACGTGACCCGACACAACACCTTGTCCAAGACTATCCTCCAAGGCACTCTCGAAGGAAGTCGTCGGCGAGGTCGTCAGAGAAAGAGTTGGGTCGCAAACATAAAAGAATGGACCGAACTCGAGATGCCAGACTTGCTTGCCACCGCCCAAAATAGAATTCAGTGGAGAGCACTGTCTGTTGCTGCTGCCTTTCAGTCCCCCCAACGCCCAGTTCGGGCAAGGGACTGATGATGATGATGATGACCTACATAGATAATAGTCTTATGTATTGGTAGACTTATAAAATTACTGTAATGCTGACGTTAAGTTAGCTAGTGCGTCCATTTTTGAGAAAAAAGCGAGATTTTCATTGTTAGACCACGAAAATCTAGCTTTTCTAAAAAAATGGACATGCTAGCCTTTATCAAATAGCGGTAGAATTTAATGATATAAAAAGTAATTCTGAAGATTATCACGAAAAGGTCCTATACTGTTCAATATTGAGAACCTCAAATTTTCTTGCAAACTAACAACGGAAATCCCTCTTGTAAACAGCCTGCTTGCAACAGGGGTTAACATCAAAACCATCAAAATTCAACGACACAGCTTGAGGATATTGTATAAGTTAACACAGCTCAATGTTGTCTTGCCCCAAATAAGATTTTTTCTTACTCTTCTTTTCACATTCAATGCGGTGAGCAGGCGCTTGTACCAGAGGTTTTCTACTGCTCCTGGCTCGTGCCGAAAAGTCTTATATACGACATTCAGACTTAGACATACTAGGCACATTGATCAAAGAAATCATAGTTTTGCGAATTATTACCTTTTACCGCCTGGAGCAGGTCGTTTTAACTCATTCGAGACTCCCTGTATACGCGGCGAATAGTATGTGGCACGTCTCGAATGAGTTAACCAATGGGTTGAAATTTGTGTTGTAGTCTAGCCCCTAGATTTATTTATTAAGCCTTTGGCTGCCGGTAGCGGTTTTTGTCGCGATGATTCCTGCAGGAATCATCGCGACAAAAGCCGCTACCGACAGCCAAAGGGTTAATCCAGTTGTCTGCCTGCAGGTCATGGTGATGGAGTTGGAGTCGGGATCCTTCTATGTGCTGACAAAGATAAATGGAACTCAGGTGAGAAGGCATATCACGGACATGTTTTGTCTGAGATAATCAGGCAAATTATGACTACGCGCTAGTTTGCAGAGACAGATTTTTCAGAACAGGGAAGGAAGGAGGCTTAACTCGTACAGTGCCAGCTGACGCAGTCTGTGTTTCTGCCAGAGTGTCTCTTACGTCACACGAGCACTACTTACTTCAGAGCCCCTGCGCCTGTCCCACTATTTTGATGATATGTATCTTAGGCACTCTCTTCTGAGTATATACTCACAGTAAATACGTTAGATGATATATCGACTATGCCTGCCTGGCAATTATCTGAGAGTATTACACATTTAGTAGAGTATTATCTTTGATGCAGACTGTTCCTCTCGAGTAATGATTCCTCGGTATTCAGAGTACGCCTACGTCACTATATGACTCGAAATAAAATAAAGACAAGAGAATGGCCATGAGTAGTATATATAAGTAAACTCGATAACCCCGTGGCGCGCTCTGAAATCCCATCGCGCTGCTCATGTAAAAGTTGTGTCTAGTCGGGGAGGGCGCTTGCATGACGATGTCTGCGTGCGTGCTCGTCTTGCAGTTAGACAAATTGACGCAGTCGGTATGTTACCTATGTGATGTTTCTATGGCACTGAGGGTTAATTCATTAAGAGTCGATCCCTCATATGCTTTGTCGGTGGCGTGAACGGTGTGCAGTGCTTTCCGCGCGTACCCGCGTGCCTGTGACTTTTATACTATGTCCCCTCCAGAGACATGACAACTCCTGATCAAAAGGAGACTGTATATTCATCCTTGATTGATTACACACAAAGGTTTCATCCGTCTCTATACTGTGTTACCAGACTCCTGTAATTGATAGAGATCAATTGATATATGAGAACACTTGTACTTGTATCATGTCTGATAACAGATCTATGTATCGACTCCAACGTGTTGGCTTACTCTTGTAATTTATCGATCGAGGCATAGTCTAGAGTGTGATGTGTGATCATACGTGCGCGGACAGCGTCCAACCCCCCTCTGTGTGTCTCGGATCCATTTCGCCTTGTGCACACTTGTTTAAAAACCCACCCCCCCTACATCCCCCCCCCCCCCCCCCCCCCCCACCCACCCCCGCCCAACCCCTCCCCTGTTCCGGCCCACATGCAACCCACCAAAAATCAAAGGAGAACCAACTCACCATAAACCCCCTTCCCCCCCCGGCAGTGCTCTTGTGCCGTAGGTCCCCCCCCCACCAACCCCCTCCCCCATCCACACACACCCCCCCACCCTAGATATCCCATTGGCGCGCGGATCTCGCCCCAAACCCACTTCTCTCTCATACTCTGTGTGACATACAGGCTAACACACAGATGATGTTCCAGGTGAGAATGGTACGCAGTGGCAGAGTGAGTGCATGTTGTCTACTATCAACCAGGCGCGGGGACGCGATATCTCTCATGATATGTAGCACCGGTAGATATATATGTACTAGAAAGTTCTAGCGTGTTAGTGTGCGCAAACGGTCATAAAGTACGACGTACGCGACACGGTGCGCCACGACGCACACGCTACGTGCGCCGGGCCAACGCGCTGCGCCAGTACCGTCTCACGGGCACTCGATAGGCCTCTTAATCGCACGCAATGGCAAGAGTCGCAACATTGTGCGCTATTAGTACTCTCGCCCAACACACCACTGAAATTTGCCGCAAGTGAGTGCGCACTCAAGCTGTGAGAATATAGAATGGCCCGCTATGAGAAGCCTATAGTTGTGGTCCCTCTCCGCTCTTGATATAGCCGAGAGCTTGCAATCGAGATGCTCGCACGCGTTAGAAGGTGCGATCACCTGTTTGAAGAATGGACATCTTCTCGCGGCTGCCTGATGGAGATTTGTAGATCATACTACTCGCATGCTGCCCAAGTAAAATATTTCACTTGTGATGGACTAAGACCTTTTATCAACACTTCGGTTCTTTTACCCTAGCCAATATCGACCTCTCTCAATCTCGGTCTGTCCGATCTGGACCTTGCCGACGACCATATCTGTGACAGAACTGCGCCTGTTCAGTGTATTAGATCTACTGCTTCCCAAGTACACCAATGTGGCTCATTGCTGAACACACCCTTCTCTACTCTTCGCCATGAAGAGCACTCTCTATCATGCCAGCTGAGACTCCTTTAGGGACATGAGCGGCTTCCTGAGAGGAGTAATAGAAACATGCCGACTGCCTGGCAGATCAAGAACACCCGGACCAATGATCCTTTTGATCCCCTGCAGAATCCATGCGGTCGAACCCTAGATGTGTGTCTTGGATTCGCGTCTACCGTCCAGCCAGTCCCGAAACTACCATATGATCTCAGACAGGACATGACCACGTTGAACACTCCACACTCGCTCTCCTCACACTACCTACCTGTCTGTGTCCGCGCTCTATAGTTCTCCCTATAAGATTCATGCCTTGTCGTGTTCGCTCACGCTGTGTCAGTCAAAGATGAACTGAACACAAACCGTACATCCGCTATCTCCAATGAGAGCCAGAAGTGTACGATAAAAGACAAGAGTCCACCGAGAGTAGACTCCAGTCTGTATTTTTCTCCGGAACATCACACCTTCTACACTCAAAGCTCTAAGCTCCACTTTGAGTGAGACGTATATGAGTACAGACACACGCTAACTAGAACACATATTCAACTCAATGCCACTCACCACACCATACTCCGAATACATACATCTTCTGAGAGCGAGTCCACTCTGAAGACCTGCTTTGCAGTCGCCAGGTCACAGATTGAACATCACACTACGTTCAATGGAGATGCACCAGATATGCTTGGCGACCCCATAGGCCGCCAAGCTTATTATTGGCCATCACCCTCGGAATCTATCTCATGGTCGATACCATATCTTGACTGTGCCGCTGTGTCTCGGATGAAAGAACGCGTGTGTGTGAAACGCGTACGCTCGTAGCTGTCAAGTAAAAAGTATCTGTTATGCCGTTTATTGAGAACTGCGAGCGAAGAGTTAGAAGATTTGCTTTCTGCTTAGTTGTATCTTCCAGAATGAAGAGATCGGAAACTGCTGATCTATTCTGGCTTGACTGACGTGTACTACTCTCCAAATTGGCTTTATGTCCTATAGATATCACGCTGTACTGCCTCATGTGAAGAATTTGCACCGCATCGGCTGCTACCTGCGCGCACCTCACCTATAGGAATACGTCGCTATGAAGATTTCAAGAACTAGACCAACGCTGTTTGTGCCTCCTGCTATGTTCTGCGATAGACGAGCCAACCACAGTATGTCCCCGGAGGATATGTTAATCATACGAAGCACTCATTTCACTGGAAGCAGTCGAGCTAACAGGTGCTGACAGATACCACTCGACGATAGGCCAGCAAGAAGACTATAGCGCGCTCATAGCAGGCTATGATATGAAGATAATAAGAGTCACTAGTGAGCCGTATTGGTATGTTCTGATCTCCCTCTCTGAGCAGTGTCAGATCTATCGTAGTGCAGCCATCGCTATCGCGGTGTATATTGCTATTCTTAAATGTGATGTCTCGTACTGCATTAGAACAGAACTACCAGCTCGCTATTAGATGGTTCTTAGACGCGCTAAGATCCGATCAGACGTAAACCGAGACAGAGCTCTTGCAGTATGTTGTTGATGGACAGAATACAAGTTTCTAAAGAACACCGTAGCTGTCGACTAAATACATCTCTTGTTAAATCACTGAGTTAACAGTGATAAGTTAGGCGGCAACTGTGTGTTCTTGTCTCCTGCACCTAGACAGAAGCCTCGATCTGAGTAGCTGATCATGCCCAGCTGCATGGTGTTTACACTAATACTCGTGCTGCTGTTTGTCTTCCTAGGCATCTCGAGAGTCCGACTGTAGATTAGTTCTATCTGCGATAGTCATGTGCAGAATACGCTTACGCCATGAGGCCTCAGTGCCATATCTTCGGTCGTGTAAGCACCACAATACAAGCCAATCCTGTTGCTCATAAATAAAAGATAGTCCCTACGCTTGCTATATAATTATAAATAGGTACTGTGATCGTTACACTACAAGACACTAAGCACTTTTTATGTCACTTGGAGAGCACTAAAGGACGCGTAAATATTCTGTAGCCTACATATGTGAGAGACGTCTTCCCACATCGTATTATAGACCTACACATCTCTCACACATTTGAGTTTGAACTCATTCTCCACTCGGAAAGATCTACATGAGCTGCAGGAATTAACAGCAACAATACTCAAAAAGTCTAAGTATACCACGTGTCACGTTTCCCCTAGTAGCATACAAGAGGTCTTAAATTGTAGTTCTCAGCGGATTCTAGACATGCGCGTCGATGGCTGGCTCCTAGCAGAAGCGATGTGTCGCGATGGTCTGTGATGGCTCTCTCGTGTCCGAGTGATGTACCGCGCAGGACGAGCTAACCATCGTGCTGAACAGTGAATCGACCTGTATGATCAGTTCCTCTGTAAATGCTCACGGAGACGAGGCAAGAGAGACTTCTACGCCACCCTCTTGTCCTTTTGTTGATATCTACATTCTCACAGACTCACAATATGCTGAGACTTCTCAGGTGTTTTGTGCTGTATGTGTACGATGTGGTGTGATGTAGCGTAGTGGTCTTTAGTGATGTTGTATAAAGAGACACAGGTTATATCTTTGTTCTAGCTTTCCAAGTTGTTGTTTTTCGTGTCTGTGGACTGTCGCAGTTCGCACTTTTGCTACACGCAATTTGACAGACGCTGATGCGAGAGCACCTGACGCCGTAGACTGTACAGCAGTGGGGATGAGATGATTCTACAGTGAGTCTCTAGAAGATAGCTTGCCTTGATTCTCGCATCTCCGCGCCACATGCAGCGCGACCATTGATCTGTGTACGTGAGTGCCTCACCTACAGTCTAGAGATCCGCTGAATAGAGTCCTTGTCGGTTCACTCTCCAGTGTTCTCACTCTCCTCGCCAGACTTCTGTTACATGAGACCGTTAGGACAACACGCCGGCCGCGGGGAAGGGATAGTACTATGCCTCGAAGTGGCGATGTGGGTGTCGCAGCGGTTAAAATGGTTAAGACGTACGGAGTTCACCTCGACGCTTCAGACGCTTGCACCTGTTCCACAGAAGATCTGTTCTCAGCGCGCCCTTAGAGAATAGTGCCACTGGCATCGTTTCTGTGATCCATGCTGTGGCTGTCACGGTAGAGAAGTCTAGACTACAGTAGTCGAGCTGCATCTGGAGTCCCAGTCTCACCGAGTCGCTGATAGTTTGAGTACATCACCCCGCGCGCACAGTTTGCGGCCCCTGTCCTGCGCTGAGAGAGACCTATTACTGAGCAGCTTAGCGCTGTGATATCTTGTTTCACTCCTCCTATACGTTACTCTCTCTGGATCCCTCTTTCTGATTGTTGTCTGTAAAAGCCACGCCCAGCTATGTACACATGCAAACCTGTCAATCAGTTCACACACGCTCAAGGCGCACGACAATACCGATAGAAGAGAGGTACTAGCGCGCGCGAATGTCCGCGCTCCTCTGTAGAAGTAGTAATTTAGATGATCTTGTGTTGTAGCTGTTGGTGGTGTGTTATTCTTGAGAGCATGTTTGTATCCATCATAGGGAAAGATCCGATATATATATTTAAGTTATTTTGGATTAATAATGAATGGTAACACTGCGTTATAGACAGGATTGCTGTGTAGTTTCGTGTGTGCACTGGTAGAATGTGATTTTCGCGATGTGATGTTGGTGTTGTAACGACGTGTAGTAGCGACGTAGGCAGTTATAGCAGTCTGGGAAGGTGTGTCGAGCGTATGGTCGCGTGATCTTCTAGTGATCTCATTTAATTTGTAGAGACTAGTCTATAGGTTTTTCAGACTCGGCACTATGTGTTGTGTGACATGTGTAGCAGAAAGTAGTGTGTGTGTGGGTATAAGATATAGACAGCGGGAGAATGTCACGATAATTTGTCAGTGTGACGACCAATCTTCTTGTGACGAGATGATTCTTTTGAATGCAGTAAAATTCACGTTAATATACATTAGATGGAGTAGTGACTACAGAGTAGCCTCCGAAACATAAGCTGTGATGCCTCGGGTTAAGTGATAGAAGATGTACGCTGTTTTTTTTGTCTATAGTGTTAGATGTCTGGGTAGAATATTGCCCTAGGATTGTGTCGCTGAGGTGTGAGAATCTAGATCCAATACTGTACTCTAAAAGCCCGTAGATGAGAATGTATGTGCGGACTACACAATTTATGTGAGCGCAGTGTAACCGCTGTGTCAAAGAGCTAGTTGGTGGTGCAATCTGTAGTAATGACGATACAGTGTATTTGTGCGGGATGCATTCGTGGAATGCACATTGTGTGGCAGATCGACTTGCTGCAATCTAAAATATTGTCCTGGAACTGTTAACTACCTGAGTGGTCCGCTGTTCGTACGCTTAGACCGCTAGTGCTCTTGTGTATGTTCTATGACTAGAGAGATATGATACCCCCAGCAGCATGTTGCACGCCTGAGTGAATTTGCGGGAATAATAGTTATACTTTAGAGTCTCGAAGTAGTACAGATACTCAGTATGCATGTTGACGATCGGATAGAGGCACGAGTACTCGGTACGGCTGTGAGTATGTCTAACGACCTACAACCACATCGACCCCCCCACCCCCCCCTCATTCGAGACATGTCGTATAGAGTATCGCGCGGATTAGTACGCGTCTGCATGTATCAATCAACCAAGACGCTCGCTAACTGACAGATCTGCGCGAGGCTGGCAGACGAGCTGCATCGATGTGAGATATCACTACAATGATAATGAGCAATAGCGCTAGCCGATGCAGCTAGTTCTCACATATGTACGATCGCACTCAGTAGTGAAAGGCTATATGTCTGTGCGTCTCTTTTGGCATTCGCAGAGTTGTGTTAGTAGTCGCAGTAGGTCTCAGCGTGTTGTTGTGTGTTGTGTTAGACGCAGAATTTTGATGATTATGCACTGTCATCAGTCTCGAATATGGACATACAGAGCGTCGGCCACAGCTGCTTTTTGTTTGACACAGCGCATCTTCCAGGGGCTGCTTACTTCCTTTGTGGGCATTTTTCATTCCCCCTTAGATCGTTTGTCATCTAGAATGTAAATGACTTGGTTGTGCCATCTAACTGCTCGCCAGTAATAAACTCTATTAATTAGCGTATTGAAGATCGATTGTGAGTGAAGACTCGCGTGTAGGCTAGGTAGTCTAGCAAACGTCATGTCCGAATATCATAAGCACTGTTGAAATCTCACCGCTCATGCCCATCTTCGCTGCACTGCCTGTCGCCTATGCTGCGTGTTGTCGTGTCTGCGCTGAATGCGCCTAGCCTTGAGCGAAAACGACAATACGGGCAGATCTATGTAATTGTGTCAGAAGCGGCACCACACAATACACAGTCAGCTGTGACACACGCCGCTGTGTCCCTACCGGTTCCGTTTACGTTCTGTGGGTCTGCCGTAAGCCACAGCCATGGTTGAAGAATAAGGTGGATATGACCAAATGGCCACCAAAACAGAAAAGCACACGTAACCTTCTCTGTATTTACATTGACCTTGCAGCCTACGCTCCTCCACTCTCATCGCTACCCAATACGTCAGTTCGCAAATATCATACATATCATCAAATAGTCGTGGTCCACTAATATTCTTTAATGATAGGAGAAACATCAGCAGCCTAGTCATATAAAACACAAATAGAGAGACTATCTTCTTAAATGAAGGAGAAACATCGCGCCAGCTCATATAATTTATGTAAAACACTGACGTGTTGTGATTTGCGTAAATTTGGAACATTGTATAAAACACTGACGCGTTTGGTGCTTTTAGTACTTCGCCGTCACTGATTCTTCTGATGAAATCAAGGAGTCTTACTTCTGACATTTTTTTCCGCATTTAGCTTTTATTTTCGAAAAAGTTGAAGAGGTACAAAGCTGTCTAACGAACTTATCCAATGTCTTTATACAAACTAGCCATATCCAAAATTTCAAGTGCATATAATCAAAATTGCGGACTCTGATCTGGGTCAACCGACTTTCTATAAACGGTCTCTTATGCCTTCAATGAGGCATCCGATTACAGTATGTTCGGAGGCTCTCTTAGCCTCCCACTGAATAAAGTATTTCGCAAAGTTTCAAGATTGTGCGTACAGAAATGTCGGAGATTCTCGTGTTTTTACACACACACACACACACACACACACACACACACACACACACACACACACACACACACACACACACACACACATACACACTCACACACACACACACACACACACACACACACACACACACACACACACACACACACACACACACACACACAAACACACATTCTACGGAACGCGCTCCGACCAAATGAGGGACGCTAGCTGCTGTTGGGGTTGTGTAACATCTGTATCTAAGTGATGACTTTTTTTTTAGCGAAACTGTGTTTGTGTACAGACTTTGCGGTGGGCTGCCCAGAGAGTGACAGTGTAGTGTTCCTCCGTACCCAGCTGATCGTCAACGCCAGGGTTCAAATCCGGGCTGACCCGAACCCAGTGTCCCCAGACAACCTGTGCCAACCCGACATCGACAAATATGTTGGCCGGGGCAGCGGGTGTTTCACAGTGCATCTAATTTTCAGCCAGCACTCGGATTCCAAATTCAGTATGAGATCAAGATCGATTTGGGACTTCTGAGCCTGTAAAATTCACACACATGCACGCACGCACGCACGCACGCACGCACGCACGCACGCACGCACGCACGCACGCACACACACACACACACACACACACACACACACATACACACACACCAAAACAAAGACGCTTCAGAGAAACAAGTACAAGACAGTCTTGTATGTGTTTCTCTGAACCTAGTAAGCAAGGGTCTTTGGGCCCACTGCGGCCGTCGACCGCCCAAAGACCTTTTGCTACTGGGGAAGCGTGTTTCTTTTTTTGTTGGTTATTTCCTGTTAATCCGTTACGGTTCCGGATGGTATTACGTTGGACACCAGTCAGCGGTGTACATCCAGTTAGCCGGAATAAAGCACGTATTTGTTTTACGCGTTTGCCGGCCTAGCGTTGACTGCATTGCTACAAAGAAAGCGAAAGACCTTCGGGCCGGCGTCGGCTGCAGTGGGCCCGCTCACAGCCGTGTGCGGGCACACTGTGGCCAACGTCGGCCCGAAACTGGGTATGCCGTGTCTATCAATGCTTGTCTCATCTATGGTCTGCAGTTTACTTGCGGCTGGTTCTGTTTCAGTACTATCGTAGATATCTCGCGATCGATCTGACTACGTAGCGCTCAAGAGACGACAACAAATTGAAAACCTTTTTTTTTTTTTTTTTTTTGCTCTGAGAGTTACAGGGATGCTTTTTTATATATTGCAGGGATGTGTTGAACTGGGAGTAACAGGGCTGTTTTACTTAGGGAGTTACTTAGGGATGTTTTGCCGCTGGATTTTACAGGGTCGTTTTGCTCTGGATATTACAGGGACGTTTTTCTCTTGGAGAAACAGGAATACTTTACTTTGGGAGTTACAAAGATACTTTACTTTGGGAGTTCCGGGGACGTTTTTGAGCAGGGAGTTACAAGGATATTTTGATCAGAGAGTTACAGGGATGTTTTCCTGTAGGATTTACAGGGATGTTTTGATCAGGGAGTTACAGGGATGTTTTGATCAGGGAGTTACAGGGATGTTTTGCCGGCTCTGGAATTTACAGGGTCGTTATGCTCTGGGAGAAACAGGCATTCTTTACTTTGGGAGTTACAGGGATGTTTTGATCAGGGAGTTACAGTGTTGTTTTGATCAGGGAGTTACGGGGATGTTTTGCTCTTAATATCACAGGAATGTTTTGCTCCGGGAGTTACAGGGACGTTTTGCTGTTGGAGTAACATGGATTTTTTTTTTCAGATTTGGACTACACTCTACAGGTAGACACACTGGTCAGCAGTGACAGCCTGAAGCGCGTCGGAATAGTTCACAAGTCCGGCCGGACTGTCACATCACTATCCGGCACTGTGTCCATCTCAAAGCGTGAACCTAGGAGTTTGCAGCTCACGGCTATCATGAAAGAGGTGACTTATTATAGGGAAATTCCAGTTAGGCATGCCACTTATAACTCACGAAGCATAATAATGATGTTTTAACCCTTAGGCTGTCGGTGGCGGGTTTTGTCGCGACGATTCCTTAATATTTCCCCCTAACTATATTATTATAATCGTCTACATACGATATGCGACAGGCTTTAAGCCTCTTACTGTCAGGACAAAGAACACCACTGGCCCGACCACAGAGGAGTAAACAATTTGCAGATGCGGAGGGTCTTGAGGTTCTTTGCCTCTTGCTGGCCCATTGCACGTTTGTGACTCTTGCATAGGTTACTTGGCGTTAAACTTTAGAGTTAAAAACAAAAATGAAATATGTGCCCGACTGCAGCAAGGGGTTTAATTAAACCCTTCGTTGCCGCTGATCGCGGATTTCGCGTCGGAAACCACTACACAGTGATCGACATTCGCATGAAGAACACAAACTAAATGGGACAAGAGACAGGCAAAAGGTACATAGGACCAACAAGAGACATAAATCCATGAGGATTTATGTCTCTTGCAGATGGTTAGCGTTCGCCACTTGCCCCGACAGTTATGGGGTTAATAATAATCACAAACCCATAGGTACGGCCGTCATTTGTCACGACCTCCCCCTGCACCCGCATCCCGACACCCCACCCGGCCCACTGAGAGGATACCCGTTAGTTTTAGATAATATGAGTAGGACCAAAGATAACAAAAAGATCACAAAGATAAATATACATGTGTATACTGTGATATTGGGCACATATAAAAGCACGTAAGTATGTAAATAATCATCTTAAAGTAACCGACAATTATATCACAATCTATGTTTCAATGTATCAATGTACAGTTAACCCCAGGTGGGTCAATAAATTATTTTTCATTGTTAATCTTCTGGTGCATACAGTCAGTGTTACTGTTTACAGTACCAGTACCTGCTTGCACCAAAGAGTTATGTGATTTCAGAGGGCAATCTTCAGAAATCGCTTTACGCCTGTCCAACTGCACGTGACATTTGCTCTCAACACAACCAGCGACTCTGACCTCATTCCGGTCCTCAACAAGTCCGTCACCAACACTGCAGTGGAGGAGGTACACACAAAATACATCTTTCTTTTGCTTTCAGGTTTCACATACATGACGGCAGACCAAAAGCTTCGGCCTGGTCTAAATAAATTCACGTCTATAGTAATTATCTCTAGTATGCAGTGCCCTTGACAGTGAGTGCGTCCTCGCCGACTGCCATGATCACACTGCTGTATGTGGTTTACATATGTGCAGTTAAGCCGGCAGAGTACTGGCACAAACAATTGAGGTAAATGCTGCATATACGTTATATTGAGCGGGAAGGTGCCAGGCTAATCTGAATTTAATCTGGCTCAAACTTCGAACTTTCACGGCCGATCCAACTCCCACAGCTTGTGCACATATCAGTGACGAAATTATGGTGTGAATGAGTGAGGCATAATGTTCGCATGTTTTCTTCCTTTTCTGAGGACTTCCGTTATACTGAGTAACAACTCGAACATGTGATGGTGCTGCCAGATTAACTTGGTTGTGTAGTTTTACCAGAACAGAGATGTGGCGCACTTTACAGTTTTGCCTTTCCACAAGCCAGCCTAACTTGACGCTACGTTTGAACAATCGTGGGCAATATGTGTTTCTGTGCAGATCGCAGATTGTCAGGTTTGACTGAGCACTGATATTGTGTGCAGGTGACGTTCAAGAACCAGTGCGGTGAGGATGAGAAGTGTCAGACTGACCTAGTTCTGACTGGCAGTGTGCTTCACGTGCCTGACCTAGTTAACTATCAGACCTTCAACCTTGTCAACCGCACCAGGCGTGTAGACCTGCACCTGCAGGTACACTGACCGTGCTGCAGATAGCGTGTGTTTGTGTTTGTTTGTTTGCTTTTGTTTATTTACTTGTGCGTTTGTTTTGGCGGTTCTTGTGATGACACAGCTATATACAATACATGGCTTTTTCAATATACAAAACGGCATTGGGGAAAAGATAACAAATAACAACACTTTGTATTACTCAGTGAAAATGAACAAAACTGTATACGGTACCGTACTAACCAAGAACTTTACCGAATAGTTCTTGAAAGAGTTTTGTGTTCATCTTGTTAGCATCTATTCGGCTGCATACATTATATGTTATTAAAACATTCTACGCCAGGACCGAAATCCCCAAATTTTTAAGTTGCCCTCTGAAGGACTGTATTGGAATTCTAGAGAGAGATCGATCATGATAGTTCAAGGGTGGTGCCAGAATAAGCTTGGCGCCTATGGACGCCAAGCTATTCTGGCACCACCCTTGAACTATTGTAACCGGCTGACGCGGTCCCTCCAGCTGAGACGTTAAGATGTTTTTTTTTTCTTCCTCTACCCATGGCCACCCGAGTTTCGTAGCCTTTGCGCTACCCACACTTAGCCAGGGGCAGCAACCCAGCCTTTTAGAGCCAGTCAGCTAGTAATTTTGTAGTACTTCGAAGGCTGTGCTAGTTAGTCCGTGTTCTAGCCTCTTTAACTTTTTAACGGCTTTACCGATCGAGAATCCGTAACTCACATCAGTTTTATCATGAAATTTCCCTTCTACTCATAATTTGTGTATTTAGTGATTTTATGACCACTATAGTTTAATTAGCAATTTTCTTACGTTTACAAATTTCAGTGAGCTCACTTAGCCCACTTTAAAATTAAATAATAAATTCCTAGGACTTTCCTCTAAAATATAGTTTACGGTAGTTTTTTTGCTATTCACATTTTCTGTCCTATACTTCAAACCCGAAGCCTTTGCGCTTAGTAATTATTGAGTTATGGCTCTTCTTGTGGTACCTAGGAAACACAGATTTACCCATTCTTCGGACTGTCTGGAACCATTTTTTGGTCCGCGCCATGTTGCTTCCTTTGTGGCTCGCCCGGCCAGTATTTACGCCCAGGAAGAGCCAGCGCGGGATGTCTTTGTCCTAAACGGGTCGCCCCACTGACCGTATAGTTGCCATCACTCTGTGATGTCAGCTTATTTTCAACTGTATCTCCACTGGGATATCTGTGCTGTGTTTCTGCTTATTGATACTACCGCAAATAAAGTACGTCAACGCGACCTCTGATTCGGCTTCTTATTTCCCGACCCTTATTCACCCACCAACACCGGGTACACACAAGTTCACACTATCATGCTCGATCCACGTCTTGATGTGGTTTGTCGGGGCTGAATGAGTTAATAGCAGGGGTTTGCTACACTGATCATTAGATGCCAGGTTAGAGGGAGTTGAAAGTTACCATCGTACCGTGAAGGCCGAAGCCCCGGGCTTTCGTAGCACAGAGGTTACTTTGACTTCCCGAAGGTCGATACGGGTCCGTTTTGACTTTAAACAGTATGTTTCGAGCCGCATTTTCTCAGAACAGATTGTCGTCAGAGTAATACGATGGGACATTAAGTAATTTTATGATCTTTGTTCAGACTACAACAATTAGAATTCTTACATAAGTTTTGTATCCGGCATTGAAACGACAATCATGTGACACTGGCCTTGTGCCCACCATTTTCGATCATGCGAAGGCTCGCTCTTTTTTATACTCGAGTGTTTCGAGCGAAAGTATTGTTAAAAATTGGGTGCTGTCTTGAAAAACAACGTACGTATTGTTTAGAACCATGTTAAGAAGCTTCGTTGTTTAGCGTGTGGTTATGCGCTTTTTGTCCAACAAAACTTGAACCCAAGGAGTCGAAAATGAGGTCATAATGCGCCACGAAGTGAGCCGCTACAAGGAAAGGTAAGTTTTTTTTTGTAAAAAGGTCACAAGTTAATGATTTACACTAAAGTGATTGTTAGTGTGACGGAGAAATGAAAACGACGACTAATATTATGTATTATATCAGCTTGTGAACAGGAACGAAACTGCCTACGGCACCAGACTTACCACCAACATCACGGGACACAGCGCCTTCAAGACGGCCGTGGACAGCAGAGCTAACTCACACTTCATATGCGACCCACAGGCCAATGTTACATCTGTGGACGGCTCAGTAGTGTTGGGTTCAGTGGTGGTGTGCAGTGACTGGGCACCGCTGGCTACTAATGAGACTGTGAATATCACGCTGCAGGTGAGATAATAACCATATGCGAGGGGCAATCCGAGGATTTGTTGGTCATGGGCCGTTACTACAACTGATGTGTTACAACACAATCTGATTACATAATTAACCAATTTAACTCCACGGTCGCATTTCCCGGATTTTGAAGGTGGTACTTAACTACTATGCACCAGATTCAGAAGACGGTTGGACCATGCTAATTCAAGGGTAGTGCCAGAGTAGCTTGGCGCCTGAAGGCGCCAAGCTACTCTGGCACTATCCTTAAATTATCATGGTCAATCCATCTCCTGCTGTAAGGCGTCGGAGCTAAATGGGTTAAAAACTTCGCTACCGAGAAAGGTAGTAAACAGGAAACAGCTGCAGGACATAGATACTCCTGAGCCTCCGTGCGATTCCTGACTGACACCCGTGCTCAAGATGTCTTTCACCCTTGCGTAGTCCCATGTGTTCATGCCCCGCAGCTTGTAACTTAAAAAGAAATGTCGGTGATGCACCAAGTCCCCCCCCCCCCCCCCGGACGAAATCAGCGAGAGCTGGAAGTCCCTGTCCCTGTCCAAGTTCATCATCATCATGCACCAAGTCACGTTGCAGCTGTCCTCATTACATTTACGCCGATACACCGCTTGCTAAAGCGCAGGCCACACACAGTACAAGGTTTGGGCGGCTGAGCCTGTGTGCATCTGCTCAAAAGACCTCGTCCTACGAGATAACATGATACACATGTGGCATAATCTAATCAGCGAGGAGTATCGAGAAAAACAAAATGTGATTGCCCCTCGAACATGTACATATAAAACAAGGTTTGTGTTATGAACTCGGCTCGAGTCTTAATTTACATTTTCACGAGAAATAAGACGCTTAAATGTCTAAACGAAGCAGACAATTGCAGCACACAGTTGCGGCCGTTTGCTGAAGTATGCGAGAGATGGAAATGTACGGGGCGATGCGTGCTGAATTTAGTGTTGACATAATCCATTATTTGACACCAATTTATCCGTCTTTCCTTGTGTCATGGAATTTGTTGTTGGTTTAGCAAAAATTAGCCATAGTGACCATTTCCAGAAGACTGTTAAGGTTTGTTTTCAGTTGAGTTTTTGATAGCTTGTCAGCCCTCTAGGCAGGGTTAACACCCTGCAGGCGCTACGGCCGACACACGTGCCGGTGACAAGTTGCCGTCAGCAATGAAACTGTGTAACCGTACTTGTGTTTTTTTCCCCTAAAGTTCGAAGCAGACAGTGTACCCCTTCAACGTGAGCAATCTGACGTCATCTTCCACGTGGAGGTCATGCCGTACAGTCCTAAGGAAAATCCTGAGGGTAACGACATCAATAATTGCGTCCAACTGGCTTCGCAACTGAGTATCGTTGCCGATCTTGCCATAGAGGGGTAAACACATATATTTTATTTATGAATTCTGTCATATTTGACAACTAAATTGATAAATATATTTGTCAACCCTTTTGCTGTCGTTAGCGGTTTTTGTCGCGATGATTCCTGTAGGAATCATCGCGACAAGAACCGCTACCGACATCCAAAGTGTTAAGTCTTTTACTGGAAGCGATATCTGGACGGAAGTGATCGACAGCTGAAGCCGTGATATGTGCCGTAATTAGTTTCCCCATACGTCTATTGAGTAATAAAAACAGATAGCCTGCTAAGTGCTTGACAGGAAATTTTGTGAATTGGGAACTGCTGCATCTACAAATGTAAAAGAAAGAAAGACAGAGAGGTAGAAAGACAGAAAGAAAAAAAAAAAAAAACAACGAAAATTGGTGTTTGGCATTTCATTGACTGAAAAAATACCTTTCATGAATGTTTTTGTGTGTATTCGTGGATGTTCCGGTGTACAAACAGAAAGCCACAATTCCTATCTGAAACCTTGCAAACTCCATGGTTATTACAATGAAAGCAGCGTCATTTCATAAAAAAACACTGTTACAATCACCCACATTTCTTGTATTTGCTAAGACTAAATTCTGTTAGTCGAATGTCATCATCATTTTGACGTCACCAGCTCGTCAGAGCCGGGTTCTCTGCACGTGAGAAAGTCAGATGCTGCAGACCTTTTGGTGAAACACAGACTGTACCTGAGAAACCGCGGACCCAGTTTTCTGCCCCCCAGTCACGTCAACGTCGATATACCTCAGAGACACAGCTCGGGGTCAGACCTGTTCAAGTCAAAGGAAGCTCACAATGTCACTGTAAGCATGTGTCAATCCACGAGCCTTGACTTGAATTACTGAAACTCATGAACTTGAATTAACTCATAAACTCCTAGAACTAAATGACTTCTATTCTATAGAATGGAAGTCATTTAGTGCTGGGAGTTTAAGCGGTTAAGACACTCATGTGTCAGGAGGAAATCGTGACTCGTAAATCATTACCAACCATGTGTCAAAACAAGTCTTGCCCCGTCAGTCATCACTAAACATGGTTTTAAATATTTATTGTGTCGTCGCATGACCCTTGTTTTATAGTGTCATTAAGCCCGTGTGACGTTTGGAATGGACACGATAGAATAAACTCAGAAATGGGCTTGATAGAGTATACACGTGAATTTGGCGTGAGGCTAATCTTTATTTGAAACATATTGAAATCTGTTTGCAACCCCAAGATATATGATGCGATGTGTCATGAGTATTTAGTGTGAAAACTTTCTTTGACGGCACACATCTACAGAAATCGGACTGCCTTCATTAGCCATCTTGTCACCTTTTTCATCGTATTTGACTTGCTTTTTGCCTGCACTTTGAAGCAGCAAATTGAAACAGTCTTCGACAAAGTCAAGCAACAAGTTAAAACATTTTTTTTTGACAAAGTCATATATCGCTGTATTGGAAAGGTAATTTATGCAAAACAATGTACTAAGACGCAGTGTTGTATGCTTCCATTCACAGATCAAGTATGAAGACGGGAGGACGGTGTCATGTGACCTTATCTCTACCGCCGGCAAGACCACGGGAGGGATCAATACCCCAGCGACAACAACGACACCATCGTCAGACGTATCATCGACGACACCCATAGAAGATCTCAGTACAAGGACCAACCCGTTTAGTCTCGTGAAACCATCGCGGCGTAAACGTCGGCAGGCTAAAGCCGAGCAGCTGAAGGACGACAACACCAGAGACGCCAGCAACGAACGCCTGTTGGGAATGGTGAGGTGGAAAAGGGGTGATGGAGGTGGTGTTATGTAAATTATACTGACGAGCAAAATAAATGTGACACTTTCTGGAATCATCGGAAACACTTTAGTGTTTCCAATGATTTCAAAAATGTCTCATTTCTTTTGGTCGTCAGTATATTCTTACTACAAAGTGTAAATGAACCACCTGATTATGGTTGCGTTTTCTTTATGAACAAGTACAGTCAGTCAGGATAGATTCGTGTGAAAAGTGGGTTTGAAGTCTGTCGTGATAGCTTATGCTTCTTTTCTGCATTCTTTGGCCGAAGGTAAAATGCTTGAAATATTTGATAGCTTTGAACGGATCGAACGTTATTAGAGGCATTGGTTGGTTGGTGGTTATACGGTTCAGTTGACGGTTGTTTTGGCACTGATTTAACGCGTCATACATGCGTATGTTTGCAGGACTGCACGAATTACAAGTGCACGGTGTACAAGTGTCCGCTACCTGCCATACAGCCTGCTGGCGACGCTCAAATCAACATCACTCTCACTCTCACCAGATCGGCACTACCCTTTTCTAAGGTAAGCAGGGCATGCAGTCTAGAAAGTAAGCAAACTAGAAACAAATATGCAAACAAATACACGAAATATAAGCCAGGATAACAAGAAACTAAGAGAAAACTAATAAACCAATCACTAACAATACAATAATTTAAAATACTGACTAGCAAAAGAAATGCGACTTTTTTTATAATCATCGGAAACACTAAAGTGTTTCCGATGATGAAAAAAAAAGTCGCATTTCTGTTGCTCGTCAATATTATTTTCACATACGAAATGCGCTTTCTCCCACTGAGTATTTTGGGACTGATCTATATACCGAAAAGCAAAGGAAATGCGACATTTTTGTAATCATCCTCAACACTAAAGAGTTTCCGATGATCTAAAAAAAAATGTCGCAGTTATTTTGATCGTCAGAATATTTTCATGTACAAAATGCGCTTTCTCCCACTGACAAGGCGTTTCACTTTCAGAACGTGGACACGCTGCTGCTGGTGACAAAGACACAGGTGGCGCAACCTGATCATCCGCTCTTCTTTCCTTGGTCCATGCCCAGAGAACTGGAGGTACTACACGCACACACACACACAGATACACACAGGCACCCACAGACACACACACAGGCACACATACAGGCACATACACAGGCACACACACGCACACACACACATACACACACACATACACACAGACACACTCATTCAAGCTGAAATGCGCGAGCACCCACCATTTTTTGTCTACCTTATTTAAAAAATACGGTAGACTTTGAAATGGGGCTGGTCGGAGCGCATTACAGAGCATGCACATGCGTGCGGGACAGAAATTCTGGCAAAGAAGTAACAAGATAAAAATGACGTCACGTCTAGTTACGCAAACCTGCCTAGAGAACGTCTTATTGGCGCCAAAGCGCCGTGTGTGTGTGTTGTGTGTGTGTGTGTGTGTGTGTGTGTGTGTGTGTGTGTGTGAGTGTGAGTGTGTGTGTGAGAGAGAGAGAGAGAGAGAGAGAGAGAGAGAGAGAGAGAGAGAGAGAGAGAGAGAGAGAGAGAGAGAGAGAGAGAGAGAGTGTGAGAGAGAGAGTGTGTGAGAGAGAGTGTGAGAGAGAGAGAGTGTGAGAGAGTGAGTGTGAGAGAGTGAGTGTGAGAGAGTGTGAGAGTGTGTGTGTGAGTCTGTGTGAGTGTGTGAGTGAGACAGCGACTAAAGCCCGCGTTGGAGAACGGACAAGCTTGAAATTTTAGGATATTAGTGACATATTTACTCTATGATAGTCTGTTTTCATTTTAAACGATATACCTTTAATTAATTTAGACTTTTAGATTAATAGGCGTGTGTGTTGTGTCAGTGTGTGTGGGAAATGAGCGTGGGTGTGTGAATGGGTACGCATTGGGTTGTGAGATTAGTTGTTCAGTTTTAAAGTTTTGACAGTGTGTGTAGAGCATTGAATTGTGTGATAGAGTCGACTGAGATGTTTGTAATTGTAACGACACCAGCACACATTCCTATGCTTTATGTCTTAAGGCAAATGGCAATAAACAGTATTATTATTATTATTATTATTATTATTATTAAAAGAATTATCTCGGAACTGTTTTTCGATGTTTTGTTTAAGATGCTCATTGGCTAGAAAATGGCCGTTTCACAAAAACCGGCTGATCCACACTAGAGTCCGTAATTATTCTTATTTTTACTAGATATTTTGCATATAGCTAGATAAAAGGGAGATATTGAATGAGTTCGTTAACCTCTAGAACATTTTGAGTGATAATTAAATATGTTTTGTTATTTTCACGTTTTTGAGATTCATTTCACGAATTATATAGTTAATCTTAAACAATTAAATCTTTTTTACGAAAAAATACCCCAATCTTCTCATTAATAATCGCATGATTTTTCGTATACGGTATTTACATAAGCCTACAGTTTGTCTCGGCTGTCGGGTACGATGTATGCCCTAGGTGTGAAATCAGACAATTTTCTGCACCACTTTTTCATAGTCATTTGTAAAACAGCTAACATAACTTTATTTTTCTTTTACGAAAAAGCTATCTTCTCTTTAATATCCGCATGATTTTTCATAAACAGTGTTTACCTAAGCCTGCTATTTGTCCCGGCCCTGGGGTAGGATTAGGTCAAATTGTGACCCTGTAAGCTCTAGACATGAAAATCAGCAAGAAAATTGCAAAGTTGATCCTCTGATACGTCAAATGTTATTATTCGTCAAATGTTAGTACTGCGATGATGACGTATAACATCGAGTCGTCACTATGAACACGGCGTAGTGGGGCTAATGATGCCATGACATGAAGTTTGAAGTGACGTCATTTCGCTGCTCGTGCTATTATTTTTCTTCAGAATAGCTATGCTACGCCAGACCACAGAGCTTACGAATGGCGGGAATCGCCGTGTGTCCGTCTTTATTTCTGTGTGCCAGTGTGTGTGTGGATCATAGGGTGGGTTAGAGTAGAAGGAGATAGATTCCTGGCGCTACACGAGCCCACAGAGCGTACTAATGGCGGGAAGCTCCGTGTGTCTGTCTTTATTTGTGTGCGCCGACGTGTGTGTTGATCAGAGGCTGGCTTAGAGAGGAGGGAAATGGATCAGCATAACAAGTCTAAAATATGAACAATTCTGAATGTTCCTAAAGATAAATAATAATAATAATAATTACGGTATTTATAATGCGCTTATCTTATAATAATTATAACTCTAAGCGCACACTCACAACTCGCGCACGCATGCGCACGCTTTAGACAATGACTCACGTACCACAAGCAGTGAAATACATTACGACGGTCAGCTTGGGGTGGGGAGTGCGGTGATATAGTGCTAAAACTGTTGAAAGAGGTGAGTTTTGAGGGCGGACTGGAAGGAGGAGAGAGAGTGTTTCTGACGGAGAGAGAGTGGGAGAGTGTTCCAGATGGATGGACCGTAGACGGAGAAGGAGCGGGGACCGAAAGTGTTAAGTTTGGTGCGAGGGATGTGGAGGCGGAGAGGGTCGGAGGCAGAGCGGAGGGAGCGGGAAGGTGTGTAGGGGTGAAGTAAGTTGGAGAGATAGGCAGGAGCGCAGTTGTTCAGGGATTTGTAGCAGAGAGACAGAACTTTGTATTGGATGCGTTGGGGGATGGGGAGCCAGTGAAGGAGTTTGAGCAGGGGTGTGATGTGGTCGGATTTTTTCTTTCTGAGGACGAGGCGGGCAGCATTGTTCTGGACGCGTTGGAGAGTGAAGATGGTGGAGTGAGGGAGACCGGAAAGGAGAGAGTTGCAATAGTCGATGCGAGATAAGATGAGAGAGACAGCAAGTTTGGTGGCAGCTTCGGTAGTGAGGTATTTTCTGATCTGACTGATGCGGCGAAGGTGGAAATAGCATGCCTGGGTCGTGGCGGAGACGAAGTTGGTCATGGACAGGGAGGAATTGAGGATGACGCCGAGGTTCTTGGCCCAGTCAGAGAGGGAGATGGGGGTGCTATCGAGTTGAAGGTGGAGAGAGGGAGGGAGCTGGGAGAGTTTTTGGCGAGTGCCTACCAGCATGGCTTCCGTTTTGTCGTCGTTCAGTTTCAGCTTGTTTGCTGTCATCCAGTTTTTCACGTCTTTGTAGCAGTCAGCCGTGCGAGTCAGTAGTGACTGAGTGTTGTCGAGTTTGTCTTTGTCTTGCAGTTGTGAGTCGTCAGCGTAGAGGTGGTGGTGTATGCGGTGAGACTGGATGATGTTGGACAGAGGAGAGGTGTAGAGTGTGAAAAGGACCGGGCCCAGGACGGATCCCTGTGGAACTCCGCAGGAGAGCGTTACCGGGTTGGAAGAGACGCCGTTGATGGTGACGGACTGCTGTCTGTCAGAGAGGTAGGAGAGAAACCAGGAGTGAGCAGAGTCAGTGATGCCGAAGGAGTGGTGGAGTCGGTGGAGGAGGATAGAGTGGTCTATAGTGTCAAAGGCGGCAGAGAGATCGAGTAGTGTAAGAAGGGAGATGTTGCCAGAGTCAGTGGAGAGAAGCAGCTCGTTTAAGATATGTAGAAGGGCTGTTTCAGTGCTGTGATGTTTGCGATAGGCAGACTGGAATGGACTGAGGAGGTTGTTGTCGGTGAGATGGAGGTTGAGCTGGTTGAGAACAACCTTCTCAAGAAGCTTGGACAGGAAAGAGAGATTGGAGACTGGGCGATAGTTTTTGAGTTCGTTTGGGTCGAGGTTGTGTTTTTTGAGGAGAGGACGGACGATGGCGGACTTGAAGATATCGGGGACGGAGCCGTTTTCTAGAGATGCGTTGATGATGTCGGTAATGAAGGGTAGAAGTTTTGGAAGGCCGTCACGGTAGAGAGAAGCTGGGAGGGGGTCAAGTTCGCAGGTTTTGAAGGGCATGGACTTTATGGTCTTGAGGACTTCATCCTGAGAGACGGTGCGGAAGGACGAGAGGGGAGTGCCGGAAAAGGTGGGGTCGGGAGGGCAAGGCGGAGGAGGCAGGGTGTCGAGTGTGTCGCGCAGATTTTGGATTTTGTCCGAAAAATAGGTAGAGAAAGCAGACGGGAGTTCTTCTTTGCTGTGTGTGTTGGGGAGAGGAGAGTCTTTAGAAGTGCCTAGGAGTGTGTTTATGGTGGCGTAGAGGGTTTTAGCAGCGCCTCTTGGGGCAGGCGGGAGCACTGGTCTTCACATGGCACTCAACTCTCACAGCTGGCTCCAGGTCCTTTACCTAGCCACACCCCGGTAACCGCTTCTGCTGGCGGGCGAAACGTTGTGAGGGGCTGACGCGTCTCTCAGTCAGTTGAAATACTTGGAGAGGAGACGGGCGCCGCCAAGTTCGCCTAAGCCCATTGAAAGGACTGATGGACAAGCAACAGAATAAGAATAACATGCCGGATCGGTCGGGGCCCGGATCACCAACGACCGCGCACCCCATTGAAGGTCTCCAGGGTGGGGGCGACAAGTGTGTTACTGGAACCAAACCCACCATCAAGCTGCCCACGCAAGGAATAACTATCGGAACTTGGAACGTTCGCACACTCTACCAGTGCGGCAAAGTGAAGGAACTCACCCACGAGTTGAAGCGCTATCGCTGGGACATTGTAGGACTTGCAGAAGTTCGATGGACAGGCTTCGGAGAAACAACAACAGATGAAGGCCATAAAATCTGGTTCAGCGGAAAAGAAACCAAGCACGAACATGGCGTAGCTTTTATCGTAAGGAAAGAGGTGGCTGGAACTGTCATCAGCTGCACCCCCGTGTCAAGCAGACTAATCTCCATCCGCATCTCCGCCCGACCGCACAACATCACTATCATTCAAGTATACGCTCCAACAGCAGATCATGATGATGAAGAATTAGAAGAATTTTACGAACAACTGGACAACATCATCAAGAAAACACCTAAGAAAGACATTCTGACTGTCCTCGGTGACTGGAATGCAAAGATCGGCCCTGACGCCTACCAACAATGGGCAGGAACAGCTGGCAAGTTTGGCCTTGGAGAAACAAACGACAGAGGCCTGCGACTTTTAGAGTTCGCACAGAGTCACCGTCTCACCGTTGCTAATACCCTCCATCCACACAAGAAGTCAAGAACAGTGACATGGCAATCGCCAGGAGGCCTGGTCCATAACCAGATTGACTTCATCTTGCTGCCTCGACGATTCAAATCCAGCGTTAACAAAGCACAAACGAGGTCCTTTCCTGGCGCTGATATTGGCAGCGACCACAACCTCGTCCTTACTAGCCTCAAGTTGAAGCTGGCATTGAAACGAGATAGCAAGAGCCCTCGCATCAGATTCGACCTCGAGAAGCTAAAAGACCCGGAAGTAGAAGAGCTCTTCCAAGCCCAGGTGGGAGGCAGATTTGCAGCCTTGGCTACTTTGGACTGCGACGTAGACACCCTTGCTGGAAATATAAAAGAGGTGTTACTTTCTACAGCAGAAGAAGTGCTGGGGAAGCAGAGGAAGCGCAAACAGCCCTGGGTCACCGATGACATCCTCGATCTCTGTGATGAGAGGAGAGCCTGGAAGAAAAAGAGAGGCCAAGACCTCACATCAGCAAACAAGTACAGACTTGTCAACAAGAAGATCAGGAAGAGGATGAAAGAAGCCAAAGAAGATTGGATTGAAGACCAGTGTTGTAGCGTGGAAGAGGGCATGGCAAACGGCAACAGCAAGAAGGCTTATGAAACGCTAAGGACCCTCACCAAGACTCAACAGCGAACAGCCACAGTCATCGAAGACAGCAGCGGCCAACTCCTTACGGAAAACACTGCTGTACTAAACAGATGGACTGAGTACTGCCGAGACTTGTATAACTACAAGGCTGAGCCAGACACCAGCATCCTCCAAAACAACCAGGCTGGGGCCAGGAAGGCTGAAGACCTGCCAGTGTTAGCTGAAGAGGTGGAAGCAGCCGTACGCGGCCTGAAGGGAGGAAAGTCTCCAGGTATAGACAACGTACCTGCTGAACTGTTGAAACATGGAGGAGAAGTAACAACGAAGGTCCTCACTACACTCTGTCAAAAGATCTGGGAGCAAAAGAAATGGCCAGTAGAATGGACACAGTCTCTAGTGATCCCGCTCCCCAAGAAAGGAAACCTGAAACAGTGCCAGAACTACAGAACTATCAGTCTGATAAGTCACCCTAGCAAAGTAATGCTTAGAATCATTCTCAACCGCCTCAAAACTTTCGCCGAGGAACTGCTGGCAGAAGAACAGGCTGGCTTCAGAGTTGGAAGAAGCACTGTAGAGCAGATTTTCAACTGCCGCGTCCTGATCGAGAAACATCTGCAGCATCAGCGCGAACTCTACCACAACTTCATTGATTTCAGGAAAGCATTTGATCGCGTCTGGCACGACGGACTCTGGCAAGTCATGAGATCGTTCAACATAGAGGAGGGACTGATCCAAATGATAGAAGCGCTTTACAAGAACGCCTGCAGCGCGGTTCTACTTAACAATCAGTCAGGCGAGTTCTTCAGGACGACGATCGGTGTCCGTCAAGGATGCCTGCTCTCTCCTGTCCTTTTCAACATATTCCTGGAGAAGATCATGCAGGAAACCCTCCACGACCACCATACTTCAATCTCTATTGGTGGCAGATCCCTGTGCAATCTTCGATTCGCAGACGACATTGACCTCATGGCAGGCAGCAATAGTGAGCTCCAAAACCTGACAGACAAACTTTCAAGTAGCGCAGGGTCTTATGGCATGGAGATCAGTACGGATAAAAGCAAAGTGATGATCAACACCACAAGCGACAGCAGCAGCAATATTCACATGAATGGCCGGAAGCTAGAAGAGGTCAATAGCTTCAAGTACTTGGGAGCCACCCTGTCCAAAGACGGTAGTTGCATAGCAGAGATCCGTATCAGGATAGGTACAGCAACATCCGCAATGGCCAGGCTGGACAGGATATGGCGAAGTAACTCCATCAGCTTCACCATCAAGTACAGGCTTTACAAGTCCCTCGTAGTGTCTATTCTACTCTACGGCTGTGAGACTTGGACACTGCTTGCAGACTCAGAAAAGAAAATCCAGGCCTTTGAGAACAAGTGCCTGAGGAAGTTGCTCCGCATCTCGTACCGCGAGCACAAGACCAACGAATATGTACGGAGCATCGTCACTTCCCTGGTGGGCCCACATGAACCCCTTCTGGCAACTGTGAAACGGCGCAAGCTTGCTTGGTTTGGCCACGTGACCCGACACAACACCTTGTCCAAGACTATCCTCCAAGGCACTCTCGAAGGAAGTCGTCGGCGAGGTCGTCAGAGAAAGAGTTGGGTCGCAAACATAAAAGAATGGACCGAACTCGAGATGCCAGACTTGCTTGCCACCGCCCAAAATAGAACTCAGTGGAGAGCACTGTCTGTTGCTGCTGCCTTTCAGTCCCCCCAACGCCCAGTTCGGGCAAGGGACTGATGATGATGATGAGAGGGTTTTGGAAGAGGTGGATTCCAGGATTTGGTTTTGAAGGTGTTTGCGTTTAGATTCGGAGATCATTTTGCAGACTTTGGATCTGGTTGTTTGGAAGATCTGTCTGTGAACGGTGAGGTCAGATGAGCGCCAGAGGCGTTCCGCTTGTCGGCGCTCGCGCTTGGCCTCAGCTATGTCATCAGTGAGCCAGGGGGAGGGGAGTCGGTTGGGTATGGAGCAGGTGGTGACAGGGGCATGGGTGTCTAGAAGTTTTCGAAGGGAGGAATCGAAATGGGATGCAAGATCGGGAGAGGGGGTGGGGTCCGAGAGAAGGTCGACAGCTTCGTCGAAGAAGCTCTCGCGGTTGACAGATTTTAGTTTGCGGCGAGAGACAACGAGCTTGGTTTTTTTCGGGGGAGGTAGATTGAGGGAGACGAGAATAGCGAAGTGGTCAGAGGGAAGCACAGAGGAGGTGTCAGAGTCGAGAAAGAGTTGATCGGAGGTGCGGGTGATGATCCAGTCGAGGGTGTGGCCAAGTCGGTGGGTGGGTTTAGTGATGTGTTGTGTAAGATTGTGGTTTAAAAGTGACGTGCAGAGGCGTTTTGTGTCAGGGTGGTCGGGTTTGTCAAAGTGGAAGTTAAAGTCGCCTAGAAGGATGTGTTTTCCGGGTCGTGTGCTGTAGTGTTCTAGGAGGAGGTCGAACTCGGTGAGGAACATGGAGTTTGTGAGTTTGTTTTGAGAGCTTGGAGGGGGGCGATAGATACATGAGAAGATGAGGGACTGGCCAGGGAGTGTTGCTACGGCCTCGACAGATTCAAAGGAGGGATGAGCAAAAGGTAGAGACTGAGAGAAGGAGAGGTGAGCGGAAAGACAGTCCCTGTAGATGATGGCAATGCCACCCCCTCTGAAAGCGCGCGGGAAGGAGGCCAGGCGGTAGCTACTCGGAGTGACGCTGGCGATGATGGGTTCGTCGCCAGCCGAGCGGAGCCACGTTTCGGTGATCACGACAATATCTAGGTCATTGTCTAGAATGAAGTCGGAAATCACGTCAGCTTTGCCATCTTTGCAGACAGACTGGGCATTAAATAGACACAGTTTAGGTTGGAAGAGACAGCAGAGGGAGAAGAAACGGACGAAGAAGAGGACAGAGGAGAGGGAGGGTATGGAGGGGGGAGAGAGGATGGAGGGGGGAAAGAGGAGTGAGGGGAGGAGTGGGGAGGAGGAACAGTCGGGGAAGGATAACCGGGTAAGAAAGAGGATGCGAGAGGGGGGTGGGGAGGGGGAGAGGGGAGAGGGGGAGGAAGGGGAGTAGAAAAAGATGAGGAAGAGGGATGGGGAGGGTGACGGGGAGGAAAAAGGGGGAGGAGGGGAGGAGGAGGAGAAAGCAGGCGAAGGAGGAGGGGGTGAGGAGAGGAAGATAAACGTATCTGAGCTCCAGACAATACCGTAGACTTTGGAAAAAATCCTCATCTTATTTTTCTCATACTTGGTCTCTTGGCTTGACTTCGCGAACGAAGATTTTATAGGAGTTGCCCACGACGTCTGCAGGCTTGTTCGTGGCTGCGGAGGCCAATCCGAGACAGGCAGGTTCGACCGCAGTGGCTGCAGGGGAAGGTATGGCCAGGGTTCTGAGCTGCGGCATCTCTGTTTTTTCTCCTGAGCCG
Organism: Semisulcospira habei; assembly: GCA_036245525.1. NCBI lineage: Eukaryota > Metazoa > Mollusca > Gastropoda > Semisulcospiridae > Semisulcospira > Semisulcospira habei. The sequence goes on from BTPG01000002.1 coordinate 300,421,723, forward strand.
CTTGTCCTTAAGGCTACCTCTGTGAGAGTCCTCAAAGGAGACAGCTGCCTTGTAAATGGTGGAGCGCCAGGTGTCACGGTCCGCAGCAAGCGAAGACCACTGGTGGTGGTCGATTTGGCAGGCACTAAGTGACTTCTTGAGACAGTCTTTGTATCTCTTCTTTGGTGCCCCTCTGTCACGGTGTCCAGTAGCAAGCTCGCCGAACAGGGTGATCTTTGGTAGGCGATGATCCTCCATCCTGGAGACGTGCCCCGCCCAGCGGAGCTGTGTCCGTAGCAGCAAAGCCTCGATGCTCACAGTTTCAGCCTGTTCAAGGACCTCGACGTTGGTGACATAGTCACTCCAGTGAATGCCCAGGATGGTACGCAGGCAGCGCTGGTGGAAGCGTTCGAGGAGTCGTAGTTGGCTGCGGTAGAGGGCCCAGGACTCGGAACCATACAGCAGGGTGGTGAGGACCACAGCTCTGTACACGCTGATCTTGGTGCCTGTTTTCAGCTGTTGATTGTGCCACACCCGCTTGAAAAGTCGCCCGAAAGCGCTGTTCGCTTTTGCCAGCCTGCTGTCAAGCTCCTTGTCCAGCTTGGCGTCCGACGTGATAATGCAGCCAAGGTAAGTAAACTGGTGCACTGACTTTAGTTCAGACTCGCCAACGGTGATGTGAGGAGGGCGATACACTGTCTTGGGTGCCGGCTGATGGAGGACCTCTGTCTTTTTCAGACTGACCTCGAGTCCAAAGAGCTGGGCAGCATCTGCGAAGCAAGACGTGATGCGCTGCAGGGCTCTCTCTGTGTGTGCAACGAGGGCAGCATCATCAGCAAAAAGCAGCTCACGAATCAGTTGGTCTAGGGTTTTCGTGTGGGCCTGCAGTCGTCTGAGGTTGAACAGGCTGCCATCGAGACGATACCTGATGTACACTGCATCGTCATCATCGAGGTCCACTGTGGCCTGCTTCAACATCATGCTAAAAAAGATGGTGAAGAGGGTCGGTGCCAGCACGCAGCCCTGCTTTACGCCGTTGAGAATAGGGAATGGTTCCGAGAGGTCATTGTTGAGTCTGACCTGGCCTTGCTGGTCCTCGTGTAGCTGGACAATCTTGTTGAGGAACTTTGGGGGACAGCCAAGTCGCTCCAGGATCTGCCACATGCCTTGCCTGCTCACAGTGTCGAACGCTTTTGTTAGGTCGACAAATGTTACGTACAGACCTTTGTTCTGCTCGCGGCACTTCTCCTGTAGCTGTCTCAGCACAAAGACCATATCGGTGGTGCTCCTGTTTGCTCTGAAGCCACACTGGCCCTTTCTTTCTCTGCTGCTGGGAGGAAGGAACACTACCAAAAGATCTCCGTGATACAGTCGTTATCACCCTGTACAAGAACAAAGGCGAGAAGTCTGACTGTTCCAACTATCGGGGAATTACCCTGCTGTCCATTGCTGGGAAAATCCTTGCAAGGCTGCTCCTGAATCGGCTGGTACCTGCCATCGCTGAAGACCAACTCCCAGAGGGCCAGTGTGGCTTCATACTTGGTCAACACCCAGAAAATTGCATTTCCTATACTGCTGGAAAAACAGGCATTGTACAGCTGTCACAATATCTAATTAGTAAACAGTTCAATAGGCTCCATACATAACACACTTTCGTATTTTCTCGTTCATACCTAAGTACCAACGAAAAAATATGCATTGACAGACTACGACGACTCATACCGATGGTAAAATGGAGGGAGTCGACGGTATTGATGTTGCAGGTTGTGATGATGGAAATACAGAGATGTATAATGATAACAGTTTTGTGGGACTACTGCTATTGCACAACACTAACTTTGCAACAGGGAGGACGGTAGGATTGCCGGGTTAACTCATTCAGCCCGGCGCACGTTAGTATTTCCCAAATTTGGGAGGCGTCATCTAACGACTATGCATCTGTTGCAGGAGATGGATCGACCATGATAATTCAAGGGCAGTGCCATATTAGCTTGGCGCCGACAGGCGCCAAGCTAATCTGGCACTACCCTTGAATTATCATGGTCGACCGATCTCCTGCTGTAGTGCGTCAGGGCTGAATGTGTTAACAAACGTACCTCCATTAACTCCTTCGCTACCAGTGACCACTAATTTCGCGTGGGAAACCACTGCACTCCCACTGACTTTCGCGCGAAGAACACACATTACACTGACCAAAATTGGGCATAAAGAAGATATTACGGACACGAGACATAAATCCTCATAAGCCCCCCACTCCCACCCCGCGGGTTCATGAGGGTTTATGTCTGTTGTAGCCGGCTAGCGTTCACATTTCCCTAGCAGTTTAAGGGGTTAGTGACAGAATAAAACCAAGCGATCTACACAACGACAGTCAGTCATGATAACGACGAATAAGAGCGACAGCAGCAACGCTAGCACATTCTATCCCAGGACCGAAATCTCCAAATTTTTGACTGAAGTTGCCCTCTGAAGGACTGTTTTACAATTCTAGAGGCAGGTCGAGCTTACGGGCACCAAGCTATTCTGGCACCACCCTTGAACTAGCATGCTCGATCCATGTCTTGCTTTGGTGTGTCGGGGCTAAATGAGTTAACAATAACTGTCAGGACGATGATTGTGCAACAGGTACGCACCACCATATACGAGGCGAAAACCGGCAGTGTGGAGGTGAACGTCTGGATCATTATTGGAGGTGTGTTGGGAGGACTCCTGCTGCTTCTCATCATCGGAATCGTTGCATGGAAGGTACGTACAACTCAGTAGCATCTTGCGTTCGCATGGAGCGTGTGCTGGATCCTAGCAAAGACTCTGATCCTAGTAATGGGTGGACGGATGGATGGAGGGAGGGAGGGAGGGACAAAATGTTGAGGGAATGAAGGTTGGATTGAGGAGGAACGAAAATTTATGAGATGTAGTGTGGAGCTTTTACTTTTATGGATGAATAGAACCCAACGCAGAAAAAAACACGCATGGAAAATATGCGGTTACAACTGTCTTTTCTAAATCTGTCTTTTCTAAGCGTGTTTCTTCCTGTTCTTCTCTGCATTTTACACGTTTGACAGTCACCTTCTTGGTCTGGATTGCTTCTATTGATGGCTGACTGGATCAATCGACCAAATGGTGTGTGTGTGTGTGGGGGGGGGGGGGGGGCGGGAGTTTGGTTTCCCCCCAAAAAAAACCTTTCACTTCAATCCGCGTGTGCATGCGGTCATTTGTACTATTAACTCAGTCGAGACGTGCCCCCTCCGGATACGCGCATAAGCCGCGTATCCGGAGGCGGCACGACTCGAATGAGTTAAAAGTACCGGTGGCCGCATGCACAAAAGGGTTAATTTATTGTTCATTTCCTTCCCGACAGCTGGGTTTCTTCAGACGGAAAGACCGGACCAAGCTGGTGGCGCTGAAGCGGCAGAGTGGTTTCTATGACGACAGCAACCGCCGGAGTACGAAAAGCACCAAGTGTCGTACTTCCGGCACCGGCAGTTCCACCACGAGAAAATCCGGAATAGAAATAGATTAGCAGCGTCACGGGCCATTCGATATGCGGTGAGCAATAGGCTCTCGAGCCGACTTCAGTCTTTGCTGGTCCACAAACTCGTTTACAACTAAGGATGACGTCGGACCGAGAACCTGTTGCTGAGTGGGCAGTAAGTTTTAGAGTCAGAGTGGGAAAAAAGACATTATGTAACACCACGTGTTGCACGAAATTGGTGGTATTATAATACGCCGGCATACGGCCCCATAATTATTTGTATTTATCATAGTCTGGCCTTGCGGCTTGGCTGTTTTGGCGTCGACCTCGAACTATACTGACGAACAAAAGAAATGCGACATTTTTAGAATAATGGGAAACACTTCAGTGTTTCGGACGGCGATGATTAACACATTCACGACGTGACGCATCCGCATACGCGGCGTTAACGCCATGTATCCGGATGCGTCACGTCGTGAATGAGTTAAAAAATGTCACATTTCTTTGCTTGTCAGTAAACACTTCATTGTTTCCGATGATTAAAAAAAATGTCGCATTTCTTTTGCTCGTCAGTATATTATGTTCGAGCCATCTCCTTTGGTGTTTCCGATGATTCCAATAATGTCGCATTTCTTTTGCTTGTCAGTATATTATGTTCGAGCCATCTCCTTTGGTGTTTCCGATGATTCCAAAAATGTCGCATTTCTTTTGCTCGTCAGTATATTATGTTGGAGCCACCTCCTGAAATGGTATTTATCTTTTCGGAGGAAAACTGGGTGCGGGTTTCAAGTCACTACAGGGCTCAGTGCATTTTATCCGTTTTCTGTTCAGACGTGACTGATTCCGGTTATAGTGCCGAGCCGATGTCGTCACATGTTAACCGGTAACCGCAGCTAGTCATCAGCTCTTTGAACGTGTCTAAACCAGTCTTAAGACACATCTGTTTTGCGATGTTTTCAAGGATAAGCTTGATTTTCTGTTGCAATCCACACCATTAGGTCTTCTTTTTGCAACCTTGATGTGCTTCGTGTGTATGTGATTTTGATGTGTATGAGTATGACTGGCATATTATGTTTATCAGAATGTGTCTTAAGTATGGCTGGCATTGAACGCAAAGTCTTTTGAGTTGATTTATTGTATAGGTTTTGGTTGTGTTTCATTTGACGTATTTTGTGGCCTTTGTGTGCTCTGTTCTATTTCTGTCAGCTAAATAGTGTTTCTTTGTAATGCGCTCCGAGCCTGCTCTTTCGGGGATGGGCGCTATATAAAAATACTATTTTATTATTGTTATTATGCTTACATTCACGTGACTATAAACTGTGACCTGTCACATATAATAACTCCCGCTAAGCGATTGGCTAAGTGATGGATGGATGAGAAGTCCTGGGAATCTTCAAAGTAGAAATTCAGTATTTGTACAGGAAAATCTAAATAACGCGACTCGACTGCATGCTGGATTCTCAGATGTGACCTACCTTGGTGCTATTTACTACTACTGGTGTTGGCCCTTTTACTGCCGAGAAAATGTGAACACGATCCAGCTGCAAGAGGCATAGATCCTCATGAGCCCCCGCGACTGCGGGGGCTCATTAGGATCTATGCCTCTTGCTTAAACCAATTGTACCCATGTTTCTCACACGGTTTTGGCTTTTAATTGGTCGTTGAATGAACAAAGATTTCAGAAACAATCATGTACGTGCACTGTGGCAGGCAAGGGGTTAAGAAGTGACCAGTTATCAACGAACACCTCTCCTTTTTGGGCTGGGGGAAATACGTACCTATACTCCGTAAGCCAGTCTTAAAAGAGTGACGGCCAAGTTTCTTCAGGATGCCCCTTGACTGCTATTCTGGCTACTGATACCACTTCGACAAAGGAATGCTAGCCCGATTTTCGACAGTTTGGTCAAGGGGTCGAGGACAAATCACATCAAACTTCCTTTTTCCTATTACAGGTTTTGCCAACTGTAAATTATTAGCTCTTAAACTCCCAGAACTAAATGGCTTCCATTCTATAGAATGGAAGGCATTTAGTTTGGAACTTTTAAGACTAAAGGAGAGCATAATGATCCTAACAAGGGTGTTCACTCTTTGGACCGAAGGAGTAGTCGCCCTGGTTTAACAGGAGTCTGGAAAAAAAACAAAAAAACTCTGCATGAATTATGCGAGTTACAAGTTATCTCGCCTGATGCGCAAACCTTAGAAGAGTAAAACGTGTTGGAATGCTTATGTAAGGGTGTTACTGCTTTGTACTGGAAAGTATGCCCAGGACGCGACGTGTGTGTGCGTTTACATGTGTGTTTGTGTGCGTGAAGGCATGCATGGTCTCGTACCCTTCTTCAGGGGCGTTGCCCGTTTAATGAAATGACGACAGTACAAACAACCGTAAGCAAATTTTCTTTATTGAAAAGCATAAAAGCATGTATAAACTAGCGTGTTGTGTATTTGGGTATTTGGCATGACAAATCAAGTCTTATAATATCATAATGTAATGTAACTTAATGCAGGTATAATAGAGAGAGAGAGAGAGAGAGAGAGAGAGAGAGAGAGAGAGAGAGAGAGAGAGAGAGAGAGAGAGAGAGAGAGAGAGAGAGAGAGAGAGAGAGAGAGAGAATGACAATGACAATGACTCTTTATTTTCCAAGGATAAAAAGATTTAGGTCTGAAGACCTTTCTTCCATCTTGTCCTTGCTAAACTACTTACACACCCACTCACGGGGCCGCACGCACTGACACACCATAAGCGCCCAACAAGGCGAGTCATACTGGCTGCCCCCCTCGATCAGCTGCCGCTGGAAGGTGACAGCAGGGATACAGCCAGTGTGTACATATGGCGATCATATACAAAAACATCATAAACACATTTAATACACATAATGAGATATACATGCGCTACCATCTAACAAGTGTACCATAAGATTACAAAAAAAAAAAAAGACAAAAAACAGAGAGAGAGAGAGAGAGAGAGAGAGAGAGAGAGAGAGAGAGAGAGAGAGAGAGAGAGAGAGAGAGAGAGAGAGAGAGAGAGAGAGAGAGAGAGAGAGAATCAATGAATCAACGAATCAATGAATCTTTATTTTACAACGGTGAAGATATTAACACAGTGACTATGTCATTTTTCGTACCTGCCGTTGCTACAACTACGACTAACTAAGTACAAAATATAAAAATCTACATAAAACAGGGACATCAAAGCACAGTGGTACAAAATATATAGTCCACTAAACACAAACACGCGCATACGTCGCGCACAAACACACTCACGCCACACACACACACACACACACACACACACACATACACATGATTGTTAGAATATACACGTACATTCGTGTGTCTACGAATAACTAGATATTACTATTTGAGTATTATAGAATAGTTTGCGCGTGTCCGAGTCGGTGTAATTTCAGTATGGACAACATGAAAAGATTTTTTTGGCTACGGTTCTGCATAAAGTGTCCGTATGAGCTTTCCACTTAAGCCGACTCTCAATTGTAATCCCTAGTAGGCGGTGTTCATTAACGTGTTCTATTTGACTGCCCTTTAATAAAAGGTTAAGTAACAGGGGTGCTAAATAGTGTTTTTGACGAGTGGCGATTATCATAGATTTGGTTTTAACTGGATGAACAATCATAGAATTCGTCTGACACCATTCAGACACCTCGTCAAGACTATGCTGCAAGTTGGAAGAAATTACTTGTATATCTTTGTTAGTCATATGAATGGAAGTGTCATCAGCAAAAAGATTACATTGTACGTTCTTGCAAGTTAAATGAAGTGGCAGGTCATTGATGAATAGGCAAAATAATAAGGGACCAAGCACGGATCCTTGGGGAACTCCATACTTTATATCTTTTAGAGAGGAGTAAGATCCAAGAGAGAGAGAGAGAGAGAGAGAGAGAGAGAGAGAGAGAGAGAGAGAGAGAGAGAGAGAGAGAGAGAGAGAGAGAGAGAGAGAGAGAGATGAAATACTTATGTATAAGCTGATACATGAAACAAATTACACATGAAACAGTTACTTTCTTTCACTTATACACATTGGGATACGTTCATAATTTGAAGAATCAGGCACACGAATAAACGAAGAAAACGAATAAACAAGCAAATAATGTGCCCCACAGCCATCCTAAAAAATCTTCAAACAAGACAAAATGACCACTGTCGCCACAATTTGTTTCTGTCTATCGGCAGGTAAGATGAAGCTTCGAATGTTAACTTTGAGATCAAAGGGGAACAACTGCACCAGAATATCAAAAACACATGCTGCGTGAAGGTTTATAATCATATGAAGTAAAGCACACAAACACAATTCCTTCTTAACTGTTAGCGTGTTTGTTGCTGTGTTTGGAGGTCAGTTCAAAGACCTGGTTTTAATGAAGACAATTTAAATGTCTCTAAAGTTGACAGCTCAGTTAGCAAAAGGTCCTCGGTCCAACGTCAGCCTTACGTATTAACTACGTATTGGGGCCAACTAAGACAATAGAGGCCACAGTTGAAGACACAATCGTTGTATTACGAGTTAGGCTTTGCCAGTGGTTCTTGTCGCTCTCGGGTTCGATCAGGGGGTTCAATGTCGGAGGCCCGTAAAAGTCAAAGGCTTTTTAGCCCTCGACTTTCACCCCGACACTGAACCCCCTGATCGGACCCAGGAGGCGGCAAGAACAACGGGCAGAGCCTAACTCTAATATAACTAATAATGATATCGGCTCAAGAACCTATTGCTCACAACGTATCTGTTATTCTATTCCGGATTTTCTGGCGGTGGAACTGCCGGTGCTGGAGGTACGAGACTTGGTGCTTTTTGTACTCCGGCGGTTGCTGTTGTCATAGAAACCACTCTGCCGCTTCAGCGCCATCAGCTTGGCCCGGTCTTTCCGTCTGAAGAAACCCAGCTGTTGGGAAGAAAATGATCAATAAGTTAATCCTTTTGTGCATGCAGACACCGGTATTGTTACACCGGTACCAATGACCGCATGCACATGCAGGTTAAAGTACATTTTTGGGGGCTAAAAATCAGAGCACTTTGATTGGTCCATCGAACCAGTCAGCCATCAATAAAGGCACAACACTCCATCTCTGAATTCGTACCTCCACAAACAATCCATCACTCATTTTGTCCGTCCGTCCGTCCGTCCATCCATCCATCCATTTCGAGGATCTAACACACGCTTCTTGCGAACGGGCGTTGCTACAGAGTTGTACATACCTTCCATGCAACGATTCCGATAATGAGAAGCAGAAGGAGTCCCCCCAACACGCCTCCAATAATGATCCAGATGTTCACCTCCTGACCGCCGGTTTTCACTTCGTATATAGGGGTTTGAACCTGTTGCACAATCATCGTCATGATAATTCATGTATTAACTCATTCAGCCCGACGCACGTATTTCCCACATTAATTGGAGGCGTCATCTAACGACTATGCACCTGTTGCAGAAGACGGATCGACCATGATAATTCAAGGGTAGTGCCAGATTAGCGCCAAGCTAATCTGGCGCTACCCTTGAATTATCAATGTCGACCCATCTCCTGCTGTAGTGCGTCAGGGCTGGATGGGTTACTAGACTAGCACTCTTACTGTCGCTCCTGTTGCATAGTGCTTTGCAGCAGCAGTCTCACACTATCGGCATTATATACTGACGAGCAAAAGAAATGCGACATTTTTGGAATCATCGGAAACACTTTAGTCGCATTCCTTCTGCTCGTCAGGATACATCTATATTATTTCCATCATTACAACCATCACCACTACGACACCTACCAAATCCACAAGTATCGTCTTCATGGTCTGCCACTTGTAATATCATCTTTGTCATTAAGCATATTTAAGCTGACATTTAACTCTTTCTCTGCATATAGACGCAGATTGTGATTTTGAAATCACTTTAAACTGAAGGTCAAAGATCTCCAGCTGTCAAAGGAATATGGAGACAAAGTGACTTCAGAAAGAGATATAGGTCATCATGTGCCCCCGTACAACTGCGAAGGCTTATGAGGGTCATTACCATTTGCAACTGAGTGGTGTTCAATTTTCTCAGCGGTCAAGGTTTTAACCCTTGTGGTGTCGGTAGCGGTTTTAGTCGCGATGATTCCTGCAGGAATCATCGCGACTAAAACCGCTACCGACACCCAAAGGGTTAAGAGTGATGGAGAAAATAAGAGCGTGTGATACAAGCATGAGCCCGTCGAACTTTTTATACATCATATCTTTATACAGTTGGAAAATGCCCGGTTTTCCAGTTAGACGTGTACAGTACCCGGCACTTTCCTCTTGCTGTTGAACAAGTAAAGGAAAAAAAGAGAGTTGTGGTCAGGTTTCTCAGAATGAAGGAACGTGTGTGTGTGTGTGGGGGGGGGGGGGAGGGGAGTGGGGATGTACACGCGTGTAGTACCTCCAGTTCTCTGGGCGTGGACCAAGGAAAGAAGAGCGGATGATCAGGTTGCGCTACCTGTGTCTTTGTCACCAGGAGCAGAGTGTCCACATTCTGAAAGTGAAACGCATTGTTATCAGTGAAAGAAAGCGCTTTTTTTTTTTTGGTCGAGAGTTACAGCCGTTGACTCATGTTTTCTTTTCTAATTTGGTATATATAAAATTGAACAGATCTATTACAGCATAACCCCCTTCACTGCCAACTGCAAGAGACATAGATTCTCATGAGCCCCCGCAACTGCGGGGGCTCATGAGGATCTATGTCTCTTGCTGAAACCAATTTGTATCCATGTTTCTTGGGCGGTGTTCGCTGAATGAACCACGATATCAGAAACAAACATGTACGTACAGTGTATGTACAGTGGCAGGGAAGGAGTTAAACGGGCAATAACTTTGTCCAGTGTTGGGAGGTAACTTACGTAGAAGATTTGATTTGGTCAGTGGAACCGTATCTCTGGGTTACAGTTCAGTCAAAAAACATCCATATTGTTAAATAATTTATTGCTGTTGTTTGGTTTATTAGTTTTTCGGTTAGTTTCTTGTCATACATGCTCTTATTTCGCGTTTTTGTTTGGTTATTTGTTTTCTAGTTCCTTTACTTTATAGACTGCATGCACTGCTTACGTCAGAAAAGGGTAGTGCCGATCTGGTGAGAGTGAGAGTGATGTTGATCTGAGCGTCGCCAGCGGGCTGTATGGCAGGTAGCGGACACTTGTACACCGCGCACTTGTAATTCGTGCAGTCCTGCAAACATACACATGTATGACGCGTCAATTCAGTGCCGAACATTCAACCAAACAATCAATCAACCAACAGTACCACCAACCAACCAAAGCCTCTCTTGTTCATAAAGAAAAACAAAACTCGCGTGTTTTTCTTATACATATTGATAATACGTTACATAAACACCACCACCAGCCGATCCCCACCTCACCATTTTCAACAGACGTTCGTTGCTGGCGTCTCTGGTGTTGTCGTCCTTCTGCTGATCTGCTTCAGCCTGCCGACGTTTACGCCGCGATGGTTTCACCGGACCAAACGGGTTGGTCGTTGTACTGAGGTCTTCCAAGGGTGTCGTCGATGATAAGTCTGACGATAGTGTCGTTGTCGCTTCTTTCGCTCCACTGGTGGTCGTTGCCTGAGTGGATGTGGTAGGGGCGGGGGTGTTGGTCCCTCCTATGGACTCCCCGGCAGCAAAGATAAGGTCACATGACACCGTTCCCCCGTCTTCATACTTGATCTGTAATGGGAAGCATACATGACGGGAAACCATTGTAATAACGCTGTCAGTGACACATTGAGTCTTAACTCATTCGAGACGAACTGCTTCCGGACACGCGGCTGAAGCCGCGTATCCGGATGCAGTTCGTCTCGAATGAGATTTATCAGTTGTTTGTATGAATTATTCCAAATCAACAATGTATGACTTTGTCGAGGAAAGTTTCAATGTGTTACTTCAATGTGTGGCCAAAAGAGGAGGAATAGGAAGAAAAGAAGAAAAGAAGTCTAGTGACGTGTGCAGACGAAGAAACGTTTAAAAATTCATGGCACATCGCAGCAAATACCTTGGTCTAGCAAACACATTACAGTATGTTTCAAACAAAGTTTGACCTCGGGACAAATAAACGTGTATAATCTATCAAACTAATTGCTGTGTATACTCCATCGAGTCCATTGTAAGCGTTACACGTGCTTTACATAAAACAGACATCACGCGACCACACAATAAATATGTTCAGCCAAATTTATTGAAGAATATCAAACCAAGACGTCTTTTTGATACATGGTAGGTGGTGATTTACGAGCAAGACATGCTTTTAGTTATGCCGCAAAAAACATCCTATATCTTATCTTATCTTATTTACACAGGAGTATGTCAATTGCAAGTCTAGGCTCGTACGTCATCACCAGACATGGATTAAAATATACTTACAGTGACATTGTGAGCCTCTCGAGATTTGAACAGGTCTGACCCCGAGCTGTGTCTCTGGGGTATACTGACGTTGACGTGACTGGGGGGCAGAAAACTGGGTCCGCGGTTTCTCAGGTACAGTCTGTGTTTCACCAAAAGGTCTGCAGCATCTGACTTTCTCACGTGTAGAGAACCCGGTTCTGACGAGCTGGTGACGTCAAAGTCAGTGTAAGATACTTGTGTAGCAGAGGAGCCCTCTGCTAATGCTATCACTAGTTACTACCAGCGAGTCAGAGTTCAGTGGTTTAGTGCACGCTTGGCGCACTGTGAGCGAGAATTTTGCTGACTTAGCTAGTTGGTGTGTAGCGGACTACACGCGCGAAGCTGTGACGTAGTTTCCGGACCCAGAGGCTGGGAGCCTATATAAAGCGGCCGATTCTCAGTCTCGGGGTGAGTGTGAACAATGCTCACCACCCCTCCCTCTTCCCCCGTAGGCGATTGTGAACAATGATCTCCTACATTTCCCGGCCCTACCCCACGAGGCGATTGTGAACAATGATCTCCTCAACACCCCGGCCCTAACCCACGAGGCGATTGTGAACAATGATCTCCTCAACCCCCGACCCTACCCCACGAGGCGATTGTGAACAATGATCTCCTCAACCACCCCGACCCTACCCCACGAGGCGATTGTGAACAATGATCTCCTCAACCACCCCGGCCCTACCCCATAGGACAGTAGCGTTTTAGTTCAGTTCTAATTCACCTAAAATAGGGCTTAGACTGTGTTAGGACGACGCGTAGGTTTTATTGGTAAGTGCGTTAGGCCTAGGAGCTAGGTTCGCTAGGAATCGTATTCAACGTTGTAGGTGTTAGTCATAGGAGATAGGTCTAGGTATCGTGTTCGAAGGTATAGGTGTTAGGCCTAAGGTGTTTAAGGTTATTAGCACTTGCACTGGTTTGACTAATTTTGATTATGTTGTTTGTTTTATTATGAATGCTTTCTGGTACAAATAAATCTTGGAACCTTACTTCTATCTTACGATGCTCGGCTAGAGTGAGAGCAAGACTGAGACTGTGCGTGCGTATGTGCGAGAAGTTTGTGTGTGTGTACGTCCGTGCATGTATGACGGTGTGACTGATCGTGCGAGCGCACGTTACTAGCAGCTCAGTAGGAACGATAACAACAAGTCCAGTCAAAATAGGGTTTTTCTGGATACTGTGGTCGGTCCATTGCGCAAGCAACTTTGACTTTTGAACACAACGCGAGGCAAGTAAACACGGATTTCAGTTGTGCGCATGCGAGACTAGAGTAGATTTATTTATTCTCCACTGCAATCTCCAGTCCTTCCCTAGACCACAAAAGGAATTCGGACTTAAACTCTGTAGGCACTTGAGTACTGTATTAGATGGGCAGTTTTTGTCTATCTGATAAACTATTTAAGTCGCCTACACCCAGTCACTGAGAGTCCGGTTACAATTGACTAACAGAATATTGTCTTCAGCGAATGCAAAAGAATTCAGTAAAATCAGTGTTGATTATGGAGTGACGATGTGTTCACAATAATAACCATCGGGGTCTGATTCAGGTAAGACGTTGTGACATTCAGTTTATACCCTGGAACATCCACGAATACACGCACAAACATTTATGCAAGTTATTTTAAACTGTGTTGTGTAAGTATTCCGCAATATATCACCACATTCGGGATGCCTATGAGAGTGGGTTTTACGCCGAGCAGGCTGGGGCCATCTCACAGAGTGTTTAACCCTTTGGGTGTCGGTAGCGGTTTTGGTTGCGATGATTCTTGCAGGAATCATCTCGACCAAAACCGCTACCGACAACCATAGGGTTAAGCTAATGGGACTTTTCTTTAAGAATAACATTATTTTTGCTGATAACAGACTCAACAAAATTGACTCGCTAGTGCTATTTGCTAATACTGACAAACGAATGTTACCTTTCGTAACGGCCACACTACTCCCTAATAAGCCTTCCCCAACAGGAGTGGGAATCTCACATTTTCCCCACAATTTAGTCAATGTGAGTGAATGACTGAAATGCCAAACACAAATTTAATTTTGTTCTTTCCTTTCCGTTCTCTTTTTTTTTCATAGGAGCAAAAGCAGTTCTTCCCGTTTACAAAATTTTATTGATGTAGATAACTAGTCATATCTATAGTTACTAGTTGTCATTCACGTCTCTTGGGTTGTGTTGGTCGATCACTTTCACACAGATATCGCTGTGCTGTAACACAGATATCACTTTCACACAGATATCGCTGTAACACAGATATCGCTGTAACACAGATATCGCTGTAACACAGATATCGCTGTAACACAGATATCGCTGTAAGTGAAAGACTATATTTTCAATTGAGAAATATATTTAACATGTTAGTTGCCACATGACAAAACTCATAAATAACATATACAAGTTTACCCTTCTATGGCAAGATCGGCAACAATCCTCAGTGGCGACGCCATCTTGACGTTATTATTGATGGCGTTACCCTCAGGATTTTCCTTCGGACTGTACGGCATGGCCTCGACGTGGAAAAAGACGTCTGAGTGCTGAGTTTGAAGCGGTACGCTGTCTGCCTCGAACTGTGGGGATAAAACCACAAGTACAGTGCTGACCATCTGCCAGTTGGAAAATACACTGCACTCAATGGCAGGAGTCCGAGGGTCTAAAGCATGTTAACCCTGCACACAGGGCCATGAAGCAATCGAGGGCTCTGGTTGAAAACAAATTGAACAGTCTTCTGGAAATGGTGACTTTAGCTGCTTAGAACAATTTGACCAAAACGCATTCTAATGCGTTTTTGGTCAAATTATTTTAAGTTGCGAAACTCGCCATTTCCAGAAGACTGTTCAGTTTTTTTCCCCAAACAGAGCCCTCAGTTACTTGCTGGCACTCCAGAGGTGGGTCAGAAACAAACATTTTTTTCTTTTTTGTCAACCGAGTGTTGAATTCAGGTCAACGACAATTTCCGTGACACAAGTATACTTAGAGAGACAGACACTTTGACTGATCATGGAAGCATCGCCCCGAACGTTTCCAACTCTCGCGACTTCTTACAAAAGGCTGCGACTATGTGACACGATTGACTGATTCGTCTAGACAGCTAAGAATGTGAAAATGGAAGAAATATTTGAGCCGAGTTTTCAACACGTACAGTAAACAGAAATGGACATTGGAGCACATTTTTAGATTGTTACTGTTCAAAGTACATGCAACTCTAGCCGAAAGACACCAGTAATTACGTCACTTTTACAGTGAGAAGCTAGAAACACTCATGGGCATGAGGACAAATGGGTCAGGGCGTCAGTTTCTTGGTCCACGGCATACCATTTCTCGTCCAGGAGATACCATTGACCCCTTCACTGCCGAGAAAAAAGTGAACACGATTCAACTGCAAGAGACAAAGATCCTCATGAGCCCCTGCGACTGGGGGCTCATGAGGATCTATGCCTCTTGCTGAGACCAATTTGCATCCAAGCTTCTTGGGCGGTTTTGGCTTTTGGTCGTTGAAAAATGAACACAGATTTCAGAGCAACAACATTGTACATACAGTGGCATTGGAGGTGTTAATGTGTACTGGCCCAGATAGCAGGGAGAAAAATACCAAAATTAAAAACAATTATGTTTGATTATTATTTCACCTGCAGCGTGATATCCACAGTCTCATTAGTAGCCAGCGGGGCCCAGTCACTGCACGCCAGCACTGAACTCAACACTTCTCCACTGTCCACAGATGTAACATTGGCCTGTGGGTCGCATATGAAGTGCGAATTTGCTCTGCTGTCCACGGCCGTCTTGAAGGCGATGTGTCCCGTGATGTTGGTGGTGAGTCTGGTGCCGTAGGCAATTTCGTTCCTGTTCATAAGCTGACATAATACATAGTTTTATTAATCGACTAGTTGCTTAAAACAATATGACGAAATTTCAGTGATTTTCTTGGTGTGCCTGGTACCGTACGAAGTTTTGTTCTTTTTCACTGCTACTTTGTTACTGCTTTCCACGCATTAGTTATGTATATTAACCACGGCATATAACCGTCAATACAAGAACAATACAAAGAGACGATCAAACACAAAACAACTTTCGCCATCTACCACACGGTCAGTCTACCTGCAGGTGCAGGTCTACACGCCTGGTGCGGTTGACAACGTTGAAGGCCTGATAGTTAACTACGTCCGGCTCGTGACGCACACTGCCAGTCAGAACTAGGTCAGTCTGGCACTTCTCGTCCTCACCGCACTGGTTCTTGAACGTCACCTGCACACAATATCAGTGCTCAGTCAACCCTGACAATCTGCGATCTTCACAGAAACAGGGATTGCCTACGATTGTTCAAAAAGGTATTACCAGATTATCCTGGCCTTGGCAAACTGTAAAGTGCGCCACACTGCTCATTTAGCAACGACGCACCACAACAGGAGATGGATCCACCATGATAATTCAAAGGTAGTGCCAGATTAGCTTGGCGCCGTCAGGCGCCAAGCTAATCTGGCACTACCTTTGAATTACCATGGTCAAACCATCTCTTGCAACTGGTACATAGTCATTAGGTGGCACCTGCGAAATTTGGGAAATATGGCCGTGGGGTTAAATGTTAATCTCACGGCCAAGTTGTTACTAAGTATGATAGTAGTTCTTAGAAGAAGAAAAAAATATCTTAACTCATTCGCACCATATTTTCTGCACTGGGGTGCGTTGCGTATATATATATATGGTCCATGAAAGTTAAAAGGATGCGTCAGATTGGTTTAGCGCCTTCCCGATCGAGGCGCAAGAGTGCCATGATTTACATCCATTGTTTGATGTGCTCATTCGGGCTTACCACCTGAGCTGCCGGTGATCATCACAAATTCCAAGCCTGAAACTACTACACACTGACCGAGGTTTGCGTAAATGGGACCAGAAATAGGCATAAAACACACAGGACAAAACACTGAAGAGACATAAATTCTCAAGAGCCGCCGCACAAGTCTTGAGGATTTAATTCTCTTGCAGCTGGGTAGGGGGTGCCTTGTCCCGGCAATTGAACAACTGTAACCGGTCGACTGTTATAAACCGTCTTAAACTCTTGTTTAGACCAGGCCGACGCTTTTAGTCCGCCGCCATGTACTGGAAACCTAAACGCAACAGACAGATTACATTGTGTGTACCTCCTCCACTGCTGTGTTGGTGACGGACTTGTTGAGGACCGGAATGAGGTCAGAGTAGCGGGTTGTGTTGAGAGCGAATATCACGTGCAGCTGGACAGGCGTGAAGCGATTCCTGTTGATTGCCTCCTGAAATCACAAATACACTTGTCAATAATACGCCACGTAATTACCCCCCCCCCCCACCCCCCCACCACCTCCCTTCACTCCAGAGTACGGTTAACAGTGCCGGTAGCTGCACGCACACTGTGGTTAACTCATTCAGCCTGACGGCAGTATTTCCCAAATTTTGGAGGCGTCATCTAATGACTATGCACCACTGAGTTGCAGTAGATGGATCGACCATGATAATTCAATGGTAGTGCCAGATTAGCTTGGCGCCGACAGGCGCCAAGCTAATCTGGCACTACCATTGAATTATCATGGTCGACCCATCTCCTACTGTGGTGCGTCAGGGCTGAATGGGTTAACGATAAGGATACGCTACTGACACCAGCGGGGAAAACTGGGTTTTGATTGTTTAGGCTGTTCATTCAAATATTGAAATAATAGTTTTCGTAGTATTTTTGTTGTTGTTAATAGATGACTACATTTATTATTTGTATACGTACTTTTCATTTGTCCCCCACACCACAATAGAAACTATCGTAGTATACATGTGTACACTCAATGTTTGTGAGCCTTCTTTTTGTCTTGCTTTTATTATCTAAACCCAAAGGGTTCCTGTTATATGATTACGTTGGGAAATCTTTCGGGGAGGGGGGTGGGGCGAGGGGAGGGGGGGAGGTGGCTGGGTAAGGTGAAAGGGGGGGGGGAAGAGGGGGGGTTGAGTTTGTTGCAAATGTCCGCCGCACTCATGGGTTGGTGTTCATGATTACCCCCCCCCCCCCCCCCTTTTCTGTAATCGTCTATACGCGGTTCACGGCGGGCTTCACATTTCATTGGGATTGGCTAAACATCACATGTACGTCTCGTGACTTCTCATTGATAGGCGTAACTGGAAACTCTCCATAAGTCACCTCTTTTAGGATGGCCGTGAGATTCAGACACTGATTCATACGGTTGGGGACGGACACAGTGCTAGACAGTGTAGTGGCAGTGGTGCTGGTCCGGCCGGACTTCTGAGCTATTCGGGCGCGCTTCAGGGTGTCACTGCTGACCAGTGTGTCCACGTGTAGAGTGTAGTCTAAATCTGAAAACAACAACAACAACATCCATGCAGCTCCGAAAGCAAAACGTCCATTTAGCTCCGAAAGCAAAACAACCCTGTGATATCCAGAGTTTTGTAATATCCAGAGCAATACGTCCCTGTTACTAGTGAGGTTTCGTTTAGAACGAACGACTACCAACAACGAACGAGGGAGAAATCGCAGTTGATTACTAGCTTGTACCATAAGCATAGACAACACTCCAAACATCTCCAAGACGCATAGATCCTCATGGGCCATCCGGGCTCATGAAGATCTATGCCTCTTGGAGATATTTGGAGTGATGTTTATGCTTGTGGTGCAAGCTGGCTATCCGCCGTGTCTTTGCTCTCGTTCGTTGTTGGGAGTCGTTCGGTGCAAACGAAACATCTCTACCTCCAGAACAAAACGTTCCTGTAACCCCAAGAACAAAACACCTGTAACTCCCAGAGCAAAACATCCCTGAAATATTCCAGACCAAAACATCTCTGTAACTCTCAGAACAAAATATTCCTGCAATAGCCAAAACATAACACCCATGATATATCCAGTGTAGAACATTCCTGTAACTCCCAGAGCAAACGTCCCCGTAACTCTCAGAGCAAAACATTCCTGTAACTCCCAGAGCAAACGTCCCCGTAACTCTCAGAGCAAAATATTCTTCTAACTCTCAGAGCAAAACATTCCTGTAACTCCCAGAGCAAACGTCCCCGTAACTCTCAGAGCAAAATATTCTTCTAACTCTCAGAGCAAAATGTCCCCGTAACTCTCAGAGCAAAACATTCCTGTAAATCTCAGAACAAAACGTCCCTGTAACTCTCAGAGGAAAACATTTCTGTAACTCTGAGCCTCAGAGCTAAACATTCGTGTAATTCTCAGAGCAAAACATCTTTGTAGCTCTCGGAGGAAAACATCCCTGTAGCTTCCAGAGCGGCAAAATATCTTTTGAAGAATTTGTTGTCGTCTCCTAAGCACTACGTATAAATCGCTGTAGAGAGATCGACCGTGAGATATCCGCGTTAGGACTGAAAGAGAACTAGACAGAACCAAACTTCACAGATACTGTATAGAAGTGCACTTTGTTGACCCTCGTAAACCAGATACGTACTCTACCCTTCATGCGACAGTATTCATTAGATATCCTATATCTGGACCTATACTTTTTTTTTAAAAGTTGCTAGGTACCAAGGTATAACCGCATGACTTTTGGAGCACAACCAGAACCACCCAACTGCTAGAGATATAGAACTTCATGAACCCCTGCAGTCGAGTGGGCCCATGCGTTTCTATGTCTCTCGCTTGTTTTAGTGTGTATCCGCGTTCAATGAACGGATGCGGTTTGAATTTACGAGTTTTTTTGTTTCGTTTCTAACGCATTCGAGACAAATGGCACCCGGATACGCGGCTGAAGCCGCGTATCCAGAAGCCGTTCGTCTCGAATGAGTTAAAGTGCATGACTGCAAACGGGATTACCGTTGTCGTGTTTGTTTAGGCTTGCGTGATACACAAGGTTGGTGGTCATACCAAAAATAAAGAAAATGACCGATGAAGGAAGAAACGCGCTTCATAGAAACAGGTACACAACAGTATGGTTTTGTGCCTGATTTTAGGAAACCTGTTTCTTTAATTGTTGATTGTATTTTTCCTTGCATTTTACACTCTTAGCGGTCACCGAATAGACGTTCTTCGGAAATCAAAAGCAAGTCAAAATTGCACGTGTTTCAACGAAAAAAAGTGGATTAAAAGCCCGGACAAACACGCGATATTGCGTGTTTGACCAGGGATTTAATCCACTGTTTTCGAAATGGTCTGTTACCTATGCTGTCTCTGGAAACCGAATTCTGGCTAAAGCAGAGTTGCACCGTGAAACACCCGCTGGCCCGGAGGGCATTTTTATCGATGCTGGAGTGGCATTGGTTGTCAGGAAACACTGGGTTGGGATCAGCCTGGATTTGAACCCTAGCGTTGACAATCAGCTGGGTACGGAGGAACACTACGCTGTCACTCTCTGGGCAGCCCACCGCAAAGTCTGTACACAAACAGTCACACTTATATTTATAAATGTCAGAACTGGCGGGGTGATGGTTCGACCATGGTGACTCGAGAGCAGTGCATGACCCATTAAGCAAAGGTCCAAGGGTTGAGGTCGGCCGCACGGCTTTGCGCTGACCCACTGCGGCCGTCGTCGGCCCTGACATCCCTTGCTTAGCTTAGTACCTGGTGTCGTAAATAAA
Organism: Semisulcospira habei; assembly: GCA_036245525.1. Classification (NCBI taxonomy): domain Eukaryota; kingdom Metazoa; phylum Mollusca; class Gastropoda; family Semisulcospiridae; genus Semisulcospira; species Semisulcospira habei. The sequence goes on from BTPG01000002.1 coordinate 300,442,106, forward strand.
TGTGAAAAAGAAACGTTTGTGGCAACAGATACTGTGAAGAGAAAACATTGGTTAAATTAACCTAGGTCGGAAAATTTAATAGAAGAAAGAAATTTAAAGTTATTTTCCCCAGGATCAAGCATCTCACTGAACACAGTCAGAAACCTGTCTGCAACAGATACTGCTGACAGTATGTGTATGGGTCCTTTGTGTACTATCTTAGAGATTTGGAGGATGTATTCTTTTTGTACCCGAGTCGCGGATTTATCGTTTGCATCGGCCTTGTTTTGAATTAATATGCATATTTATGAGCCTACGTCACAAGGCAGATCCCGGCCGACTATCAGTGTATTGCAATACTGCAGGTCACGAGGTCAGTCATCGGTCTGGAGTACAACGTGTCGGTGTAAACGTGTACTGATGTTTTCCGGCAACCCTTTGACGTAATTTTTCACGAGAAAAGTAGAATAAACCTTCCACACTCGCTATGCTGTCAAAATCACAATGCAGGTTCCGCTTAACCTGCTAGAATTTACTAGTAACGATCGTGCCGAGGGCGTGGCTTATTTCAGTGTCTCGCAACTGAAGCCGGCGAGCCTGGCGTCCACGGTGCCGCCTAGTTTGACCTTTGGTCCCGGCTTTACCCCTCGGAAACACGCAACGCATTCCATCATTGAAACAGAACATTGGTATTTATACCCACTTTCTGCACGTAACTATATGAAAAAACAAATTTAAAATCTTGCGAAATCAGTAAGAGATAAATTCTACTGAAGATCATGAATTATGAAAATCACTAGCGCTCGCGGCCTCAGGAAGATCGACAAATACCGTAGATTACTCACTGATTCAGCAGGAAAAAGAGGCATATTCTAGATGGGCGGTCAAGCCATGCTCTTGCTTTACGCGTTGCCACATGTCTATAATATAGAATATTATTCCCTTGTCCAATGTCAGTTCTCCTTAGGGGTATCTTGTCTCTCTTCCTCTTTCTCAATTCCGAGTCTGTCATTGTCGGCGCGAGTCGATGATACTTTCTTATTTTCTTCGCGGGTTCATCCGCCATCTTGTCTCTGATTGGTTATAATTATGCAGATGACCTAAGGTCGTATAGAATAGTTATGACGTTTTGGGGCGGTCCGTGGCGCAGTGGTTAGGCGCCTGCCACCAATGCCAAAGGTGCGAGGTTCGATACCGGGTTCCGGCGTTGGACTTTTCTCCTCTGGTAAGTGTCACCGTTAATTCGGGCGGACCGTCGGGGGTTCTTTCTCCGGGTACTCCGGTTCTTCCACCCCCCCCCCCACCCCCCACACTCAGGCCACTTTACAAATTTCAAATACAAGCGATCAAAAATCTCTGTAACTTCAGTAGCTCTTCGTGGCCCTTCGTTTGTCTTGTACTGTGTTTGTCTTAAATGGCGTAAATCCGTGTCTGTTTCGTGAGTCAGTGTGTGTGTTGGGTTTCAGGCGCGGCGCTTTGAGTCGATTTCCCCAAAATTGAGAAAAAGCGCCTATATAATAACGGTTTTATTATTATTATTATTAGCTACCATCGCCTATCAGAAGCAATTCGGCTTTTAATGGCGTTCAGTCACAAGATTCCGGTGGCCTCTTTTCGCTTTGAATGGACGAAAGAAAGCATTTGGTGGGACAATAAGGTGGTCACTGTCTATGTGGGTATGTACACTGAATCCCAGTAAAAGCTTTTTGCGAACTGAAACATTAAAAAAGGTCAGGCGTGTCCCAAATCCGCGACTCGGGTACAAAAACAATATACCCTCCAAACGATAAATTTGGACACTTGGCATTTTGTACTTACACCATAAAAGCTTTAAGATAGTACACAAAGGACCCATACACATACTGTCAGCAGTATCTGTTGCAGACAGGTTTCTTAATGTGTTGAGATGCTTGATCCTGGGGAAAAATAAATTTAAGAGAAAAAAAGATAAAATAAGAATGTACAGAAACATACACAAAAAATCAACAATAACTACAGCAACAAACAAAAAACAACAACAACAACAACAAATCACAAAAAAGCCAACAAAACCCCCAAACAAACACAAACAAACAACAATAAACAAACAGACAAATAATCAGACCTGGGTACTTATAGTCACTGAGGTCAGTAGTGGGCTGTGAGATGTGATATCCAAAGGACGAGAGGGGTGGCGTGAAGTCCCTTCCGGTGATTTTCTGGGCGTGAGGCGTGACTACACCCTGGGGCCCTCCCAGGTACACGTACACCGCCCCCGCCCCATCACCCTCCAGTGGCGCGCCCACCGCAATGTCTGTAGTGAGAAATAGGCATATGTGATAAAGCTCTATTACTACAGGGCATTTCCATCCCCTTAACTCATTCGAGACGTGCCATATCCGGATACGCGGCATCATGTCGCCTATCCGGATGCGGCACGTCTCGAATGAACTTGAATTAAACTAACTTTGCGTCCGCTGTGACCGATCAAACCTGTTACCCTGATTTCCGGGCGTCTGCATGTTTCACTCACGGGCAGATTAATTAAAACGCCTGAATGTGATATAGCCCCACAAAGTCCGTTGTATCAGATCGCCAACTACTTTCTGTGTTGCTCGAGGAACTGGAGTTGGAATCTAGAAACAGCTTTTATCTCGACTCTGACGCTTGGTGAAGTTAAGCGGCGCATACGCTTTAGCGGTAAAACGGACACACAGTGATGCAATTACGCCGTTATTAACAAAATAACAACTGTAGCCACTCGTTAGGAAGCATTATAACACATTTTATACATATCAAGTGTTGATATTCGTCAAACAGTTTTATCCAATGTTGAGAATGCTCCAGGAGCGCTTTAAAGCAGGGCCACAATTCAGCTCTGTCAGTTTATTAATAAAGCCGTTAACCGGGTCAAGGCAAACACTAAAGCACCCAGCAGTCGCGGGTGCTCATGAGGAATTATGTCTCTTGCTGGTCCTTGTGTTCTTTATGTCTCTTGCTAGTCCTGTCTTCTTATGTTTATTTATTGTCTTATTTACATGTGTTTTTCACACGATTGTCAGTCAGTGTGCATTCATTTCAGAAGATTGCGCCCGGCTTTACCTCTCCATTGTTGCATCGGAATATTAGGAAATATATTTCCCCGTTTTAACCCCCCCCCCCTAAAAAAAAATAAAAAAATAACTGAGGCCCCGGCCGGGGTTATTCGAGATCATACTTGTAATACTTTCTCGTCGCATAAAAAGAGATCACTCTTACCGTACGTGGGAACGTCCTATAAAGAGAGATTCTACCTGGCTAGCAGCGTCGTGCAAAGGATGCTATGTTCAACATATTCAAGGATCTCTGCATCAATACCTGCGGCAAGCTATACAAAACTTCCGCAGCTACTGATGCGGGACCCCTTGACTAAGTTAACATGTTTTTTTCTTCCAAATTTCAAGTTGAAAAGGTCCACTGGCGCAGTGTTTTGTATATTGACTTATTTTCTGTGGTTATATCTTCGACACTGACAGTGGTGTCACCTACCTAGGAAATAATCCTGGTTGATGTCGCCAATACTGCTGATGGCCGATCCAAAGCGGGCAAAACTCTTACTGTCTCCACTCAAAGTCAAAGACAAGTTGAAACTCTCCTTTAAACGCACATAACAAAATAAAAGTCATCATCATCATCATCGTTATCATCGTCAATATCATCATCATCATCGTCATCGTCATCGTCATCACGCATAACAAAAATAAACGGTACTGTACATGAGGCATTGCGGTACCACAATCCATGAAATATATCACATCATGAATATATTTTTCAAGCGCAGCTCGTGTCAAGGACACGCACCACACCATTCAAGGGAGATCTTTGCTCACTGGGTATCCAGTCCGTGTTACATCCGATTCGGTGTACACTTAACTCATTGTGCCCGAGGTACGAAATACGCACATTTTGGAGTTATCCTCTGAAGACTGCATTACAATTCAGGAGACAGATCGACCATGATAGTTCAAAGGTGGTGGCAGAATAGTTTGGCGCCTATATGCGCCAAACTATTCTGCCACCACCCTTGAACTATCATGGTCGAGCCGTATCTTGCTGTGGTGTGTCGCGGGCAGAATAAGTTATGTGCGTAATACCGAAGCTGACCTGTAGCCTACCTACCTTGCCATTCTGGACCTCCCCCCGGCTGATGTAGACAAAAACCCTCCCCTCGTCCTCCGACCTGGAGTCATTGGTGGTTGCCGTGTACATGGGCGCCCCCACCAGCAAGTCTGACCACCCGTCCCCGTTCACATCCACCGCACCCAGGCTGTAGCCGAACGACGCGTACCGCTGTAAAGCAATAAACAAGGAAATACACGAAACAAATTAAAAGTAAATATTTAAATCATTAATTCAAGTCAGACTAAATTCCACTCTCTCTCTCTCTCTCTCTCTCTCTCTCTCTCTCTCTCTCTCTCTCTCTCTCTCTCTCTCTCTCTCTCTCTCTCTCTTGTTTGTGCTGTTAACATGTTATTTTAATTTTGTGTAAGTTTAGCAAGAACAAACACAAAAAGAGGCCTGTGCGCCTATTGTTTCCATCCTTGAGAAATAAATTATCATTCATTCATTCATTCATTCATTCATTCATTCATTCATTCATTCATTCATTCATTCATTCATTCATTCATTCATTCATTCATTTCTCTCTCTCTCTCTCTCTCTCTCTCTCTCTCTCTCTCTCTCTCTCTCTCTCTCTCTCTCTAACTGATTAGCTACGATATCAACTGACAAGTTAACCGCAGCCTTTCCTACAGGGATTTATCTGCCACTAACTTGCTTAACCCCGTTGTGCATGCAACCACCGATGCTGCAAACAGCACCGGTGGATGCATGAACAAAAGGGTTAATTTTCATTCGTTGAACTAGTTCATCACTGATTTACTGACGCTTTAATTAGACGTTTATATTTGGTGATTGTGAACACGAACACGGCAAGCTGACTGCTATTGTTACAGATGTAACTTGTTCTTACCGTAAATCAGTTAGAGTGACTACCAACGTTATTGTCTGCATCCACTGTGCTGTTTATTGATTACTTTGGTTCTACCTTCTAGCCGCGTTGGTCATAAACTGATGTGACAGTAACATTGAGTGTTACCACCAGAGACTGTGTTAGTTTACACTGTAAAGATTGTGCTCATTTAAGAAAGACTTAATTTTCAGCCTCTTTCGTGTCTTTACAGTGAGACAGACTATTAGCTTGAGTGATTTAATTAAAATTGTACTGGAACGACAAAGAAGGGAACTTAGTGACAGCCGAACATACAGGTGTTCCATGCGGCGTTTCAAGTTGCGTCACTTTTTTCTTGTGGTTCAGTCACTCCCGCAGCGAGTTTTTTTTTTTTTTGAGAGCTCAGTAGCTTAACTGCTACTTGTTCTCTGGAGGACTTTTATTCAATTACGTGGCCTTTTATCGTTTTATAGTTTTATAGTATTTTTTATTTCCGTGTTTTTCTGTATTCAATTGTTTCTTCATTGTTTATCTTGTGCACTCTGTATTTTGTAATAAGTCCAAGCGAATTTTCCATCAAAGGTGCAGTTATGAGAATAGGGCACCTCAATGTGTTTCATTTGTACAACAAACTAGCCGACATATCTGTATATATTAACGATCCTACACCGTTCCACCTGTTTGGACTCAGTGAGACGCGTCTGAGTTCCTGTGTAAGCGATGCAGCAATCAGTATCCCCAATTTTTCAGTTATTAGACGAGACCCCTTGTCTCCCGGTCAAACTGGCATCGCTGTCTATATTCATAATTCTATCCAGCATTTAGTTCATCGACGCGTCGACCTAGAAATGATGGGGGTGGAGTGCGTATGGGTCGAAGTCAAGTGTCCGAAATCAAAACCGGTATTAATTGGGTTCTTATATAGAAATCCCGCCTCAACTTTTGAGTGGTACGATCAGTTTAGTCATAACCTTGACAGAGCTTTAAAAAAGAAGGCCGACATTCTTCTATTGGGCGATTTTAATATAGATTTACTTAAGCCGCACCCCGCCTGGGGCTCAACGTCATCTCTGTTTGGCTTAGTACAGTTAGTGAAATCACCCACCAGAATTACTCCAACTACTTCCACGCTTATTGACCACATATTTTATATACTAATAAACCCAAAGCCGTCTCTGACGTTGATGTCTCAAATCTTAGTGTTAGTGATCATTATCCTGTGGCTTGCTCCTGGTCTTCTAAACTCCCTAAACCAAAAAAGAACGGCCATACAACTATAACGTATAGGACATTCAAACACTTCAGGAAAGACGAATTTCTATTTGATCTAGAAAATACTCCTTTTAATGACGTGCTCCTGTCCTATGATCCTAATACCGCCCTCAGTATTTGGTACTCTCTTTTCCTAAATGTACTTAATAAACATGCTCCTCTACGCGAGAGGAGGGTAAAATCTAACACTCTTCCTCCCTGGCTTACTCCGGAAATCATGCAGGCGATGGCGCTTAGAAACGATCTACGTAGCAATAAAATGTTCACTGAATATAAGCAACAGCGTAACCGTGTTAAATACATGATCAGAGAGGCAAGAAAAAAGTTAGTTCGTGACACGGTTAAAGACAGCAAAGATACCTCTACTATATGGCGCCTTCTAAACACACTTACTAGGGGGTCTCCAAGTACCGCAACTACCATTCCCACTAATCTTACTGCTGATACATTCAATGACCATTTTCTTTCGATTGCCAAATCTCTAATATCGCCAAGCCAGGATAACACTTATCACCGTTCAAATTTGCTGTCTGAGTTTTGTCAACAAAGAACAATGGGCACAGCCCCCTTCAACATCCCTATGTTAGCTGTTCATGAAGTGGGTTTACTTATAAGTAACCTTCCAAATAAAAAGTCCTCGGGGCCTGATGACATCAGCCCGAAAATACTTAAACTGTCTCTCCCATACATTGTAGAATCCTTAACTTATATTTATAATCTCTGTATCCAGCATAACACTTTTCCTAACGAACTTAAATATGCCAAAGTAATTCCACTTCCAAAAACAAAAGATCGTTCTGATCCTAATAATTATCGGCCTATTTCTTTATTATCTGTTTTGTCCAAGCCACTGGAAAGGCACGTTCATAAACACCTGCTTGCTTACCTAGAAAACCGTAAGCTCTTCCACCCTTTCCAATCCGGATTTCGTCCGCAGCATTCATGCCACACAGCACTTACACGCCTTGTTGACACATGGCTCAAGGGTATGAATAAGTCACAGTTAACAGGAGTAGTCTATCTGGATTTTAAGAATGCTTTTGATCTGATTAACCATACTATTCTGACTGCTAAGCTTCACACATACCTCAATAACGGACACGCAGTTGCTTTTTTCACATCTTACCTTACTAAAAGAAAACAAAAGGTTCTTGTTCATGGCTCATACTCCTCTCTCAAAGATGTAAGCTTCGGTGTGCCCCAAGGGTCTGTACTGGGCCCTCTACTGTTTTGCTTATTTATCAATGATTTGCCTCTACATATTACTTGCCAAGATGTACAATGCGACCTTTTTGCTGACGACACCTCAGTTCATACTACTAGTAAAGATATACAGGTAGTTTCCGACAACCTACAACAAAGTCTTCATGAAGTATCAGCTTGGTGTATAAACAATTCTATGGTTGTTCATCCAGCCAAAACGAAATCGATGGTAGTCGCCACGCGCCAAAAACAGCAGATAATGCCTCTATTACTTAACCTTTCACTTAAAGGTAGTCAGGTAGAACAGGTAAATGAACATCGAGTACTGGGGATTAAAATCGACAGTCAGCTAAAATGGCAAGCTCATACAGACGCCTTATGCAAAATAGTAGCCAAAAATCTCTTTATGTTATCAAAACTGAAATATTATACTGATTCAGATACCCGTAAACTATTTTATAACGCTCACATACGTTCTTATATCGATTACGCGTCATCGGTATGGGATGGGTGTAGTGAGGTCCATTTAAAGAGACTCAATTCCCTACACAGACGAGCGGCCAAAATAATCTGCCCTGATCAACACCTTAGCACTGAAGAAAAGCTCTCAAAAGCAGGTCTCCTGCCACTTCAAGATCATTTTAAATATAACAAAGCAATCTTTATGTTCAAAGTGTGGAAACGCAAAACACCTGAGTACATCTCCACTTTGTTCCGTAAGTCTGAGTCCAAGCTTGGAAACATCAGAAAGCTTTTCATAGTCCCAAAACCAAGGATCGATCTATATAAAACTAGCTTATCCTTCTCAGGGGCACTTATCTGGAATGCCCTTCCAGACCATGTAAAATCCGCCTCCTCGCTAGCCTGTTTTAAAAAGGGTCTCTTCAAATATTTTGTGGATCACTCGTAGGGATGACTCAACCACTTGTATTATATGTTTCTTTTTATGCTGGGTCCAATTTATTCCCAATTAAGTCTGTTATCCTTTTCAATTATCATTTGGACTACTTAGCTCTGTCTATGTGTGAAGGGGGGTGGGTGGGGTGGGGGGTGTCTGTGAGTCTATGAGTATGTCTGTCTATGTGAATAGTGTTGTCATCTCTTTGCAAGTATTATGTTTACTTATATGTATGTATATTTGTAGTTAGTCTTGTAGTTGTTAGCAACGGCAGGTTTGTAAAATGGCTGTGTCGATGACGATGTCAATGCCTAAACCGTTGTAAAATAAAGTTTCATTGATTCATTGATTCATTGATTCTCTCTCTCAAACCTTTATATGCTATCAAAGTTGAAATTCATTACCGATGTAGAGACGCGTACAATTTACTATAACGCCCACGTAAAGTCGCACATAGACTACGCATCAACAGTGTGGGATGGTTCAAGTGAAGTGCATTTAAAGAGGCTGAATACTTTACACAGGAGGGCTGCTAAACTTATCCTACCGGATCCTCAAATAGCAACGGAAAAAAAACTTGAAGTTCTTGGTATGCTTCCCCTGAAGCAGCACTTTATATGTAACAAAGCCATTTTTATGTATAAGCTGTTTAAACAAAAAGGGCCCCGTTATCTTGACCCATTTTTTTCAGTAATTTCCTCACGACATCCCAGACTGGGGCGGCACTATCAGGTTCCGCGGCCTCGCATTGACATCTTTAAATCTAGCTTAACATACTCAGGTAGTACTCTCTGGAATGCGATTCCATGTAACCTTAGAAGTATGTCCCTGCCCTCCTTTAAAGACGGCCTCTTCAAATATCTAAAATAATCCAGCTTTACATGCGGAAAACTGCATGTTCTTAGAATACATATATCGGCATGTGCATTGACTCCATGTCTGACAAGTAATACCTGCCTTGATGTACTGGCACGCGTATGCGTGCGTGTGTTTGTGCGTATGTGTGTGTGTGTGTGTGTATGTGTGGCTGTGTGCATTCGTGCGTATGGGTGTGTGATCGTGTGTGTGTGTGTGTGTGTGTGTGTGCGTCTGTGTGCGTGTGTGCGTTCATGCGTGTGGTCACGTTATGTGATCGTGTGCGTGTGTGCGTGGTCTGTCATAATGTGGCAGATTGCACACGCGTACGCGCACGCACGCACGCATGCACGCGCACACCATGTGCGCGATTTATGCAATTTATATGTTGGAATTTTTTTTCATAATTTTTTTAAAATTCTCTTTAAAGGTTTTTTAGCACATTTCCTTTCTTTTCTATCGCGCTATATTCATCAGTATTTTGTTTGCTAGCACATAATTGAATTCCTTAGAGGAGTGTGTGTGTGTTTGCGAGTGAACCTAGTTATGTTTTAGACCATTGTTTTGTTTATGAAAACGTTGATAAGTAGTTTGTAGCAACGGCAAGTTTGAAAATTGGTCTTGTAACCAAATACTTCTACCGTTGTAAAATAAAAGTTCATTGTTCATTGTTCATTGTTCATTGTTCTCTCTCTCTCTCTCTCTCTCTCTCTCTCTCTCTCTCTCTCTCTCTCTCTCTCTCTCTCTCTCTCTCTCTCTCTCTCTCACACACACATTAAAACAACTTGAACTGCTCCAGAGCGTTTGGTTGCTAACATTCGCCGATTCAACAGGTTTTCAATCTTGTCCCGCCTCTAGGAAGAATTTTCAGCTTTTCTTTTCACAATCCATTTGATTACGCAATTGTACCCGAGGTTCTCCACTGTATTTTAAGCGTAACGAGGGAGAAGAGCAAATAAGTCTTTCGGTGCCAAGCTAATCTGGCACTGCCCTTGAATTATCATGGTCAATCCATCTTCTGCAACTGGTGCATATTCATTAGAGACTCCTCCAAAATTTGGGAAATACGGCCGTCGGGCTGAATGAGTTAATAAAGGAGATATTGCAAACTATTAACCCGTTACTGCCTGCTGTAGGTCGCATTAACAATCCCTGTGAGTAGGCACAAGTAAGAGAGGTTTTATATTGGCAAGTATGCGCATTGAGAGAATCCTTCTAAGTACAAAGGAGAGAAAGAGCAGAAATTTCTTTCATTTTATTACATTCAAACTTGAAACGTGAAGTTAGCCATTTTGTCCAGCATTACTGTAAGACATACTAAGAACAATTATAAGGGAGATATTTGGAACTATTAACTATTTATTCCCTTTATTGCAGGTCGCTTTAACTTTAGTCGCTTTATACCAGACGGCTATCAACCCTTTGGCTGTCGGTGGCGGTTTTTTTGCGCGATGATTCCTGCAGGAATCATCGCGACACCGCCACCGACACCGCCACCGACAGCTGCCAAGGGGTTGCGGAGCGAGTCGAGTGGTCTGCCTGGAAATGCACACAAACATGTCAAAGGATCGCCGTGAGAGTTCGAGGGCAATGCATAATTTACGCTTGACGTCTGAAATTGAGCTACGCCCATCTAGTACCTCAGTGCGCAAATGGCCATGGGGCCGACGTCGGCCGCCGTTGGCCCGCGCACCAACGTCAGCCTCATGGTCTTTGCGCACTGGGTTACTATCCATGAACTAATGAGCTTCTCTGACAAACAGCTTATACCCAAAATGCTGTTCAGATTTTTAAAATGATGCAAACAAACGCCAAACATGATCCATCCGTTTCACTGTTTCCTTATAATTGATACAGTATTGTCCATCTGTCAGCATAATATGTCATCTGTGATGAGAGTGACGTATTTTATATTGTGGTATGTTTTCTGTGATTTGTGTTACTGTAAAATCTTGTTTATTGCCTTTACTTTTAGACCACAATAGTTATTAATGTGTGTGTGTATTATGTGAATACGGCACGCGAGCAGCTTATTTATATTTTATATGTGTTTTATGTTCTTCTTTTTATGTTGTGCAGCACCGAAACGATTTCCTAATGTATTTTTACATATGGCAATACAGTTCTATCTTATGTTATTTTATGTTATCTTATGTTATCTTTTGTTATCTTATCTTATCTGTTACACGATGGGTCTCACCTGGGTTCCGTTTATCCTCGCCAGCACAGAGTACGATCCAGACTCCAGCTCCATCACCATCACCTAAACATAAAAATATTAACCCCCCACTCCCAGCTGTAAAGGTTAACCCTGTGGCAAATACAGCCACACAGCACCTTTGGCTGCATACATGCTCAAAGGGTTTAACTCTTTGGCTGTGGGTAGCGGTTTTGTGGCGATGATTCATGCAGGAATCATCACGACAAAAACTACTACCGGCAGCCAACGGTTTAATCGTTTCACTTTCAAACACATTAGTTTGTGAAAACTCTTGGTATCCGTTGATAAACAAATGTGGAGTTCTGAATAATAAATGATATAACTTTCGCATGAAAATCTATCTCATTAGCTACACATTTCACATGTATACATTCTACTATGAGTACAATACAGTGGTTCTTTCATGCAGTAACATCGCATAGGTATAGTTTGATGAATCCAGACCAAAAAGGTGACTGCCACACAGCACCTTTTAATACTAGTTTGATGGTTGCGTAATTGATCACCTCTTAACCCCATCACTGCCCAAAAAATGGACACCACACTACTGCAAGAGGTATAGAGCCTCATGAGCTCCCGCAATTGGGGGAGGGCTCATAAGGGTCTATGCCTCTTGCTGAAACCACTTTGTATCCGTTATTCATGGGACGGCTGCAGCTGTAATTCGCGTTAACTCATTCTACCCCAACACCGAAATCCCCAAATGTTGCCGTTGTCCTCTGAAGACAGCACTCTAGTGCAGGTCACAGATCGACCATGATAGGTCAAGGGTGATGCCAGAATAGCTTGGCGCCCATAGGCGCCAAGCTATTCTGGCATCACCCTTGAACTATCATGGTCGATCCTTATCTTACTGTGGTGTGTCTGGGGTAGAAAGAGTTAAATTGACACAGGTTTTAGACGTACACTGTACGCACAGCGGCAGTGACGCGGCTAACATGTGTTGTAGGAAACACCACCAAGTTAAGTCGCGTCAAATATCCAGTGTACAGACGAGTCGCATAATGTAGGTCCTGCCGCTACACGAACGTAGTGAAATTACATCGAAATGTCATCTTGCAAGCTTCCGTGGGCGTTTTGTTTTCGGTTATCACCAAGCAGTTTTATTAGCCGTAGTTAACGAAATGTTTCCGCGCTGAATTAGTGTCAGACAGGCCCCTCCAGGCAAGCTGTCACAACTGACAATGGGAGAGAACTCTTTAAATCTGGATGGGCCTGTCAAGAATCTAAATGTGTATCCTAGATCACTCACCATGCCGAAAACACTGCGGTCAGAGACAGCAAAGCAGAACCTGGTCGGCCCACAAAAGTTTCCCACGGCAACGGCATAACCTAGAGAAACGAAATGATGATTAAAAGGCTTGGTTTCGTTTTCAGCGCCAACATCGATAGACGGATCGACTTTCGTTAATATACTGACGAACAAAAGAAATGCGACATTTTTTAAAATGTCGCATTTCTTTTGCTCGTCAGTATAATCTGGTTTCCTCTCTAACTCTCTAGCACACACACACACACACACACACACACACACACACACACACACACACACACACACCACACACACCGTGCCGGCACACTGCACACACACACTGCACACACACACACACACACACACACACACACACACACACACACACACGCGCAGACACACACACACACACACACACACACACACAGAGTTTGAACATTAAAAAGCGAGATTTGTTAAAGTTGCTGTCAGCTGCTATTTTACATTATTGGAGGGCAGAATCTCTGTTTCTCTAATATGTTGCTCTCCCTTACCCCCCCCCCTCCCCCCTCGCAACCCCCCTCCCTCCCCCGCTCCGTGTATGGTGTAAAATGTTCTAATCAAACACTTGGAACCTCTCCCACAGTTTGCTTTATCCTTCAGGCGGAAGAGATATTCCTACGTCGATAAATCTTTCAGCTGAATAGTCGCTAGGCTCTTTGTGTGGGGGCGTCCAGTTTTAGAAAATGAAGAGTAATTTTCTGTGCATGGTCCATGTTCACTTCCACATCCCATGCGTAGGGCTTATGAGCATTACAATCATAAAACACGTGAGCCCTAAGGTCTCATTCCCACATTTGGCAACTGTCTTCGATGCTAGTGCTAATTTTAAAGGACACGGACTTCCAGGTCTCGCTGATTTCGTCCAGGGGGGGTGGGGGTGGGGGGTGGGGGTGGGGGGGGGGCCGGGGGTTGGGGGGGGGGGTGTATGTTCTGCCTGTTTGTCGCCGTGTCCGCGCATCGCTTTTGATCAACCTCTCATCATGTTCGTCCGCGCCGTGGGAGGCTGGGTCGTTGGGGGGGGGGGGGGGGGGGGGGAGGAGGAGAGCTGTTGTTCTCTTCTTTGTTGTTTGGCGGTGTCTGGCTACTGCTTTATCCTTTGTGGTCACAGTCCAAGGCCCGGTTTTTAGGCCCGCACCCTACTTCCCCTTACTGTTTGAGGGGGGTTGATTTTTACTAACCGCCTATAAGTGTTTCTGTATTTATCTGGAGGGGGGTGTTGTACCCTCCATTGTCCAGGGAGTGCATGGACGAAGGATGCTAAACCTCCCTGGGTACCCTATTTATTTTGATGGGTGGTGACCGTACGCAGGCGAGCGGGGAGTCACGTGGTGTCGGAGTGCCATCTAGGGTACCTCGCCCCCCTAGGTTGGTCTAACCCCCCTGTCCCGCAGAGTGGACCTTCCAGGAGTGTCCTCCTCTACGACCAAATACGGAAAAGATGGACCCCGGAGCCGGCCGCCAGCCCCCGGGCGCGTCCCACCGAGGAGCTCGGTGTGTGTGTGTGTGTGTGTGTGTGTGTGTGTGGGGGGGGGGGTCTCAGGTGCCCGCCGCCGGCCCCCGGGACCCTCTCTCCTCTAGGAGGGGGGCAATTGGTCAAAAAGCTTCCCGGTACGACACCTATGGGGCATTCCCTCTAACTCCTGCGGGGGCTATCTCAACGTACCGGGGACGGAAAAATAAAGGAAACAACAAAAAAAAAAAAAAAAAAAAAAAAAGAAGGAAAAAACAGGGTGATGTGATGGGTGGTTCCTGGGCACCCTCCCCCCCCCCCCCCCACGCCCGAACTGTCTTCGATACTCTACACTACACTTAAGAAGAAACGTCAATCATGAAGGGTGACACTAGAAGTAGATCAATCATGATAGTTCAAGCGTGATCACATAAATAACCACACTTGAACTGTCTTGGTCGATCCACATCTGCTTATAGTGTGTCAAGGGCAAGAGGGTTATTGGGCACAGTACACTAATTACCGAGATAGGTTTCAGGAACAGGGTTGAAAATGTCCGTCAAAATTTCGAAGTTCATACTTGCAGCGTCAAGCACAGCAACCCCCCCTGAGACATATAAAACAGATGCAATGGTTAGCGGAAAGAAGAGAAAAGGAGAGCTAGAAGACAAGATAAGAGAATGGAAGAGAAGAGGAAATAATGAAACACGGTTAAATAATAATAATAAAAATAATATCGGTTATTATATAGGCGCTTTACCCAATTCTGCGAATCGGCTCAAAGCGCCGCGAACTTAACCCAACACGCACGCTCACGTGACACACACGCATTCACTCCAAAGACAAACACAGTACAATTAGACAAACTCAGGACAGTCACGTGGTGCGAAGGGTTAGCTCAGCTACCGCAGTGTGTTAAAGAGACGTCAAGAGACGACAA
Organism: Semisulcospira habei; assembly: GCA_036245525.1. Classification (NCBI taxonomy): domain Eukaryota; kingdom Metazoa; phylum Mollusca; class Gastropoda; family Semisulcospiridae; genus Semisulcospira; species Semisulcospira habei. Next base: position 300,457,187 of record BTPG01000002.1, read on the forward strand.
GAGAAGAGGTACTTTATGTCAGCAAAAATAATCATAATTATAGGAATAATGATGATGCCATAAACATTTGATGTTTGTTACATACTGATAAGCAAAACAAATGCGACACTTTTGCAATCATCGGAAACACTTAAAGGTCCACTACCGCTGTATCTGGGGAATACTCGGAAGCCAACCGCGAGGTGAAGAGTAGTATCAGGGCAGACAAGAGGGCCTACACAGACAGCCTGGCAGCAGAGGCAGAAAAGGCAGCAGGCAGCGGCAACATGAAACAGCTCTACGACATTACCAGAAGATTGTCAGGCAAGTATGACCATACAGAAAGACCAGTAAAAGACAAAAAGGCAAGCCTATTGCAGACAGAGCAGACCAACTCGACAGATGGGCCGAGTATTTTGAAGAATTACTGAACAGACCTAGCCCACCCGACCCCCCAGACATCCAGCCGGCAGAGACCGACCTACCCATCAGCTGTGACAGACCCAGCCGGGAAGAGATCAGAAGAGCAGTGGCATTCTTGAAGAACGGCAAAGCAGCAGGCCCAGATGGCATCCCAGCGGAGTCTCTGAAAGCAGACCTAGAGACAACAGTGGAGATGCTGTACCCACTGTTTGGAAAGATCTGGGAAGAGGAGGTGATGCCGGCTGACTGGAAGGAGGGGTACCTAATCAAGCTTCCCAAGAAAGGCGACCTCAGCAAGTGTTCCAACTACAGAGGAATCACCTTGCTGAAAGTACCAGGAAAGGTCTTCAACAGGATCATCCTGGAGAGAATGAAGAGCTCCGTTGACCCCCAGCTGAGAGACCAGCAAGCAGGATTCAGGAAGAACCGATCATGCACAGACCAGATCGCCACTCTCCGCATCACCGTGGAACAGTCTCTGGAGTGGAGCTCCCCGCTGTACGTCAACTTTGTGGATTATGAGAAAGCATTTGACAGTGTGGACCGAGAGACTCTGTGGAAACTCCTACGACACTACGGTGTACCCACAAAGCTCGTCCGCCTGATCAAGAGCAGCTACGATGGCATGACATGTCGCGTGATCCACGAAGGGCAGTTCACCAGGGAGCTCCAGGTCAAAACCGGTGTCAGGCAGGGGTGTCTGCTGTCTCCGTTCCTCTTCCTACTGGCCATAGACTGGGTCATGAAGATGACCACAGAGCACAGACGAAGTGGAATACAGTGGACACTGTGGACACAGCTTGACGACCTCGATTTTGCAGACGACTTGGCATTACTGTCCCACACTCATCAACAAATGCAGGACAAGACCACGAGGCTTGCTGACATCTCGTCCCAAGTTGGCCTCACCATTCACAAACAGAAAACAAAGACAATGAGGCTGAACGCAACCAGGGAAGAACCAGTACGTCTTGCTTGCTGGCACCCCGTTGGAGGAGGTGGAGTCCTTCACCTATCTCGGGAGCATCATAGACAAAAAAGGCGGCACTGATGCAGATGTCAGAGCACGAATCGGTAAAGCCAGAGCAGCCTTTCTCCAGTTGAAAAAAGTGTGGAGCTCCAGAGAGCTGTCACAACACACCAAAGTCCGGATTTTCAACTCCAACGTAAAAGCAGTTCTCCTATATGGAGCAGAGACTTGGAGATTGACAAAAACCACAGTCAACAGAGTACAGACCTTCATGAACAGTTGCCTTAGAAGAATTTTGAAAATCCACTGGCCAGAGAAGATCAGCAACGTCAGACTCTGGGAGAGAACAGAGCAGATAACAGCAGAGAATGAAATTGGGCGAAGAAGATGGGGATGGATCGGTCACAGTCTGAGAAAGCCAGCTTCCAGTATGACTAGGCGGGCATTGTCATGGAACCCCCAGGGAAAGAGGAAAAGAGGTAGGCCGAGAAACTCCTGGCGTCGAGACCTCCAAGCAGACATCAAGAAACTGGGAACCACCTGGAGTAGAATCGAAGGAGAAGCACAGGACAGGAGTTGCTGGAGGTCTCTCGTCGACGGCCTATACCCGGGTAGGGGTGACAGGCGTAAGTAAGTAAGTACCGCTGTATCTGTTCAAAGACACACTTCTGTAACAGGTGGTTACGAAACGCTATACACAGGTCTAGCTATGGTTCATTTAAATACAGAAGAATCCAGTTCAGCACACGCCGTCTTTATATCAAGTAACCTGACAATAATCCCACTCCCTTCTATAAATATAACTCTATCAGTACGAGAAACAGCTAAAAATAGATTGACAAGATAACGGCTCTGCAGAATACACAATTGCGATTACGCGTGTGCTTTTGCTGCGTGTCCCAACTGCTGTTAAAGTTCATTAGGTGTGTCGACAAGGCATAACAAACCCAAATGGTGCTGAAATGTCTCCTCAAATTTACGCGTAATGGTACTTTAAGTGTTTCCGATGATTCCCAAAATGTCGCATTTCCTTTGCTCGTCGTACTTTCATGTATTCAGAATTGTCAAACCAGTGCCTACGAGCTTATCAGTCGCATAACAGACACGGAAATTGGATGAGATAAGAGAAGGGAAGAGAAGAACCAAATAATGAAACAAGGTTAAAGAGACAACAAAAGAGAAGAGATACTGTATGTCAGCAAAAATATCACATATGAATAATGATACGGCTGCACACGTTTGATGTTTGTTATATAAGTAGAATTTCATGTATTCAGAATTGTCAAGCCAGCGCCTGTACGAGCTGATAAGACGCATAACAGGCACGGAAACGGAAGCAGACAAACGCCACCTGTGTCCGTTTGCATACGAACACACAATGACAATAAAGAAGAGCCAATATAATGAGACCTGCTCCAGCCCATAAAGAGTATCCGTTTGCAATATACCCTTTATAAATATTCTCGGTGTGCCTTACAATAACACCGCACACAATTGGCTAACTAACTTATGACGATTAAATGTCGTAAAATAAAAGACTTTTTTACTGTTTTTCCTACGCAAGATAGTTTCTCGGATTCCCGCCACCAGGGGCAGTAGACAACTTCTGTTACGTGTACTTACTTACATGGACTGTTAAAAAGAAGTGTAGATAGGTTTTAGCTGAGGCACGACAAACACTGAGAACTCTTCGTATCGGCGGGTGTTAGCAATCAAATCCCGACCTGGAGCAGATCGTTTTATAATCAAACCATCAGGGATGTTAATAGGACCTGCTCCATGCAATAAAATGTTAACCCGTTCCGTGTCGAAAAGAATTTGAACACCAACCTGCTCCAAGAGGCATAGATCCTCATGAGCCCCCGCAGTTGCGGAGGCTCATGAGGATCTATGCCTCTTGCTGACACCGCTTGGAATCCACATTCCTGGGAAAGCTAGGGTCTCTTGGTCCTGAAATGTAGTCACTGTTGCCGCAAGGATTTCGTGTGAAAGGAAAACAGAAAATAGCGATTAAAAACCCTTTAAGATAGAAACATGAAGCGTTTCGTGTTAGTCTATCTTAAAGGGCTTTCAACCCCTATTTTCTGTTTTCCGGCCTTTCTCTTGGTGCTGAATTAAAGGAGATCGCAGAAACACGGCGTCAACTGGCAGTGAACGGGTTAATAGTTGGCAATAATATCTTCTTTATAGATATTATCAATAAATTATGTCTTACAATATCGCTGGCCAAAAGGGCTTAGTTAAGTAAGTTATATTTGAATTTCGTAAAATGAAAAACGTTTCTATCCTTCTTCTGTAAGTACATTCTTCTTTACTGACAAGGGGCAGTAGAAAACCTCTGTTACGTGTACTTACTTACACGGACTGTGATTGTGGGGTAGGGGGGTGGGGGGGAGAGAGAGAGAGAGAGAGAGAGAGAGAGAGAGAGAGAGAGAGAGAGAGAGAGAGAGAGAGAGAGAGAGAGAGAGAGAGAGAGAGAGAGAGAGAGAGAGAGAGAGAGAGAGAGTTAGAAACAACACGTACATTTCTGTTTCTGAAATCTTGGTTCATTGAGCGGGGGCCCATGAGGATCTATGCCTCTTGCTAAGTCCAATTTGTCTTTGATCGTTCAATGAACCAAGATTTCAGAAATAGAAATGTACGTGTGATGTACGTGCAGTGGCAGGGAAGGGGTTAAACCATTAGTTCAGAGCTAGTCGTGTACGCATTAATTACGAACGACCACGTGACAACCACACATACCACGTGACACGCTGAAGCCCGGAGCACCAAAGACTGCTCGTCCTTTCTGAAAATCAAGATGGAGTTATTATGTCCGTGGAATTAATGTCTGCAAAAGTCAACAGTGCGTTGTGTCCTTCAATGCATCTACGCATCAAAAAAAAAAAAAAAAAAAAAAAAAAGGGGGAGACACGAGAGGCGCTCGATGTCAGTGTATCTGAATGCTCTTTATCTAAAACAGTAGCTAGGTGCTTCAAATGCAATGTTGGTACGCATCATGATTACATCACTAACCGCAAAAAAAAAACACCATTTCACATGCCTACGACAGACGGTTCGTTCAATAAAGACTTCAAAAGTATATGCCATTGGGTGTCTCCACACACAGTATTTTAAATAATAATAATAATAATACCGTTATTATATAGGCGCTTTTTCTCAATTTTGGGGTGAATCGACTCAAAGCGCCGCGAACTGAAACCCAACACGCACACTCACGTAACAGACACGAATTTACGCCATTTAAGACAAACACAGTACAAGACAGACAAAGGGCCAGTTCAGCTATTGAAGTTACAGAGATTTTTGGTCGCTTGTATTTGAAATTTGTAAAGTGGCCTGAAACCGGTACCAAAGTGTGGGGGGTGGGGGGGGGGGGGTGGAAGAACCGGAGTACCCGGAGAAAGAACCCCCGACGGTCCGCCCGAATTAACGGTGACACTTACCAGAGGAGAAAAGTCCGACGCCGGAACCCGGTATCGAACCTCGCACCTTTGGCATTGGTGGCAGGCGCCTTAACCACTGCGCCATGGACCGCCCCATATTTTCTCTTTATGACAATTAGCGGTGTTCGTTCCTTCCATTTGTTTAGCTCTTTTCTGCCCTGGTCCTAATATGTGTAGGACATTCATGAGCGGGTACACGATTTTTAGTCTATGGCCAAAAGACATTTGTCGAAGCAAAATACATTGATTTGTCACTAATTTAGGTCATACTGCATAATTTAAACGATAGCAATCACGCTTGATTCCGTGAAAACCACGTTAACGCTTTTTGAGTTTCGCTAGCGGTTTTAGTCGAAATGATTCCTGCAGGAATCATCGCGACTAAAACCAGTACCGACACCCAAAGGGTCAGTGGCTGCCGGTGCGAGGGCGTTATCTAGCTCTCACCCCGTCTGATGCGGCGGAGAATCCGAACTCCGCCCGGCCGTAGTAGTTGTCTTTCTGAAGACCATGACCGATGTCAATGTCTTTCTGATAGTTCAAGGTGGGTTTCTCGCGATACGGTGTGTAACCCTCCGCTCCTGGCAACTTCGAGTTCACCACCGTACACCTCCCAATGTTGAAAATGAAGTTATAAGCCCAGTAGCACAGGTCTGACCACATGGGCCCGCACATCTGTTCAGAGATGTAAAAAGCACAGGTACAAGCACCGAGACAGGTGGGTTTAGTATCTTCGTGCGTACAGTATTTTCATAGATTAAAACTATACCCAGTGCGCAAAGGTCCTCGTACCGAAGACGACCGCACTTGGTCCTCGCACGGCTGTGAGTGGGCAAACTGTGGCCATCTTCGGCCCACATACCTTTTGTTATTTGGGGTACAAACACATGTAACGTGTGCTGTAATCGTAAAAATGTATAGCAACAATTTTTCCAAGTTGCATTTTAATTATATATACTTTACTTTAACAAAGGCATCGCCCAAAGCCAAAAATGCACTCAATCAGATTAGCTCCAAGGGACGTAATTTTTCATTCAATTCTGAGAATGCTCTTGCTGTGCTAATGCTGTGGAATTCCAGGCTGGTAAGCTTGCATTGTGTCATCATGACACCAGCTGCCCTTTTTTTTGACTGCAGCGCTCACTAGATCTAGATCTAGAAAGAGAGGAAGGGGAGTGGGAGAGAAGGAATGACAGACCTATCATTTTGAGCCTTCCACTGAACACCTACTACACACAGCAGTAGGGACTACCCCCAGGCGCCCCACAATCCGCTGGAGTATATCCAGTCCTCCCCCTGAGGGGGGGATGCTAGTAAATATTTCCATATCTCTTAAACGTTCGTGCAAATTTTATGCATTTTGGACTGCGCAACAGGTAAATGGTTACAAATACACATAACTAGTGCATGTGTTAACATATTATAGACATGTTATATATCAGTGGAAAGCAAATTGAATTCTCTTAACAAACAGGCACACTCACAACTAGAAATAATAACACTCTAAACCATCAATGTCTAAATTTTATTTTTATTTTACCGCAAAATATTAAACATTGAATAATCTGAAAGAAGATTTTTTTTTATTACTGTACAACAGTCACTAAAAGAAGTTAATTCTGAAAGCCAATTCAAGTCCTGACAAAACAAGCCCAAGTATGACTAAATTGCTTTATAAATGTATGTTCTATCCTCATGAAGACAAAGTGACTGAAATACGTAAACGTAGTACAAAATGAAAACAATGAAAGCAGCTCACAAGAATGAACTGCTATGAACAACATAAACAGACTGTTCACTAGTTACATTTCTTTCTGTTTGCAACTATGATATTCAGCCGTGTTCCAAAAGCCACATGTTTCTACATTTATACACATGATTTGTTGATAAATCAATGCGTAGCATGCAGTGAAAATAGTTGCAGGTGAAAATTCCCAGTACAAATACAGCATCTACAGGTGAGCTTGAAGAAGGCAGTTTCTCTTGCTTGTAAAACACAAAGCTTTGTTACACACAGAACATTTCACGTTTTTTTTTTTTTTTTTTTTTTTTTTCCCAACCTTTTCACTGGCATAATATAATCTATGTGTTCGAGGAAGAAGAAAAAGAATATAATCTATTATTTTTTGCCTTTTCAATCATCACCGGCTGCATTGCATGGTTAGGCGGTGGCAATGGAGTAGGGGCCCGGCTGCTAGTCTTCTTGAACAGAGGCACATCACTATTTAAGTATTTTCATCTAGTCCAGCAAGTTCTCTAATTAATTCCTCTGTGAACTTCAGCTGATTGAACTTTTTTTTGCATATGTAACTCTGGAATATCAGGGTTTTTCCGTCAAAAATCATTAAAAAATATGTAGGAATTTACTGTAGGAAATGAAAAAACAAGGTTTTCCAGTACCTATGAGTTTTTCTCAGAGTTTTATAACCAATTAACTGATCACTTCTATCCACCCCACCCATATATTTATTATAATTATCTACAAGTTATGGCTGACGCACTTTTATTGCCCTAAAGGCACCATTTACTTTATTATGCTGCTGTACATACTTATAACTACTGCCATTCTCATGCATGGTACTCACAAATGTGACAGGCTTATTATCAAGCCATTGTAAATATAATAAATTTCCCTCCCTCAGTCATCTCACAGAGCCTCATGTGAATTCTTTGAAAATGATTTTATATCCTTGAATAATGGTAGTATGCCTTTACGACTGCCAATGGCAGTGCCTCATGCAAGAACACCATTAGCTAATAAATCTTTCATTAGCGCTACACCTGTTTTAAAGTTATCAAAAAATACATAATAACCTTGCTTAAAAATACCTTTACACAGCTTCATATCAACATCATAATAATAAACCAGACCAAAGTGTGACTTTTCAGTGCTTTTTCCAATATATACATCAAAATCATAAGTATAGTCATTAGAAGAATCTGCTAAAATCCACGACTTCATTCCCCAACTCGTGGGCTTATCCTACAAAAACTGCCTGAATGTGAATCTACCACGGTTTCGCACAATTCTCTCATCTACAGACAGATTTATATACGGCTGATAAAGTTTCTTGCACTTGGCCTTGATGTAATCATGAAGTAGGAGTACCTTACACAGTTTATCACTCACATTGTTCTCGGTAGCAGTGTTGCACACTTTCACAAAGGCCTGAAGGGCCTTGAAACAAGCATAACTCATGAATTTCCTTGCCCACAGTCCATGGTACAGAGCTGTATGCAGCTTCTTTGGAGCTTTCACAATCGCCATGTACATGAGTAACGCAAAGTACACATAGAGTTCATCTGTGGTGACGTTTTTCCAGCCTTGATAGATGGTAGACTTATCAGGCTCATGCATCCTTGCGTAGTCGTTGGTCCACTCACATATGCGGGCAACGATGTCCTAGGTGAAGAAGAGCTTGAGGAATCAGGCAGGTGTCACGTATATCTTCACATCGTCCTATGTGCGTCAGTCAGGTAGCTGTACGCCAAGTGTCATTTTAGGTCTGAACTTGGGCATGGGGTCAGTCGGGCCAGGATCCAGATTCCCATAGCTCCAGGCACTGCAAACACAAAATTATGGAATGCAATAAATACAAAGCGTGTATTGTTGTGTTGATATTATGCATATAACCATGATCAGAAGCGATGACAGCCTCCCTCTCACACTGACACCAGTGGCAGCCATAATGTAAACAAAGCAGACAGCCCCTTTGTTACCTCAGTATACGCAGTACAGTAAAATATTAATAAAAACTTGAGCAAAAAGAGATGAACCCATATAAAGGTGTACAGATATGCTATTCCTGCCATAATTTAAACGTAGTTGTTATTATTGGTTTTTTTTTTTTTTTTTTTTTTTTTTTTTTTTAGCGCATCCTTCGCTTCGTAAACACAAGAATGACATATCTAAAAATAGACACAAGGAAGTCTGACCTGTCGTGTGGAACACGGCAATTTCAACAGCCATTCCTCCCCAAGGTTTCGTCAGCACCATCAGAATAATCCAAAATTAGGAACCATCAGTGAAATAATCCGCTCCGTTTTCACTCTCCTCTGAACTCATGATTGCGAGAAATCGACGAAAGAAATACGCACAAGAACATCGCAACTCAAACAAGATGGCGAAGAATTTGCAGACAGCGAGCACGTGATAGGATGCGAATTTGATTTGATTTTAATATATTATTTTTATTTTAATATATTTCTTATTTTTACAACATGGAGTCATTCAAACATTAATTTGAACCTTTACAACTAATAAAATTAGTGAAATAAAACAAATAATATGATGGTTCTAAATTTTTCATAGCGGAGTGGAAAATCATTCCACTGTGAGTTGAAAGCGTCGATGGAATTTCATGAATGTCAAGGGAGGTAAACGTTTAAGAGCCCAAATAGATATTGGACCAGCTGATCAGATTTAGACGAGGATGGGGGGGGGGGGGGGGCGGGGGGGGGGGAGGGGAGGGGGAGGGGGGGGGGTCTTCAGGTAGGCTTACGACGTAATCCGCCATTGGTTCGTTATATTCAGTTTATTGTCCCACCGCCTGACACCGAAGTGATCGGGGACTAGATACGTTAAATCCAGTTTCAGTAATGTCCCACTGGACTAGACGATTGATTGATTAGTTCCGGGTTTAACGTCCACGGCACCGAAGTGAAAATGGACGGCCCTGACGGGCGGGTTATGGGGGGACAGGGAAATCTATTGCCTATGGAGTACGACCTGAACACTGCCCGATCACTTATTCAGGCGCGCTCCAACTGTACCACTTTGACTTGACTTACCAGGACCTTTCAACGGATATGCTATTGAACAAATCCGCCTTTTCCCTCTGGATTGCGAGTCCAGCTACCGGGGCCGGGACGGGGATTCGAACCCACGACCCGGTGATTTCCTTCGCTCTCTTGCTCCATGTGATGAAGCTCTATGCTCCTGCATAGTGCTCATACATTAGAGTTAGTACGGTACGGTTTTTGTTAACGGTTTGTTTGTGCCGATAGTCCGGGTGGCATCAGGCTCCACGTGAAATCTGTAAGGCATGGTTAGCAGGGAGTTTTGGTGAGTAATGTTATAGTGAGTTCTAGGCAAAAGTCAGTCTGGCAGAGCAGTAAATCGGTAGTACGGGGCTTATCATCAGTTTGGACGGATGTGTTTGAGATACCTAGCCCGTATTCCAAGACTCTGAAGCCTAGATTTCAGGTATGTTTCTATATATGTAGTATTGATAGTTGCTTAGTTAAAGACAGTATGCGTTGCTAAGAGTAATGTGGTTGTATAGTGTTGACCGGTTTGGTTTAGTTATGTTGGTTTAGAATTTAGTGAAGTAACCGGTGGTTTTTGTATACAGTTGTTTACCGAGATAGATGACTAAAGGAATGTAAGGTGTGTATGCTTAAGTCACTATGAAGGTTAAGCATAGTCTTTTCCAGTGTATAGAGTAGTGTATAGCAAGAGTGTTAGGCTATAGTCTCTTTCAAGATAGTGACAGAGATATGGGGGTGTTACAGAAGTAGACAGTTTATGAAGCACGTGTGTGTGTGTGAATGAACGTGTGAGTTATTTGTGTCAGCCAGGTTACGTGATGTTTCTCATTGATCCAATATGTTGTGTGTTTAGCAAGTGTTACGTTGGGACTTTTGTTGTATTCAGAGTGCTTGTAAAGAGGGAGCGACGGACGCCGAGACGTCGAGTCACCAGACCTAACCTGAGGCCATCACCCCTCCAGCTCTTCACTCAGAGTGAGTCTGACCGGGACCGAGATGCCCGAGTCAAAGCGAGAACTGCGCTACAGTACGAGTACGAGGACGTCCGTGCCAAAGAGACAGGATGGCAGGAAGAAGCGTACAACGAAGGACTTTCACGCCTAGACGTGAGAAGGACCAACGTAACCAGGCAATAACATCAAACAGGTTGGAGACAGTGTGAAACTAAAGCCTAGCCTGGCCGAGATAGTGTGTCATGTGGATACTGGGTGTGGGGAAAGGAGTGATGTATATAGCTTGATAGTTGTGAGCGTTTTTTTCGTATATTTATTTTGTATAAAAGTCACTTTAGAAAGGGAGCCCGTGTGTTGAGTTTTACCGCATGAATGCGCCCGTCTGAGTCAGTGGCGGTGTATGCGTCTGTTGCGTGAGAGTCTGTGCGTACGACTGTGGGCAAGTCTGCGTGCGTTACACTCCAACGCTTAACCGCCTAAGCTATTTTGGATTTTCAAACACAACACATGTACTAGAAGCCGCCTCCAGAATTTACTGGTAGCACCACTAGTACAGCGCGGATTGCATCCCTAAAGCTTTACGAGGTGTTGCAGTCGAAGAAGACAGACTAATTTTGAAAAGGCAACTTCTAGGCAATTCTGTGGTGCAATTATTCAAAAAATGCACTCAATCAGATTAGCTCCAAGGGACGTAATTTTCCATTCAATTCTGAAAATGCTGTGCTAATGCCATGGAATTCCAGGCTGGTAAACTTGCATTGTGTCATCAGGACATCAGCTGTCCTTTTTGTGACTGTATCGCTCACTAGTTCTAATATATATATATATATATATATATATATATATATATATATATATATATATATATATATATATATATATATATATATATATATATATATATATATATATATATATATATATATATATATATATACATATATACACTAGAACTAGTGAGCGATGCAGTCACAAAAAGGACAGCTGAGTGATATATTTAAAGACAGTTAACGTCGTGTTTTGTAAGGCTGGCAGGAGATATAAGAAATGCAATGATACTATTAATAAATGAGTCATTTAAACATGATGAAAACAAAGTAAGACGCCTTTGAAGCCATGGAGATGATTCAGAAGAATCCAAACCAAACTAACTAAACCATCTAAACCAACTAAACCAAACCAAACGAAAACCAACCAACCAAATCAAACTAAACCATCTAAACTAACTAAACCAAACAAACTAAAACAAACCAAAACAAACTAAACCAACTGAACCAAACCAAACCAAACTAAAACAAACCAAATCCAACTAAACCAACTGAAACAAACCAACCAAACTAAAACAAACAACAACAACAACAACAAAACAACCCCAAACTAAACCATGTAAACCAACTAAACAATAATATCCAAACCGAACTAAAACAAACCAAAACAAACTCAACTAAACAACCATCTAAACCAAACCAAACCAACCAAATCAAACCAAATCAAACTAAATCAGACTAAAACAAACCAAAACATACCAAACTAAACCATCGAAACCAAGTAAACCAAACCAAACTAAAACAAACCAACCAAACCAAACTAAACCATCTAAACCAAACTAAAACAAACCAAAATAAACCATCTAAACCAAATCAAGCCAAACCAAAAGCGATAACATCATCAAGAGCACCGTCAAACAAACAAACAAACAAACAAACAAGCAAACACATTTGCAATGATTAGTTACAGAAACAACGATTGTGCACTCACCAGAAGCGCTGTTTTGTTCAGGACGGCGATAGTCTGCCCAAACAGTTCCTGCTCCTCTCCAAAAGTGATGTGGCTCCTGTTTGTGGCTGTGTAAATATTCACACTTCTGTTCTTACTCTCCGTCTTACTGTATATGTCTATCGATCGTATAAATCGTATGAATGCACATTTTTGTTTCTTTTGCGCTCCTGCCCAGACGTGCCTCTACGATTAAAATGTTGATAACAGCGAGGTTTCGTTTGCAACGAACGACTACCGGAAGCGAACGAGAGCGAAACCAGGGCGGATTATCAGCTTGTTCCATAAGCACAGACAACACTCCAAACATCTCCAAGAGGCACAGATCCTTATGAGCCCTTGTGTTGTTTGTCCGCCGTGATTTCGCTTTGCTGTCAGTAGTTCACTTCAAACGAAACCCCACTATTGAGCACTCTGCGGTTGAAGAAGCAGAAGATGATTCAGTTCAAGCATTCATTTTCTATCATGCAGATTCTTATGTTAATTGATGACGATAATGATGGGGATGATGATGACGATGCTGACGACGATGACAAATAAGACCTGGCATCGTCTATTACTATATACTACGGACCTGTCGCAGCTGACAAGCAAGCTAAAGCGAAACTGTCGTCTGCTTTGTTTGATGTTTGGTGACTTGATTCATGTTGTGAAAGGTTCTATAAAACAAAGAAGTGGACTGTTCGTATACTATCATTTCTAGACAGACCGAGCGACTCCCATTGAGAATGGGAGTCGCTCGGTCTGTATACGTCGGAACACTCCACTTCTATGCTATAATGGTATATACCCACTCCATATTTTGTTCCCTTCTTTGACACATGTACTGATATATTGTATAACAAAGAAATTAATTATTCATGAGCTTGCTCGATATACTTTCCTTCCCAAAGGGTTACGGCCCTGGCCCGCAAAGTTGTTGATGGATTCTCGAGCCAGGGTCTTGCGAAATACATCACAAAATACTGTTCTGCTGCAACACTAATACATCTTTTTAAACTATGACAACGTTAACATTTTCATTATTTTAAACTTGCCATTCTTCCCCAAAGCCGAAGATATTTTTTTCGTCCGTGTACGTGCCATCGCTGTCATCGTGTACTTCGGCACTCGCATTGAACTTGGAAACCCGTAAGAAGCGATGCAAAGAGTATAAAAGGCTAAAGACTCACTAACCTATAAATTACAACGCAAACTAGAGTCGCGAAATGCAACATTCCAAGCTAAAACAAGATGGGATAAACCATAACCCACAAAGTCCCTTCTATATGAGAGCTGTCGTGAATGGTCTCTACCTTTTGTCTTTGACCTGATTCTGATGTTGAATTATCTCCTATTGAAAAAGTATCGCAGATCTGCCAATGCGTCAGTGAGTTCTATAAGGAGCGCAGGCCATACCCGTCATTGATTTGTCAAACGTCATTTGTCATGACGTAAGTTTTAGTTTTTACGTAATTTTATATTTTAAGTGATATGAGTTTCACTTTCGCTTCGTAGGCTGGAGAAAATGGTGACAAAACTAGAACTTCACGATACAATTTCAGTCTTGCTATAATTTGTGTGAATGAGCAGGTTGACTTTACCTAGCTACATGATATACTAAGTACACGGGTCACCTGCATGAGTCTTCTGAAATCGCGACGCTGTGTGTGTGCGTGTTAGTGCGTGCGTGCGCGCGCGCTCCAAACATCTCCAAGAGGCATAGATCCTCATGCGCCTGGAGAGAGCATGAGCCGGATCTATTCCTCCTGGACATGCGCGCATGATTATGTGTGTGTGTGAGAGAGAGAGAGAGAGAGAGAGAGAGAGAGAGAGAGAGAGAGAGAGAGAGAGAGAGAGAGAGAGAGAGAGAGAGAGAGAGAGAGAGAGAGAGAGAGAGAGAGAGAGAGAATCAATAAATCTTTATTTTTACAACGGTAAAGATATTAACAATGCCAGAGGCTATGCTGTTTTTCAAATCTGCCGTTGCCGGCAAATTTGAGAGAGAGAGAGAGAGAGAGAGAGAGAGAGAGAGAGAGAGAGAGAGAGAGAGAGAGAGAGAGAGAGAGAGAGAGAGAGAGAGAGAGTGTGTGTGTGTGAGAGTGAGAGAGAGAGAGAGAGAGAGAGAGAGAGAGAGAGAGAGAGAGAGAGAGAGAGAGAGAGAGAGAGACAGAGAGAGACAGAGAGAGAGACAGAGAGAGAGAGACAGAGAGAGAGACAGAGAGAGAAAAGAAATGAAACTTTATTTCTCAACGGATGAAGTAATTAGCACGTGTGCCATTTTTCATACTTGCCGTTGCTACTCTACAAACACAGGATAATAATTGTAATACTAATAGTACCAAATTACACAAAGAAAAATTAGGAGACATTACACATGAAAAGACATTAAACAAAATTCATTCATTCATTCGGTCATACAAACGAAAACATAAAGTACATGAAACGCGCGCACACACATACACGCTCGCGCGCACACACAGACACGCGCTAATGATAACTTGACCTATATACGAAGCAAATCATTTGGATCAAAAGTGAAAATTCATTTCAGGCAGCAAAAATTATTTGGATTATAATAGAGACTTGAATTATGTAATTAGGCGATTATTATTAGTATATACAAACCCTACGGCAGCATGCACTGATTAAACGATAAGTACATGTTTGATACGGATACTTGTGGTAGACTTATGTATCAGCAGACAAGTACTTGAGGAGGCATTCCTTGAAAGAGGAGAGGGAGGTAGCGTGTGTTATACATGTAGGCAGCTTGTTCCAGAAAGATACGCCTGAGAAAGATACACTGGTTTTAAATAAATCTATCCTGGGGCGAGGTGTAATAAAGTTTCGTCTTGAAGTAGAATAACCTGAACTTGCCTTGGTAAAGAGCTTACAAAGATATTCTGGGTGAATCTCATTCCAGATTTTATACATAAACACACCCTTGTTTAAGAGGTGATGCTTGCTAAGAGGTAGCATTTTCAGTTTTTTAAGTCTTTCGTCAGTTGTCAGGGCTGAATCAGGCAGGATATGTTTCGCTGCTCTCCGATGCAGGGAGTTAAGCCTCTTCAAGTGTATGTCACCGCTGCCATCCCATATCGTGGACGCATAATCGATGTGGGATTTGACATGTGCATTGTAAAATAACTTGCGGGCATCAACATTGATAAAGTACTTCAACTTTGAAAGCATAAAAACATTTCTAGCAACAGTTTTACATACTGCATTTATGTGCGATTGCCACTTCATCTGGTCATCAACAACTACACCAAGTAATCGGTGTTCCGTGACCTGTGTAACGATGTCGTTATGGATATTCAGGCTGAGTGTAAGTGGCTTGAGCTGGTGCTTCTGACGGGTTGCTATCGTCATGCATTCCGTTTTGGAAGGATTTAAAATCATTTCATTGTTTGAACACCCAAGTGGAAATTTCGCTCAAACCCTGCTGTAAACGGTCATTTAAAGAATCAATACTCTTGTCCGGGGTGTGAATTGTGGCGTCATCAGCGAATAGATCACATGAAATTTTGTTGCTAGTCAAATGTAGCGGCAGGTCATTTATAAAAAGGCAAAACAGAAGAGGCCCTAGGACTGAACCCTGGGGAACTCCCCGTGTTACTAATCCGCTTGAGGAGTATGATCCATTGACCATGACGCGCTGCTGTCTGTCGCTAAGATATGAGGCGAAAAGTGGAGTTGTGCCATGGTGTTAAAGAGATTTCTGGCTGTAGTTATTTGAGGAAGAAATGCATTTATTGCCAAACGAACTACCGAAATACACATTTAGCTTGGAAAGTAGAAGTTTATGGTCCACAAGATCAAAGGCTTTTCGTAAGTCAATAAATACAGCGCCAGTAATTTCGCCCTGATTTATTGAGCGTAGCCACACATCAGTTAGACGCGCTAGGGCCGTGTGACAGCTGTGCTTTGGTCTGAATCCCGACTGAAGGGGATGGATTAATGTATGATTTTCTAAATATTCCAAGAGATGTTTATGAGAGAGAGAGAGAGAGAGAGAGAGAGAGAGAGAGAGAGAGAGAGAGAGAGAGAGAGAGAGAGAGAGAGAGAGAGAGAGAGAGAGAGAGAGAGAGAGAGAGAGAGAGAGAGAGAGAGAGAACGAACGAACGAACGAAACTTTATTTTCCAAGGATTGAGATATTAGGCGCGCAGGCCTTTCTTACAATCTGTCCTTGCTAGGCTAGCATGCTTTTTGTTTTTGTGGGATTTACAAGCATGCAATTTTCATTACACCACCGAGAGACTTCATGAAGACTCTCTTGAAGATTATTTGCAATTTCAGGCACAGTTTTACTAGCGGAATGTAATGTTGAGTCGTCGGCAAACATGTCACACTCAGCCTCAGTACACGTTACATGAAACGGTAGATCGTTAACAAAAATACAAAACAGTAGTGGGCCTAAAATAGACCCCTGGGGCACTCCATACTCCACAAATTGTTCAGAAGAACATTTTCCATTGACGTAGACTGTTTGTATTCTTTTTGAAAGATAGGAGTTCAGAAACAAAATAGCTGAGTGGCTCTTTTTGTTTAAGTAGGTGGCAAGCTTTTTCAATAAGATGGTATGATCGATAAGATCAAACGCTTTTCTTAGATCCAAGAAGACAGCACCAGCCATTTTATTATCATTTATGCTGTTGACCTACGAATTCACTATTCGTGCGAGTGCAGTGTGGCATAAATGCTTGGGACGAAAACCTGACTGGTAATGATATAATAGGGACCTTTTTCAAGAAATTCCAGAAGATGTTTGTGAACATGCTTTTCCAGAGGCTTCGAGAGAACTGATAGAAGGTTGATTGATTGTACATTGCTTAACGTCCCGACAGCAACAAGGCTTTCTCAGGACGTGCCTGCACTGCTTGTGAAAAAAAAAAACT
>BTPG01000002.1:300474884-300582384 GCA_036245525.1 Semisulcospira habei
CAGTACTTTTGCATTCAAAATGTTTAGATTTCGTATAGTGAAAACACTTTTCACATGCCCCACTGTCACCATGCATGATTTGCTTTGTATTACTGAAAACCCAAAGAAAAAAAGGTAAGCTAGAAGACGAGGAAGGAGATATACGGACATATGAACAAAGTAACAAATAAAATATCAAGGACTACAGGCAGTGCAGACAGTGGGGAGAACTTTTTAAAAAAATTGCAGGTGAATGGACCAAAGGTAGGCAGACACATATGCCCCAGAAGAAAACAGAAGCTTAGGTAGTGGGCTCACTATTTAAAGTGAGAATCAAATGCATTTATTATTACTTATGGCTGTTTTACCTAAAGTACCAGGCTTTTCACTATGATTTAACAAGAAAGGCAAAGCCCTTATGGCTCACATGTATGACCGATTCACACATGTGTGACAATAAGTAAAAAGATGGCTTCTGCACCAACAAAATCCATGTGTTCTCAAAATTTAACCAGTTTCACACATCTGTAACCCTTGACCTTTGCGATGAGTTGACTTACTTAGAATACATAGGAAGGTCTTATTGTCAGCTACCTTTGTGCCAAATTTGATTTAAAAGTTTGCAGACATGTTAATAATAACTTCAATTCTATAAAAAAAAAATTAATAATAATAAATAAAAATTGGCGTGTTATACACATTTGTCGACCTCTTGTGACCATTGACCTTTCTGAGGGGTCATCTAAATTAGTATGCATAAAAATTAGTATGCATAAACAGGTCTTACCATCAGGTATCTCTGTACCAAGTGTGGGTTTGATGTCGTGAATAGTATTTGAGAAAAAAAATATTTTGTCAAAATTTGGCTATTTTGGACCTATTTCCTGAGCTATTTTTTTTTACCTATCTCCTCAGCGCTTGTGACCCTTGACCTAACCAAGGGATCAACCAAATTAGTTATTGGGGTTTAACGCCAAGCAAGCGACTAAGGCCATCTTAACCAAATTAGCAGGCATAGAAAGGTCTTACCATCAGGTATCTTTGCACAAAGATTGAGTATGAAGTTGTGAATAGTATTTAAGAAAAAAATTAATTATGTCAAAATATTACTATTTGTGATATATTTCCTGATCCCTGTGATCTCGATCGTTGTGTATGTTTAGAAAAGTCTTTCCACAAAGTATCCTTGGGACACGTTTGAAGACTGTGGCTTGAATAGTCTCCCCAAAAATGCCAAAGTTAAAGATTTTACCATAAACAATGGTCTTACCACAAGGTATCTCTTTACCAAATCGTAGTCTGAGACTAGAAATAGTATTTGAGAAAACATTTTGACAAAATATTGATATGACCATGAGGTCATCGAAATAGGAAATATAGAAAATATGCTTGGGCCAGCTTTGAATATTGCTGCTTCAGTGGTCTATGAGAAAATGCCAACATTAGAGTTTACCACAATAGACAATGACTGATGTATGAACAACTGACTCAATATATAAATCAATAAACTCACTTTTGCTATTGTCAGATAACAAGACCAGGCCATTTCATCGGATAGTGTGCAATGTGATACACTTTTTTTACAAACTCATTCATGATGTATGAAAGAGAGTGCTTTTAATGCCTGCATCCATAGTAACTAGGCAAAATTTCAACACAAATGCTATCTTAGCACATGCAAAGAGAACATTACGCCTTTGTTTTTTTTGCAAATCTGTTGCGTATGTAGTCCTTGATATTTTTCCAATGACGTCTGTGCAGTGAAGGTTCGCATCTTTTGCAAGTTTCAATCTCAGCCTTTCCAGGTAAGCTGCTCAAGGTGATGTTTTTTAGGAAATGCGTCTCCACAGCTGTGATCTCTGCCTTGCTCCAAGTCCGTCTCACAGCATCTGCACAAAATGCAAATATCCTATTGTCAGATACCCTTGTTTAGTTTATTTTCACAGGTGAACACTTCATGTGATTATTTCACATATCACTTTTGCTGTAACACGTCCATTCTGAAAATGGTAGTCACCAGTCCACAACACTGCTGTGAGATGGCCTTTTGTCATTTTCTCAGAGATACACTTTGACTAATGTGTATAACAGTGTCGTTTTGTCTGTATTCAAGATTCCTACATCACCTCTATATGAGACTCGTGTCTCCAAATTTAAAATAAATTAAAACAAATAAGCTAAGAAAAAGGTCTATCTACTGGGATATTTTGAAAATGTTATACATTTTAAAATCCTCCTCAAACTTGATGCAAATCAGTTACTTCACTAAATTTGCATGAACTGTCACTATCAGCACAGGTCAGTATGACTTTTAAAAATGGAACGTTACAGTGCACACTTTTATTATTACAAGTTTTATGATTACTAAACCAGACTTGCTGTGCATAAAGATTTTCAGACAAACATACCAGGTGATTTTCCTATAGGCACAGCAGGCATCTGTGCTTGGTCCTGGGGAGGTACTTGCAGTGCTTGCTGAGGTACTTGTGGCACCTGAGGCAGCAACTCATCTGTGGGTATGTCCTACAAAAATAGGCATTATTAGAAGTGTTTTATAAAGAACTAAAATCTCTATAAATAATAATTGGAAGAAGAGCCTGAAAAAGTCATAAATACCGACCAACAGACAGCATGTTGGGAAAACTTGAGCAGAGGCGGTAGGACAATGATGACATCACAGTATATACTTTTTTTATCACACATACAAACATTAAATGGGCTGTGGTTTGGTTGTAAATTACTTTACATCTCACAATAACAAGATTTTCTAAAGACATGCATGTGTTGATTATGCAAAAATATGAAGGTACATTGCCAACCAGTTTAACAATA
Organism: Semisulcospira habei; assembly: GCA_036245525.1. NCBI lineage: Eukaryota > Metazoa > Mollusca > Gastropoda > Semisulcospiridae > Semisulcospira > Semisulcospira habei. Next base: position 300,477,696 of record BTPG01000002.1, read on the forward strand.
CCATGCAAAATAAACTGATGAGATACTGGGCACACTGCACCATCTTACTGGAACCTGACTTATTTCACCCTACTTTACAAATGTGTAGAAAATCATTATAACAACAAAACATCTACAGGGAAGAGAGAATTAAAACAAGGGAAAATAAAGGTGAATGGACAAAAATATAGACAGAAACTTAAGCCCCAGAAGAAAACAAAATGAACAAGCATGGCAAAATCATTATGGCTCTCATACATGCATAATCTGTATTACTACTCTAATCTCGGACCTTGAGCTTTCCAAAGGGTCACTGAAAGATCGTTGGCTACAGCAGAGTGAGGCCAGCACTTTATAGTTCAGTGCTTTATCTGCACCAGTTTATAAGAACTATGTATTATTATTATTTTTATAGTAACTATCTTTTCTGAACATGCATTTTCACAAATTTATTCACTTGAACTGTACTAATTGTAACTAAATTAGTATGCAGTAGAAGGTCCCATCTTCTACTACTTTGTGGCAAATGGCAATTCAGAATTGTGACGCTCTCTCACGAAACCAGTCTTAACTCACAGCGAGCCAATCAGCACTATATGCAATATGTGGTGGAGGTCAATTTGGGTCATTTTAACTTTCTTGCAGAAATGTATTCTACATACACCAAAGTATCGTATGGTTAAAATCGTTATCATGAAAAATGCCATTAAATAGGTTAAAAATGATTTTAAAAGTCTGCCCTTGGCCTTAATTATGCTGCACACAGAAACTTCACAGGCTGTTTTCTCAAAATGGCCACCGGAGGCTTTAACAACTTTAAACACTAACAACTTCTACAAATTTTCTACTACAGCATACAGTCATATATCACAGTAGTCAGCAAACTCTGTAGTTTTCATAAATGTATATATGTCAAAACATCCAAAATGCGAGTTAAAACTGATTTTGTGAGAGAGGGTCACAATTAAGCTCTATCTTATGTGATTGAAAAATTTGAAATTCTATCACAAGCCAGGCATTTTCTGAACTTGTGGATCCCATTACTACTCAGCTGGACCATCCAAATTGGCACAGGCTTTCTGCTAAGATTTTTAAACTGGCTATCATTGGGGCGGACAGTATAATAAAAATCTTGCCTGTTAAATAGACCTGCTCCAGGCAATAAAGGGTTAATTGTTCACATTATCACAGACTTTCTGTTAATGAAAAGTTCTCCATATTTGATGGTTTAATTTTGAATAGGATGGGAAAAAATGGAAGGCCATCCATCATCAAGATTTATCCCAGCCACGCATGTTTAAATTACATGATGGACTAATGAGTGCCTGGATCAGATTTTTGTCATGCTGTCCATCCCGAGGACAGACACTTTAAATCCTAGCAGAAAGTCTAGTATCTCCTTTATAGAAATTTCTAATGTCTTACAATAATGATGTACAAAGAGTAAAAAAATACATTACAACAAATATATTAGCCCTTATGGCTCACATGTGTGACCAAACCACAGAATAAGTGTGACATTTGTGACCATGACCTTTCCAAAAGGTCACTGAATTCAGCAAGTGTTCAAGTGTCTCAAAATAAGTAAATAACTGGATTTTGACCCACCAAATCAGAGGGTTTTTTTTTAACTATGCATTCTTTACAATTCGTCAACCCTCTGCAACTTGACCTTTCTGAGTTGTTGACTAAATTGTTATACCTTGGAAGGTGGTATTATCAGCTACCAATATGTGAAATTTGAAACATTTGCAAAAACTTCTATTTATCCCCCCCCCCCCCCCAAAAAAAAAAAAAAAAAAAAAAAAAAAAAAAAAAAAAAAAAAAAAAAAAAAAAAAAAAACAGAAAAAAAAAGAAAATAAAAGGAAGAAAAAAAAAAGGAACAAAAAAAAAAAAGAAAAAAGGAAAAAAAAAGGCATTTTTCACACACTTGCTGACTTGTGTCTTTTGATCTTGACTGAGGAAGGCGTCATTGAAATTAGTATGGATAGAAAGGCTTTACCATCAGGTATCTCTATACCAAATGTGGGTCTCAAGTTAAAAAATACTATTTGAGAAAAAAAACGTTTTTTGTCAAAATAAGGTTATTTCTGACCTATTCCTGGACTGCCAAGACCCCTGACCTTGCGAGGGGCTCACTAACTTAGTATGCATATAAAGGTGTTATCATTAGCTACCTCCCGAATTAGAAAGGTCTTACCATCAGGTATCCCTGTACCAAGTTTGGGTGAAGTTGAAAATAGCGAGGCTGTTTACACATGCAATCCAGGTTGGACCCGAGTAGAGTTGAACCCAGGTTGAACTGGGGTTGATGCGTTCTCACTTACATTTGAAACCAGGGTTAACACGCTCTCATGACATGACAAAGGATCTTAGTAATGCATCATTGCGCCCCAATGAGACAACACGTACGTGGCTTATGGTTTTCTTTGGCTCTTGTAGTTGGATTGTGACCAGTGTTAATTTTATTTAAAAAAATTTTCATGTATCATTTCTTGCGACATATAAGAGGTGATCTTGAACAAGAGATTCAAGCTACTTGTACAGCAAAAGTTTGCAAAAACAGAGAAAGTTTTCTTTACAGATCATGACCTTTATAACAATGCTGATTAACAGTGCTATTACACTGTCACTTTTCAGCAAACACTTATTTTATTATCAGAAGTTTTATTTCCCTCTGCCACGGTCTCAAGATTGCTGGGGGCAAATCGTGCAGCACTGAAACTCATAATGAGCACCTTCAGCCTAGACATGGATGAGAAGCTGCTGAAACATCTCATGTTCACTGTGGATGTGCACAATCAATGTCGCAATCTGTTGTGTCAAAAGTAATGGAATTCCTGCCATTGACGTCGCATCCCCGATTTTTGGGCAACATGCAATGATGATGCTGAATGGAATGCGGTTTAGATCCAACCCCAGTTCCACCCTGCGTCAGACCCGTGTTGGGTCAAGTGTAAATGCTCCAACCTATGTTGTACTCAGGTTAAACCCGGGTTGACGAGCAAGTGTAAATGACCTCAGTATTTTAGGAGAAGCAATTTGAGTCAAAATACAGCTATTTTTGACCCCTTTCTGTACTCCCATGACCTTGACCTTTGAGAGAGGTCACTGAAATTGACATGTTTACAAAGGTGTTGCCACAAAATGTCCTTGGGCCAAGTTTGAATCTGATGCTTAAATAGTCTCTAAAAAAATGCTAACATTAAAGTTTTCCCCAGATGACAGGCGCAAGCGGTATCAAGGAGATCTCTTCCTCCTCCCCAGACTAGATCGTTTTAACGTTCACCCACTTGTGCAATATGGGGAATCTTGTGTAGCAAAATACTGAATCTGTTAGTACTTACAGGCTCATTGTCTCCATCCAACTCTTCTTCGATAACCCTGTCATCCTCCACTTCTGAAAGACAAGGAATAGTATAAGTTTGTGACGAGTCTGCTGTAAACACTGAATATCATGGCATCTTTAAAAATTATTGAAGTGTCACATCTTTTCTCAAATATTGACCTTTTCTCAGTCTCACAGAACAAGACCCCTTACTGTGTTTCTCAACCAGCTTTATATATGCTCAAAATTTTCTCTTAGCTTTTTCGTTGGCGAGACAATTTGGTCCTTTAGATACCATTAATGACAGATTAGAGAGACAAATGAAGGGCTACTTTGTCAAACTAAACATATCTAGGTTTCAAAAACTACATCCATATCAACCACAAACGTCTCAGCTGAAAGTCTGATGTGACGCAGCAATCTCCTTACATTCATCTGCATTAAAACAATAGTTTGTTACATTTCATTATCTGTGGTTATCTGAGAAAATGAAACCAGGTACATCATACACTTCCACTGGTTTCCTTTTGTTTCAAAGCATTGTATATCTCTTAGCTAATGGTTAGAGCACATGAAAGTGATTTTGCTCCACTCTATCTAAAAATGGACTGATATACGCATGACTGTGCAGAGCAGACAACAAAAGACAGCCACTATTTTTTGTTGTTATCATTTCCCAAAAACATGGAACATCTTGAGCACCCTCTTTCTTCTATTATAGTCAGGTTAACAGAAATCATACATTCAATGTAACTTTGATTTGTTAGCTGGACTGGCAGGTGCAGTGCAACTTAATGATTGCATTTCATGCAGTTACTACCAGTGTATAGCTCCACGCTTTATGAAGAGACAATCACATTCTTAAGTACCATCAGCCTGGCCAAGCTTCAGTAAAGATCAACGCTTCTTTCATGGTATGATATGGCTTTCAGTGCTTCTAGGCTTAACAGGCATAATCTGGAAAGTGACCTGAAAACTTTTATAAAGGTCTTACAGCTTAGTATACATTGCAAAATCCTGTTTGAAAGGAGGGCCAGGGGATTCCATACTCCACAAAGGGGACTTTGATATACGAGAAGGGCTGAAGGTGGGGGTTCAGAAACTTCTGGAACCCCCCGCCCTTTCCCCTGATGCGCCCGTGCGACAATGAGTTTTCGTACGTTTGCTATCTACTTAATTTGACAACTGGGTGTACAGCAGCTAAACCACGATCTTGAATGTGAACAATATTCCCACAACAAATTCATGGATGGTTAGAGGATGGACACATGACTGGATGGACCTAATGGACGGATGATAAACAGCTTATCAATTACTCATGCTATCACACATGAGCAAAATGAGGAAGTGTGTGCAAATACTTGTACATGTAAAATCAGTAATCCTCACCAAATCTTTTTTTTTTGCAGTAATTTGGGTTCCAGTCTGTAGAAACTCCCCAGTCCCATTGGCATTGACAGCTGCTAATCGGAACATATGCTGTTTGTTCTCAACAAGCCCTTTGACAACAGTTCTTTTCTCCTGAAATCAAAATTTAAAAAACGCTCTTCAGACTAGCTTTAAAGATGCATGGAGATTGTCTGTGCTACATGCAATGCAATATCACATAAATACATCATTTGTAAATCCTGAGGCAAGGCATATAAAGAACATTTATGCTGATTACCATGTCTGAAAACTTTGTGCAATGATATGTATCTGTTTATCGGTTGTGAAAATCGACACAAAAAACATCTACCCATGACACAAATAAATACCCAGGCATGAATCTATAATGCAATGTACAATTGAAACTGCTATTATTTATGAGCTGTGTGACCTCAAATTAGACCTCAAATCTAATAAATTTGACAACTGGGCCTACAGCAGCTAAACCACAATCTTGAATGTGCACAATGTCTGCCCGAGCCTTTGGCAACATTGTGCTAAGATAATATGGGTCAAGCAGATTACAGAACAATTGTTCTCCGAGTATGTTCCTTGTTGCAGCCTCGAATGTGAGGCTCACCAAGCATTCCCCATCCATCAATTAACATAAAAGTGAACATGTTTTTCTATAATCTATGAGAGCCCTGTTGCAGTTCCAACTTCTGCTTACTATTTTTGGAGTGAAATGTGATCCAAATTCAACATGTTCATCTGATGCCTCTAAAATTGCAAACGTGCTTCCAATGCCAGAAAATCTGATAATTATCTCTTGATAAATCCAGACCAAGAAGGTGACTGCCAAGCATGTAATATGCAAAGAAGTACCCAACGGAGAAAGAAACACGCTTAGAAAAGACGGGTACAACACAATTTATTAATATTTCGGGTAAATACCCTTTGTCAAAATAGACAAACAAACAAACAGAGAGATTAGCCGCTACTTATCTTCATTGGCAGAAGGAATGTGGCAACTGAAGGAGGTGACGTAAAATAAAAGAAAAGGAAGAACAAAAGTGCGGGAAAAGTAAAAATGACGTCAAAGAAAAATCGTAAGAGAGAGACTCGGAAAGAACCTGAACACGAGAGACAAGAGTGTGTGCAAGCACGTGCAGGAGCGAGCGAAAGAAAAGGCGTGTAGATGAGGCCAGAGAAAGAGAGAGAGAGAGAGAGAGAGAGAGAGAGAGAGAGAGAGAGAGAGAGAGAGAGACGGACTGGAGAGAGAGAGAGAGAGAGAGAGAGAGAGAGAGAGAGCGAGACGGAGAGAGAGAAAGAGAGAGAGAGAGAACGAACGGGGAGTACCCTTGGGCACGAAGTAGGCTGAGTGTCTAATACACAAAGCCTGCTAAACACCAACCCGAAGGCAAACTTTATATCACCTTCAAGTTGAGGACTACCTCGGGGAAAAACGGGAGGACCCCGGGAAAAAAAACCCAGCATTTAGCACGGTACACAACAAGTAATAAGACATGAAAACAAAGCAAAGAATCAAATTCAGTAAGAGAATATTGGTATAAGTGGAGAGTAAGTAGTTGTGAAACTGTCTTCAAGGGTAACTCAAAAAATAAGGGGGGGGGGGAGAGAGAGAGAGAGAGAGAGAGAGAGAGAGAGAGAGAGAGAGAGAGAGAGAGAGAGTGAGAGAGAGAGAGAGAGAGAGAGAGAGAGAGAGAGAGAGAGAGAGAGAGAGAGAGAGAGAGAGAGAGAGAGAGAGATGGGGGCACACACTCTTGTCTCTCGTGTTCAGGTTCTTTCCGAGTCTCTCTCTTACGATTTTTCTTTGACGTCATTTTTACTTTTTCCGCACTTTTGTTCTTCCTTTTCTTTTATTTTACGTCACCTCCTTCAGTTGCCACATTCCTTCTGCCAATGAAGATAAGTAGCGGCTAATCTCTCTGTTTGTTTGTTTGTCTATTTTGACAAAGGGTATTTACCCGAAATATTAATAAATTGTGTTGTACCCGTCTTTTCTAAGCGTGTTTCTTTCTCCGTTGGGTACTTCTTATCTCTTGATAGCTATTTAAAAATTCACAAGAAAACCATCATCTAACCTACCATCAAATCACTGTCCACACTTGCACAAAACCAATGTGCTTTCACAAGATGCTGTCATTACTTTGTTAGTGACAATAAGCATATTACTTGATTACTAGTATTTGAAGATAAAAAATTGTCCCCTGTGACCTCGACCTTTAAGGAGGTCACTCAAATTTGTATGTTTAGAAAGGTCTTGCCACAAAGTATTCTTGGGCAAAGCTTGAAGGCTGTAGCTTGAATAGTCTCCAAGAAAATGCCAACGTTAGAGTTTACCATGGACGATGGCATACGGACCACGGACTGACGACCATTGGCCCAAAACATACTCACTTGTGCTTCACATGTGAGCCAATAAAATGTGTCTAAAATGTGTATAACAAAATGTGAAACGACATGGCAGACCATTTTTCAAAGCCACTGTGACTGGCTTTATCGCCATAATTATACAGTTTAAGCGTGTGTTGATAGAATGTTTTCATCAGCAGTATTTCCATAAAATAGGAAAACCAAAGGTTGTATTGTAACAACTGTGTGAACAGAGCCTGAGCATAAATTTTGCTACATATTACTTGTGATTCACATCAAAACAGTATCGACTACCAGCAACTAACCAAGCTGCAACATTTTGTGGCTCACAAAGTCTAGCCTCGGTTCAAAGTCACATAATCTAACCAGCATTCTTGCGCTGATCGCAAACTCACAACCCACCTATTGCTGTGATTATTCACCATATGCTGAAAGCCATGCCCCCCCCCCCCCCCCCCCTCACAGCAAATTCACGGCAGAATTGCCTTTGAATCTCTCCATAGGGTGATTACATTTTGTCATGTCTTTATCACTCCGAAATCGTGCCACACATACAGAGACATTTTTTTCTGTCGCTGTTGCCACCGCTTTTGTGTTGCTGTCATGTCGCTATGTGAAAACATACCTTAAGTCTGCATCCCTTGCAATGATATTGATAGTACATAATGATGTAAGTCTTTGGTGATAGCCCATGAAACTCTACATTATGCGTGTATCTAGTATGCCCCCAACATCGGTTTGTGCATCATGTGTCTTGTGCAGTTATTAGTTAATTCTAAATGCCTAACTTAAATATGTGGCAATTTCTAGCTGTAATTAATTTACCTTTCACAAGGTACCCATGTGGAAAGTAGCTGAAACCCATGGCAAACTGAATATGTGATACTGAATCAACAACTACCTGAGAGATAGGACTTGCCCGTAAGAACTGGGACATATTATGCATATGGACCATGGCCCACAGGAATTCTAGATATATGTGGAACGATATGCAGCTGTTTGTTAACTGTTAGCTTCAGGAATCACTGAACGTTCTGGCAAGGGCAGTGTACTATTCACTCTAGTGGAAATACAAAGAGGCTAAATAAGACTGTAACTATAATAATTTTAACCAAAAAAAATACCTTGCAATTCTGTATCACAGGAATCCACCCTGGTCTGCCGATTTCAACTCCTGTCTCTTAACAAGGTACCTGTGACAGTCGAACCACCATCAAATTTTGGTGCACTCCAGCGTAAGATACAGCAATTGTCAATGCTTTTGACTGTTATCCTCTGTGGTCTCCCAGGGATTTTTGAAATGCCTAAAAAAAAAAAAAAATAGTCAGAAGCAACAAACTAAAAATTTACAGCCAGTCTGACTACCCAAGATTCAAAATCTAGTAACTAGATACAAAATTCAGTCACCTGTACTGGTAAATAAATATCAAGACATCAAGCGTATCAGCCATCACTTCAAACCAAGCATTTCTGAGCAAGGAACTCTAAATTACATGCAGGTATTTTATGTTATAAAAGCAAGACTTTCTACACTGTAGGCATATTGACTGTCAGCCTTGTGAAATAAAGTGGGGGTTATTCCAATAGGTTAAGCTGCAAAACTAAAAATATCTATGTGCTATGAACTAAATGACAACATTTTACCACCCCATATTAATATTAGTATTGAAAAAAAAGTTATTGGGTTTATTTTATTACTTTAATAGAGTGCTGTTTCATTTATCTGTGGAGGTAAGAACCAGCAAATTCAGTTTGTAGTGCTTAAGTTACAACCTGATACTAAGTGCATTTTTAAGAGTTTCAGTAAATTGTCAAATTCAGGTATTCATTACAGCTACATAATTTGATATGGTAGATCTAAACATGATTTAAAACCACTATTGTGTCAATCTTTCCTTTTACACCACCTCTGCGGCCATGTCAGTTTTATCACGTTCAGTTTTGTAGAATTAAAACTTGCATATTTCATGTTTCCCCGGCGGTCAAAGTGATACACTGCGTGTGTTGCCTCCTCCCCTTCCCCGCCCGCATCTATTGAAGTATTATCATTATTTTTTGTGAGAAAGAACAAATCAGTGATTTCAAAGAATTACTGACACAGCGTAAGTGTCTGACTGCCGCCGGTCAGCCGGTAGTACGTCACACAACTAAGTTTAGGCTACATTACAGGGGTCCGAGACACCTAACGGTAATTACATCCCAATTTCGTTATAAGCGGCCGTGCAATTTACATCCTGTGTAGCACGGACCAATAAACAAGCATTGTTATAGTCTGTCCGTAAGCCTGTTATTGTTGCCGTACGGCGCCGACCTCGTTACTGACACTGAAAAAGCGAGGCCGGTTTGCTGTTGGTAAAACAGGTTGCAGTACAGACAATCAACAATGAAATTATTATTATCAGACATGATTTAGCTGTGCCACACACACCAATGGCGGCGTACTATTAACAATTAAGATGGAAAATAACCTGGTATCCAACGACTGAGCCCAGGAGAAATAAGTAACCCTGCCAGAGATTTTGATTCAGTTCAGTATACACCTTAACCCTTTGTATACAACTGGACGCATTATTGTGTCTGAAGTCTGTGTACATTCGACTACGATCAAAAGCCAAAACTGTCTGCGAGAAATAAAAGATGGATACAAATTAGTCTCAGCGGCATAGATTCGTAAGAGCCCGGCCTTTGACTGCTCAATAAGGCTCGTGACTGAAAAGTCTCTCTTGCAGCTGGGTTGGGTCGCTTTTTTTCCTCGGCAGTGAAGGGCCGGGCCAATGTGGACATGCACATCAAACAGTTTAATGCCGGAAAATAAATCCTTCATAAAAGAACAGTGTTATCTACATATTTGCAGTGAGACTGTTCAAATCTCAGAGTAGATTCTCACCATGAACAGCACTGCCCTGTTACAATTTAGCCATAGTAAAGCCCTGCAAATTTATAGCCCCGACACAGTAGATTGAATTAAACATTTCATTATAGATGTCTGTATGTATGCCCAGTAGGTATTGCATCGAAAAACCACGTAGGTGTTACGTCAAAGCGAGGTGGTTACATCAGTGACCTCTATCAGAAGGGACTACATGTCGTACCCTGTCTTTGCCGGAACGGCTTCACCTGGCCGTAGCACAAACTGCAAAAGCTTTAGGGAATGAAAACCAAACATAGAGGATCACCGTGAATCACTGAAAATCATGTTTTCACCTCCAAAGTTATAAATCGGAAAACGGATGTTTCAAGCGAATACAAATCCTCATGACAACGTTGAATCCAAATAGTGATTATAATCAAGAAAACGATTTTTATGAAAGTCTAAAATTCGTTAATAATTGTCGAAATCTATATCAGTCAATCATCATATGTAGATCCCCCACATGTTGTCCATGTAACGTCCGTCAAAGGCGCTGAGCTTGCTTGGAGCGGCCTACGCGCTTGTGAGACCTTAATGTTATATGCATACCGTACTTGCGGAATGTTGCTGGTTCGCTTTCAATTAGTATCAAAACCGTTTTACATGCTTCGGGCACCATAGTTCAAAGCGGAAAGTGTGCCTCAAAGTAGTATGCAAAATGGGATGCATTGTGAAACATAAAAGGGAAAAAAGGACTGTAAAAAGGTGGAAAGAAACAATCAAAAAATAATAAATAAAGAAAGAAACAAAGAAAATAATAATAATTAATTCAACGTTCAAAACTGAACACACTTGAAAAAGAAACCGTAACAACACGGTCACCAGTCGTTTGAAAAACTGTCCATCGACCAAGTTTCTGTAGAAGAACCCGCAAATGCTTTAGCAAAATATGGTCTACCGTCACGAGCATAATAATCAAAATTAAATTAAATGCGTTAGGGGTTTCTTTAACGAACAACCAGCAGAAATGTCCAGCGTAACAACCAACAGAGATTCTTTAAAATAGGCTCATTTTAGACACTGGTTAGTGTGATGTATCTGGCATGTGGGTATGTGAAAATAATTATTGTGAATGCAGAAACAAATGATTTCCAGCAACGAATAATTAAAACTGGTTATTTCTGCAAATGTTGGTTGTTTCGGTGGGTATACGGTGATAAATATGATCACATTAAATCAGTTTTTTTTTAATTATTCTCTTTCAAAAGAAATTAATTGTATAACCTGTTCTCACATGAAGAGTATTTTATTCTTTTTAAAATTAAGTTTTCTGTAACAATCAGTGTTGTTTGTTACAGTGGACAGTCAATTTAATCACCAAAACACAGTTCTTTGTGTGATTACCACATTTTACACACACACAGACAAATTCCGTCATCTGTATTTCTGTTATCTCATCTAAGGACAATGACAAAAGAACTTTTTCCTGTCACTCAGTAGAGAAAAATGTATATTGTCAAACTGGGCGTACTATTGGACATGCACATGACAATCTATAGATTAGTCAATTTTGGTGGAAAGGAAATTGTGTGAAAAATGTAGGGTTCTAACAACAATGTCTTCATAATGGAATAAAAAACAAAAAAAACACTAATTTTCTGTTGTATTGCGGTTTTCTTGACTGAAAATATGTCGATTGTTATGCGAACGACATTTTGTCACAGGCCTACTGTTTCAGTGAAAACTGCAAACCAGTGAATACTAAAATGCAACAGAAAGCAAAAGACAAAAATAGAGTGAAAGGGAAATACCTCGACCGGCGGCCAAATGTACCATTTTCCACCCACGCGAGGCTGCCGTAAATTCTGGAGAAAAAAATGAAATATCAAAAGTAAAATCTCTCACTTCTTTATGTGACTGTCCACTGCCAGCAATATCAGTTTGCGATAAAGTTACTCTTTATTTTTTTAATCTGTGTTTTAAGTTTATGTGCCTTTTTCGGGACTGAAGGGGGTTGAGTAGGTAAAAAGACTAGCCAGGTTCAGATTGTATACACTAATTGCGGAATGCAGTCACGCTCTCTTACGATGGATCAATTCGCTAGTTCTGAAGGTTGCTCATTTATGCGCTAACAATACGAACATGTAGGCACTGACCGGCCATTTAATATACATGAATTACGGAGAGCCTTAGGGTTTTCAACAACACGAAATAATCAAAACTTATTTACCTGGCTCACGTCCCTGCTTACGCGGCAGTCTGCGAAAACGCTCCATTCACAACGTGACTTTCCGTAGTCCGTAGTAGCACTCGTAGTCACTGTACTAGTAGTAGTAATAGACTCCGTTCGCCAAAATGAATTCTAGAGAACTGGTGAAATCATTGAGTAAAGCGACAACGCAAAAGGCAGTCGACGTTTGCGCAACGTTATGCGCACTCGTGGGAACGCAACACACATATGATTGGACTCTATTCATAGCCACATACAAGTCAGGCGTTGATTGGATGCAGCAGATTAACACAGTTACCACATGGTAGGCTGTACTCATTACGGGAGTGCGGGAGGGTAGATTCCTCGGTTTGCTCGTTCATTTTTTTTATTTGGACTTGCTGGCATCGTCATGTTGGTTCCGACGTTTCCATCATCCGTCCGTCGGTCTATCCACCCACCCACCCACCCACCCACCCACCACCATCCATCCATCCATCCATCCATCCATCCATCCATCCATCCATCCATCCATCCATCCATCCATCCATCCATCCATCCATCCATCCATTAACTCTGGGAAGATGGTTGGTTTGAGAATGTATGGGCTTTCCAGCGCAAAGAGCCCATCTCGAATGAACTGACCACCCATGCACCATAAACCATCCATTGTACCTGGGTTTACAAAACAGGAGACGAAACAGGCTTGTTATTTGAACAGTTCCGTTCTACAAGGTCCTGTTAAATCAAACGTGGCACTGCTGAACAGAGCCTGAATTCAGCAGTGCTAGGGTCGTGCATCATAGACCATAGGTACACGATCTGCACCCACTTTCCACCCCTTCCACGCAAAAGATGACGGGTTTGCTCTATATAGCATGTACGTTGAAATGTCCTAGCAAAATCAAAACTGCACAGCTGGAGCATTTGGAGTGCATCTGAATTTATCAGACATATAACTGTTCTATTATCACTCAGGTGCCTGGACGTTAAATCCCAAACTGACCACCCCTTAAGGCAAATCGAAATCACTCGCGACATCAATGTTAAACTAATAGTGACCAAAGCACTCATACTAACCAACCAACCTGTTTGCATTTCATTTGTTCATTGTCGAACAGAAGTAGCTATACCTGATCACATAGAATGATAACCAGACTACACTGCGCGGCTGCTCACTACTCGTGAAAATGACCGAAGAGGCGCGACACTTCCCGATGTTACACACTAACTACACACTAATTACTTGATCTTAATTATAATCTTTCAGGTTAACTTTTAAACAAGACATAGGCATCACTGACGCTGAAACTGTGATAATCTATGCACGGATCTGACGCTTTGTAAGACCATGCTATATATATACGTGCTCTACGTCTCAGTTTTGGAGACAGATTGACCATGACAGATTAAAGGGTGGTGCTGGAATAACTTGGCACGTACAGGCATCGTCAAGGGTAGTGCCTACAGGCGCATAGCTATTCTGACACTACGCTTAAACTACCATTGTTGATCCACATCCCCTTGTTACATGTCAGGGCTTTATGGGCTAAAATTCAACATTGGGAGCTTGAAGTTTAATGCAATACATATAATTATGTCAATGTTGCTGAGTGGAGCTCGATCAGTTTAGCAGTTTTTAACTAGGTAATGTACAAAAAAAAATCCGAAGGCAGCAGCTAAACTATTTTTTTTATCAGGACTCAAGGAAAATTAAAATAAATTCGGACATGTTAGTTCACTAGTTTCTTCAAGTTGTCGTGAATCATTTGCGTTCAAAAGCTATTTGCAAAATAATACACGACTAAGGCAAGCTCTGCCCAAACGGATTATACAAGACTGTCTCAGTTCACGCGTGCAGGTAATAGATGTGCAAAGCCGGGTAATTTAAAATAAGTCGAGACTGACCCAACTGTGCCCCCCCCCCCCTTATCCCCCCTAAATTAGTCTAACTAGCTAGTCCCTCATACTAGTATTAGTGAGTAGGGACAGTAAGCCAGATTCAAGCCAACTGTGCACCACGGCACCACTTCGCAGCGGACTCATAGACAATGAAGTGTTTTGTTTGTATATAGTGAGGTAAAACCCAGTTATTTTGTTTCTTTTAAATAAATGAAACAATGCTTGACCTAACTTTACACATAAATTTATCGTGCTCTCGAAAAGTTTGCATTTTATCTGTCGATTTGAGCGCGAGTGATTTATTTTGTGTTACTTGACGGGACGAGCGGCTCAATAAACAATTACAAATAGTTGTTTGAATCAGTGGCTAGGTGTGGTGTGTGTCTTTTTCTTCATTGTCTTTTTTATGGTTCGAGGTGACGCGAAGAGACAAATGCCACTTGTCCCGGTCGACGCTGCACGGAGAATAGCGCGAAATCCGATTGTAGGCATAGTAAAGTCTGCTTTACAGTAAAACCGCATGCAGCATTTCCGAAGTGTTAACCCCTTCAATTATGTCCGACGGAATGCGGAACATAACTTTTCTGTACCAAAATAAAACTTGTTCAACGCTCTTAGTCGATCTGCCGTGCGCTATACACGCTGAATGTTGCCGCCTTACTGCCAGTGGAAGAAAATGAGCAGTATTATTTACATAAACCTCTATGAGACCAGGAATATTATAGAGGTATCAGTAAGCCCGTTACAGTTAATTCATTAGCTGACGTTATCGTTTGTTTGTTTTGTTTTTTAATATTAATTAACTGGTTGAGTGTTGGATGGATCTGCGTTTTATGTGTTTTGGCGTGTTGTAGGAGCAGACAGAGAATTTGCCATTTAGGGATTAATATTGTATTGTATTGTATAGTATTGTATTATCCACTGCTTCGGATAGAAAAACGAACTAAGTCATTTATTTCTATTATCAGTATTTTGTCAAAGGACGTATAACCAGGCACACGTCTACTTCAGTTCGCGTGTATTGCGGCAGGTTGTTACGATGACAAAAGATGTTAGCCGGCACGTGATAGTAACTTGTTAAAGAGAGACGCTACGATGTGTACAACCGAGTCGCTCATCCCCAAAATAACACTCGCCTGCAAAAAGCATAGATTCTGGTAAGCCTCGACGGAGTGCAAGGGTACATGAGAAAGTATGCAAGTTCTGCGCTTGCATCCCCAGACTGAGGTAGACCCGTTGGGTTTAGACTACGACTGAGAGCCTCGGCGGCTATCGCCCACCGGCTTAGATCACAGTGTTGTGGAGTGCCATCGAACCAAGACGCAGAGAAAGGAATATCACACGGCTTTGTAAGCCTATCAAGCCAATCACCCTTCTTACTTTGATCTAGACGCTATGGGAGATATCTAAATGATGTGACATGCTATAAACGTCTGCACTGCAAAGACAACACTGTTCACAGGTCCTGATCAGCGCAGAGACCCAGATAGGGGATTCTTTGTTCCTAGTGCCATTTTACATCCGTGTTTCTTGGGCGGCGCCATGTATTTCGCTAGTGATGGCTAGTTGGAGTAGACTAGTCGTTCAGGTGTTGTGAAGTGTCATCGAACCAGATGCAAAAGAAAGAAATATCACACTGCTCTGTAAGTCTGTCAAAGCAAAATCCCTTCTTCCTCAGTGCCTGACGTTGATCTTCACACTATGGGAGTAATCCAAATCAGTGATGTGACACGCTATCAACGTCTGCACTGCAAAGACCCCTCTCCCAATCTCTTATCACTCTCGATGTCGTGGGACATTAAACATGAACCCCACTCCTCCCCCCCCAAAAAAAAAAAAAAATAATAATAAAAAAAAATAATAAATAAATAAATAAATAAATAAATAAAATAATAAATATAATATATATATATATATATATATATATATATATATATATATATTATATATATATATATATATATTATATATATATATATATATATATATAAATATATAAATAAATAAAAAAATCAGTAGTGTACGAGTAATTCGTTAATAATGTGTGTCTACTAATACATTTTCGCTTCTTTTTGTTTTGGTATTTAACTGTGAAAGCTGGCCGTTAACTCACTAAAACTATTCCTTATTCTTTCTTTTCTTGTATACTTGCACTAATTCTTACGAGATCGGTGAGTGGGCCTAGTGTGTTCAGATGACTAGTCAATTATCTTCACTGATTGAGCACTGCTGACACACATACCGTCATAGTACTTCAGCCTGACACAGAGTATGATAGACTTGCCAAAGTGGCGCTAACTGCAAAGCGAGTCATTAGTAATACAGCTCTGACGCGACATATCACGCTTCGTTACATCGCAGACCGAGCGCGAACGCCAGTGAACCGCGACTTAACTCATTTTCATCTGCCCAAAGCTCCCTCATGACACCTCTCCCCCTTACCGCGCGCAAACGTCGCAACACACTAAACTCCGAATAACCTCCCCCAGATTAAGACGACACGTGCACATTTTTAGGGCTGTATAAGCGCAGAATCGACATGAAATGAAGGTCTGTTGCCCCATTTCAATTCAGCGTAGCGGGTGAGTCTAGATTGACACTGAACCCTCAAGTACCTCCTCCACATAAAAAACCCCAACTTAAATAGTGTGACGGTACAGTGAATGCTGAAAGTCTAGGTTTGTCTCAGGTGGAAGATATTCACTGCTTAGATGCAGGGTGGCCGCGCGGAGACACTCACTGGCGGCATCTGGCGATCAGTTTAATCGGATTACTCGTGTTGGTGGTGATTTCAAACCAAACACGTTTAGCAAGTGTTTGAATAAAACTGATGCAAGGAGAAGTTGTCATTAGTGTTTTCTTGGCGGGTCAAAATGTACGGAACGCCTGTCAAGCGAGGACTACGTTAGTAGCCGTTCCCTTTTGTTCCTCCCTTCCGACTTATGCCCCCCCCCCCCCTCCTCCACCCCCAAGGCAAACTCAGTATATCGCGGACAGAAATATCGCGGTCCCGTGTTAGGACCCCAGCAACCGCGATATATCGAGTCAGTGCTGTATTGTCTTTTGAGTGGCACCACCTCGAAGGGAAAAAATGGTTATGAGGTTATCAGGAAATGTATGAAGTGTAATTTAAACTTCTTTTACACAGTCGTTTCACAATAATACTTGACCAAAATCATTGAATTATTTTAAAAGGGTTACTCTGACAAAATGTATGAAATGCATGTTATCTATTACAACTGCCTTCCGATTTTCTCAGTTATCTCAAATTTAAATGCCTCCCCACCCCCACTTTCGTCTCAAAGGTGTGCTATACGCGCATACAAGTACGGTAATGCTGAACGCACACACAAACTTACATGTTTGGTTAGTCGATCGAGCCGTTAAAATCAAGTTAGTTAGTAAGTTAGTTAATTAGTTGCGTATACCGCCGAGCAACGCCGAGTGAGCAGTTTCGTTAATGTTTGGTGGTGTTGGGAAACAGCCAATGACAAGAGACTAGCTCAGCCAGCCATCCGGAAATCAGCGAGTGTCACTTTCAGCGAACTTCTATCATCTGCATAAGGCTGGTTGGTTGGTTAGTTCGGGTTTAACGTCCACAGCACCGAGGTGATCATGGACGGCCCTGACGGGCGGGTTATGGGGGACAGGGAAATCTATTGCCTATGGAGTACGACCTGAACACTGATCAACTCAGGCGCACTCCAACTGTGCCACTTTGATTTACCAGGACCTTTCAACGGACATGCTATTGAACAAATCCGTTTTTTCCCCCTGGATTGTGAGTCCAGCTACCGGGGCCGGGACGGGATTCGAACCCACGACCCGGCGATTCCCTTCGCTCTCCTGCTCCGACGTTTAACCGCCTGAGCTATTTCGAACTCATTCCTCAACCACTGTAGCTTGAGGATGTTTAATAAATCCATGTACCAATGTCTCCTGTCTGATGTGAGTGTTTTTGTATATCTGTTCCTCAAGCTGTGTAAACGCATCAGGGCATAGAGCCATTAGTACAGCTGGGGCGTATGGCTAACGGTGTTCACATGCAGACCGCCTAGGCGTGTCAATTTTAGCTCCGCTCTCTCGTGCAGCAATTGCGCAACGAAAGAGGTCAAAGTGGGCGGCGCAGACAGGCTGTCTGTGATCACCAGTTGTGCCAAGGGACATAAAATCGAACCAGGGGTATATAGTGTCCCAGATCGAACTAATGAATACCTTAAAAATTGCTATAATGCACCCTAAATTTTAAAATGGCTAGTCTCTGGTCATCTCTGATGCCATAGGGACAATAACCCTTAACTAACGAACGAACGAACGAATAATACATGAATGAATGGAGCTGTTACGTGTTTGATGTAGAAGGTCTTCAGTCAGCTGCAGTGTACACTTTTATCAAGCTTTACGCCTCAAGGTCTTTAAAAAGACTCTTTTTTTTATCACCGAATTATGTAGCATATCATTACCACTGAGCCCGATTAGTCCGCGACTTCATCATAGCCCAGGCAATGAATCCTTAGGACACACAAAGGGTCAGAGAGAGACAAAAAAAAAAAGAAGAAGAAGAAAACAACTGCAATTTACGGCCAAGCTGCTCAGGATGGGCAATCACGCGTGACGGATCACTGACCGCACGCGTGACGGATCACTGACCTTGCCATCCTGCCATTCGCCATGCTCTGACGAATCGGACGTGCCATTGGCTCGCCAGGTGTGCAACGCGGCTATACGCTAACGAGGTAGTGCTATCTATTCAAGTCGGTTTACTTCTATTGATAGTGCGGTCCCCGATCACCTGGGTGCCGGGGGACTTAAAGCCGGAAAACGTAACGTAAAGCCCCGGGCATCAGCGTAACTGACAATCTCAAGCGCCCCTGCAGAGTGCAAGGGCTCGTGAGAAACTTATGCGTACATGCGGCAATGCACGTGTCTCACCCGTTTGTAATTTTAAGAGGTGGATTCGTGTCCAGAACGTTCGCTTTTTCAGGAGATCTATAAATTCCGCGGCTTGTAGGTCAAGAAATTGCCCCCGGTAGCTGGACTCACAATCCAGGGGGAAAAAACGGATTTGTTCAATAGCATGTCCGTTGCCGGAAAGGTCCTGGTAAAATCAAAGTTGCACAGTTGAAGTGCGCCTGAGTTGATCAGTGTTCAGGTCGTACTCCATAGGCAATAGATTTCCCTGTCCCCCATAACCCGCCCGTGCTGTGGACGTTAAACCCGAACTAACCAACCAACCATCAAGAAATTGCGGCATCAAAATGAATGGAGGTCAATCGTAAAATAAATGACTTGCAGCAGTTTTCATGCGCCCACTTAATGTAAACAGCCGGTACTAAAGTGGTCACGCAACAGGCGTTTCATTTGCTTAGCCTATGAAACAATGGTAAGAGGAAAAAATGGAAAAGAAGTTGAACGCTTCTTTTCTCCGTTATTTAAGACATTGACCCAAGCTCGTGTCTCCCACCTGCCCCCCCCCCCCCCCCCCCCCCCGACCCCCTACTCTATAGAACACGGCAGCGACACACGACATGCCTTACTATCAGTACATACAAACACAACTTTATTTTCTTTCATCATTAAAGGAAATGAAACATAGGCGTTATTAGTACATGTATCACACGTCACAGAGGTGTGAAGAGGTCGAGGTGTGAAAAGGTCGGCGTTCTGGTGTAATAAGCGCGAACACAACATTCATCCGTTTCCATCAAACCCCTCATAAACGGCCACATGTTTACTGCTGTCTTTTTTTTTAAAAATGGGTGACCTATCGCAGAAGGTTCAGCTGTAGTACTCTACACAACACACCCGTAGGCGCTTATACACGCTACCAACATGTATACTCAATATTAGAACATGTTTCAAATGCTAGAGAAAAATATATATTACAAAAGCAGTCTAAGCCTTAATAAAACACCGTCGTTAAAAGCGGAACAGCAATGAAAAAATGAAATGCAAATGAATCTTCTGTGTATAAGTGAGAAACCAACCAACCAACCAAGCAATCAGTCAATAACCACGAAAAATAAAGATGAAAATAGCAAACAAAGGAGACGAAAAATAATTATAAGTGTCTTCGAATAATTCAAAGTGTTTCTACACCCCGACCCCCACCCCTCCCCCTTCCTCCCCTTTGGTTTACATTAATATCGATGGAAAAGATATTGGTGTTTTCACCGTCGCAACTTACAGCAGCAAAGAACATACTATGGAAACAAAATTGTATTACATGTAGATTTTTTGCGTTTCATTTTTTTCTGTGGGGTGTACTCATTCGTGCCAGTGTTAAACCTTGTAAAGAAGTACCCAACGGAGAAAGAAACACGCTTAGAAAAGACGGGTACAACACAATTTATTAATATTTCGGGTAAATACCCTTTGTCAAAATAGACAAACAAACAAACAGAGAGATTAGCCGCTACTTATCTTCATTGGCAGAAGCGGGGAATGTGGCAAATCTCTCTGTTTGTTTGTTTGTCTATTTTGACAAAGGGTATTTACCCGAAATATTAATAAATTGTGTTGTACCCGTCTTTTCTAAGCGTGTTTCTTTCTCCGTTGGGTACTTCTTTGCATATTACACGCTTGGCAGTCACCTTTTGGGTCTGGATTGATTAAACCTTGTAAGACCCGCGCAACAGTAGAGATAGAGGAAGATGTGTTTTATTTCATCAAAGTGATTGCCCAAGGGCGGGATTTGACTGCTGAAAATTGCCGACACAACTAATTGATGTCTTACCCCAAATGAGACTTTTCTATCCTTCTTTACTCGCCGTTAGATGGCCTTAGTAGTCAGCTCGGTGTTAGCCCTAATAACCACCTCTACCATTCTTTCCCATCCATGGGACTGTAGGCACACGTACACAGAGGTTTTCATGTATTCATAACCTAGTGGGTGCTGGTATGTGATTCTGAGCATTTCGGCGAGTCCTTGGGGCTTACATTAAAACTATCACCTGCTCGCGCTTCTGAGTAAGGAATTTGAAGCCGTGAGATGAGAATCTCAGGTCAGCACTGATGTGCAGGACGTTTGAAAACCTAAAGCGCCTGTACAAATGTGTGCTAGTTTATGATTTCTTTCCTAGAGCTTTTAGACCTGAGAAAATGATTTGTTCTCTGATATGTGCGGATACACATTAAAATTTATTTGTACAGGGGCGGATCCAGGGGTGTCTCGACGGGGGGCCCGACAGTCCTCCCTCTCCTCCCCCTCCCCCGCCCGTCCCACGTTTTCAAAACTGTGTCATACAAAAGAAATTCAGACCAAAACAGTGACTATCATGCGAGCATAAATTCATAACAAGGAAAGAAACGCGCTTAAAAACAATTACAAATAAGTTGTGTTGACATTATTTTTGTTATTCTTTTCTTTTTGAGATTTTCTTTAAAATTGTACTATAGTTTTGTAACCGTTCTCTCTACGCGTGTTTCTTTCTTTCTTTCTTTCTTTTTTTTTTTTTTTTTTTTTTTTTTTTGGTTGATGGGGTTTTCTGAAACATAATTATTTAGAGTTTGCAGAGGTTACGATTTTTATTTGTTAAAACGCTTGTTCTTTCATCTCGGGACACAGCACCTCGTTTGGCACTTTTTTTTTTTAATTTTAAAAGGAAGGACTAATGATATCTACATGCACTTGTCCTCCTCCCGGTCCTCCACACCACCTACCTAAAAAAACAAGATTATTCGGGCACTTCTGATTCTTATATGGTGTTAATTTTCTTATTGAAAGGAATGTTCTACCTGGAGTTTCTGCAGGAGCAATCACCTTGTGTTTGACAACAACACTACACTACCAAGTACTCCTCCGTCTGATAAACAACACAGCCATTAAAATTTGTGAAAATTGTGATACTGTTCTATACACTCGCAAACTCCTCCATATGAGGAACACAGGGTCAGATCACAGAAATATTCATTATCACTCATGATGTATACAATGAGGCTGAACACAACCAGGGAAGAACCAATCTTGCTTGCTGGCACCCCGTTGGAGGAGGTGGAGTCCTTCACCTATCTTGGGAGCATCATAGACAAAAAAGGCGGCACTGATGCAGATGTCAGAGCACGAATCGGTAAAGCCAGAGCAGCCTTTCTCCAGTTAAAAAAAGTGTGGAGTTCCAGAGAGCTGTCACAACACACCAAAGTCCGGATTTTCAACTCCAATGTAAAAGCAGTTCTCCTATATGGAGCAGAGACTTGGAGATTGACAAAAACCACAGTCAACAGAGTACAGACCTTCATGAACAGTTGCCTTAGAAGAATTTTAAAAATCCACTGGCCAGAGAAGATCAGCAACGTCAGACTCTGGGACAGAACAGAGCAGAGAACAGCAGAGAATGAAATTGGGCGAAGAAGATGGGGATGGATCGGTCACAGCCTGAGAAAGCCAGCTTCCAGTATCACTAGGCAGGCATTGTCATGGAACCCCCAGGGAAAGAGGAAAAGAGGTAGGCCGAGAAACTCCTGGCGTCGAGACCTCCAAGCAGACATCAAGAGACTGGGAACCACCTGGAGTAGAATCGAAGGAGAAGCACAGGACAGGAGTTGCTGGAGGTCTCTCGTCGACGGCCTATACCCGGGTAGGGGTGACAGGCGTAAGTAAGTAAGTAACTCATGATGTATACCTCTTACTGACGATTACTTAAGGGTTAGTTCAAAGTTGATCAAAATCAAGTCATTTCACACATCCCCTCTGGTGACACGCATCAATGACCACATTGCTACTCTGATGGGCACTTGTGCATGTCCACGGAAGACAAAGCTATGCAATCTGTGTGAGGCTGGAGACCCACTGTGCTCAGAGAGTGTTGTGTGACAGGATTAGGGGATTAGCAATTACCTGTGACACCGGGGCCAGTCGGCTGCTCACCCCGGGGGAGACACTCACAGCGCAATTGATTTCTCACTTTCTGCTCACAGTTGGCGTGTACACCGGCGAAGACTTAACCCTAGATGACTGCCGCGTATAAGGATGCAATATCATTTATATGGCACAAAAAGAGGTAATGCTTTTCACGAGCCCCTGTGACTGATGGGGAACATGAAACTCTATGCCTGGCTGAGAGACTGACATGGACCCCAGTTCAGCAATGATCGGACACTTTTTCAAGGCTAGGGTTTGACCAGCAGTCAGCGGCTTATTACCAGATGGCTGCCTCAGTCTGAGGATGCAATGAAAATTGTATCGCACAGCAAGAGGCACTGATTTACAGGAGCCTCTGTGAGTGCGGGGTACATGGCACTCTATGTCTGCGTGAAGTACTGTGACAGGTGCAGGTAAGGAAGTGATGATATTTGACTATAGGTCCATGAACACACTATGCTCACCCACCGATCCCGTGAGATAATTGTAAAATACACCATACAAGAAAAGATGAAGAATCGAATAGTAAAACACAACTTCCCAAAATAACCATCCAAATTTTTTGTTGTTGCCAAGGCCTCGTGCCCCCCCCCCCCCTGGATCCGCCACTGATGTATACAATATATGTGTATTTACGTGTGTGCCTGCGACAATATTTTTTAAATACATGAGAAGCTTTTTTTTTAAGGGTTAAACTTTTAGGACTTATTATCTTCGGTTAAACTCGAAGGTGATATTAAAGACGGGGCACCGAGTAGGGCTTGAACAAAATGTGACTCCGGCTGGATTTGAACCCGCGACCTTTCTGACGAGAGTTAAACACTTGACCACCGAGCCTACCAACTCCCCGAAACGTCATGCTAGCTGTAGCATTTATGGGGGAGGGTGTGTGTGTGTGGGGGTGGGGGGGTGGGGGGGAGGGGTCGGGGGTCGGGGGCGCAGTATGCGTACCACTGATTATAAAACAGTTGTGAAATGGACAGTTCAGGGGGCGAGTCCGAAATAGCTCAGGCGGTTAAACGTCGGAGCAGGAGAGCGAAGGGAATCGCCGGGTCGTGGGTTCGAATCCCGTCTCGGCCCCGGTAGCCGGACTCAAAATCCAGGGGGAAAAAACGGATTTGTTCAATAGCATGTCCGTTGAAAGGTCCTGGTAAATCAAAGTGGCACAGTTGGAGTGCGCCTGAGTTGATCAGTGTTCAGGTCGTACTCCATAGGCAATAGATTTCCCTGTCCCCCATAACCCGCCCGTCAGGGCCGTCCATGATCACCTCGGTGCTGTGGACGTTAAACCCGAACTAACCAACCAGTTCAGGGGGGGGGAAAACGGATTTGTTCAATAGCATGTCCTTTGAAAGGTCCTGATAAATCAAAGTGGCACAGTTGGAGTGCGCCTGAGTTGATCAGTGTTCAGGTCGTACTCCATAGGCAATAGATTTCCCTGTCCCCCCCATAACCCGCCCGTCAGGGCCGTCCATTATCACTTCGGTGCCGTGGACGTTCGTTCATTCAGTTTACTGTCCCACTGGCACCAAGGTGATCGGGGACTAACATTGTTTACTTTAGATAACGAACACATAAAAGGGTAAAGCTTTCATTCTGTCCTTATTGTTATAAAATACACCACACTAGGTCTTCGCAATTTAATAGCCAACAACGGTCCTTATATATAAAAATGGTGTGTATAATTTATTTTCATATTAAAATCAGGGTTAAAGTTCAGGACCACTTATGTAGAAGGAATTAATAATTCTAATTTAGAGTCTATATATATATATATACGTCTACTATAATTTCAAAAAAGGTTAAAACCAATTTAGACGTTCGCCATAAAAGTTTGGTCCTTGTATTTTATTCTTATCAAAATTAACATTTTAAGATAATAAGAGACGTGATTAAATAAATTGTAAAATAAATAAGAGACATGATTAGATAAGTGTTAAAGATCCTGGTGTGACCTGCGGCATCACTGTTTTAGATCAGTTGTGAATTTTTCACACTCGTCTGCTGATCCTACAACCTACCGACAGGCCACTTGGACCATAGGATAAAAAAGAAAGTTCCATTTTAAGACTGACTAAGATTAATAGTAGCATCTTTACATTAAGTGGTTTTTAAAAAAAAAAAAGGGGGGGGGGGGCCTGAAGGTTAAGAGCGAGGGTTAAATCTATTCCAGCCTTACATAGAAACAAGATTAAAATACATAAAGAGATATTTATTAAAAAGATTACAATCAGAGACTGTGTGAATAGGGTGAAAAATAGAGTGCGCGAATCAACACGCGCGCCCTCAGATCAGTCTATTTAAACTAGTAGTCCCTAGAACCGCGCCGACCATTATGATGACATCGGTACTGGCCGATTCCAGGATGTCATGAATAGTAGTTACCCCTGGATACGACTCTCTGATTACCCTGCATTCTGCGGCGAAGGCCCCACACCCAAGAACAGCGTGATTGGGAGTGAAGCCCTCGCCACAGCGACAGACGGGGTCAGACCATCGCACAAGCCAACTATTTGTGCAAGTCATACTCCATAGGCAATAATAATTTCCAACGAGAATGGTAATTTATAAATACTGTGTTCTTTCTGAAGTCTATATGCTAGGACGCCCGGGTGCTCCCGCGCCAAAACTCTCTTTTCACTAGAATAATTGTTTTTAATTTGTTTCGCTATGAGGATTCGTGTTTCTTTGGTAGTCATGCGGAGCCGCACGGGCTGAGCGCCAGGTACGTTTGCGGCGCCAGCCCGGGCGGCACCGTCTGCAGTTTCATTTCCAAGGATACCAACATGGGACGGGATCCACTGGAGGGCAGTGTCAATGCCTCTAATCATTAGCTGGTGTATACTCAGTTTTATTTCTAGTACTATATCTTGGCGACTAGACCTGTCCCCATGTTTTATGCTTTGCAAGGCAGACCTAGAGTCAGCGCAGACAAGGAACTGGTACATCTGCAGTGGCAGAGCCAACACGCATTCTAATGCCATCAGAATCGCAGTTAGCTCCGCCGTGCATACGGACCAGTCCCTGCCTAAGTTATAACTAATAGTTGTTTTCCCAGAGATGGAATAAAGACGCCACACCCAACATTTCCGGAATCATCAATTGATCCATCGGTGTAAGCTATAATAGCATGCGGATAGTTGGCGTCAAGATATTCCAAAGTAGAAACTCTTTGTATATGTGGATCGCTTTTTTTTTTTTTTTTACTAATGCCTACAACTTCAGTCTGGATTGTTGGCGCAAGGAGGGTCCAAGGTGGTACAGGAGACAACGGTGCCGTGGACGTTAAACATGGAACTAATCAAAACAGTCCAATACCTTCCTTTGTTCACAATAAGACAGATTCACGTGAGCCCCTGCAGTGGCGGCGTTTGTGATGCGCTGTAGTCTAAAAGCGAATAATCTTAGGGTGCAAATACTTTGTACGACCTAGTTCTGCAAACAGGAGGAGCAAATTCAATTAATGCCCTGCGGTCCAAGTGAACTATGATCATCTATGACACTGTTAGCTGAACAGACTTGATGAGCTCATTGACATGGGGAGTTGGGAGCGGCGTGTGTTGTCTAGTAGACACGCCCTGACTATTTACGTCCCACTTGTCCATTCAACCGAATCTGTTTGCAAGAGGCACAGATTCGCATGTGTTCCGACGGAAGGGGTAAACATACTCTACGTGTCTTACTGGCGGAGATAGGACCCATTTGCATTCACCTAAGTAGAGAAGGTGGAGGCAATAAAAATAAATGGCAAACTCTCGCAATTGGGCGCAAACAACTGATACGTTTCCTGTACTAACATGCACTTGACAAAGGCACAGACAGACATAGAAAGGCATCTAGCTAGAGTATACTTATTGGTCAATAGTGTTTACATCTACTTCCTCTCTCAAGGGGAGGTCATCAGGTGTTTATGCATTTCAGCGTGCCTTTGACACGACAGTGCAAGGTAGTCACAAAGATTTCCACTTCACACAGTGCTCCTTGCTCACCTAAACAACATAGATGTAGCTAAAACCAACATTTACTTTAGATCTAAATAGACCTTTGACTGTTTTATGGAATAATGTTGGTCTACGTCTTTTGGAGAAGAGATAAAATTGGACTCTATTAACTTGAATATGTAAAGCTATCAAAGTTCTTGGCAGTGGGAGGACTCAGGAGGGTCCTTTGACACATTTACTAGTGTTTATATCTGTGTTTTTTAAACATGCATTATTTCAGATCATAAGGAATAGATGATTTGAGAGAATGCAATGTTAAAGGTGAGAGAGAGAGAGAGAGAGAGAGAGAGAGAGAGAGAGAGAGAGAGAGAGAGAGAGAGAGAGAGAGAGAGAGAGAGAGAGAGAGAGAGATAGATAGATGCGCTGCTGTGGTTTGTATAGAATTTCTAAGACGTTATCAGCATTATGTATGCAAGGGTTTTGTAACTCAATATTCAGAACATACTACAGCTTTGACAGTATATCGCGATCCCAGAAATATCACGGTAGGGAACTTGGATCCCGAAAAAATGGATCCGATCGCGGGCGCAAGTGAACCTTTGTCACCAGCCCAAACCGCCCCCCCCCCCCCCCCCTCCTGTAACTTCTCTTCTTTACGGCGCGTACACCTCGCTACACACTAAACTCCGAATTACCTCCTTCAGATTAAGACCACAAGTGTAAATGATTATGGTTTTTAAGCGCAGAATCAATATGCAATGAACGTCTGTTGCCACACTCCTCTTCAGCGGTTAAGATGCTCAGAGTGGCAGGTGGGACTAGATTGACACTGCACTGAACCCTCATGGACCTCTTCCACACGAAGAATATACATGCAGGAAAAGGCCCTGTGGCAGGCCAATGACATCTGAAAGTCTAGGTTTGTCTCAGGTAGAAGTTGCTAACTTTTGAGATTCAAATGCCCCCCCCCCCCTCTCTCCCCCCCCCCAAACCTTGGAGATACTCTTTTCACTTATGTACTTATCATACCTCCCATCCATTCCCAGTCAAAAATGCTACGGGTTTCCTTGTGCTGTTTTGAACAAAAAGGCCGTTCGACACTAGACTTGACAACTTCTCCTTGCTTCAGCTTTATCTTAACACTTGCTAACGTGTTTTGTTGAAGTCGCCAACAGGGCCAGTAATCCGATTAAACTGACGGCCAATGCGAGTGAGTTACTTTTCACTTATATGAATATGGGAAAAAACAGGTGTGCTTGGGATATTCCTAATTAAGCAGCCTTTCTCAAAGTAGTGTTTTTACACTTAGCCTGAAAGGAATCAGACAGACCTACAGTTTTATAGCTAAAAACGGTTGTTTGTTGACAGATGACAAAACAGGATGTAATTGGGCAGTACTGATTCTTCTGTGGTGCTAATTTCCTGAATAAAAGAAACTAATTGCACTTTTAGTTTCTGAATATAGTTACTGTATTCTCCCAGTGTTGACTATTACATTTTAGAGTCCCTCGGTACTATTTAAGTGATCAGAGGCTATCAGAAATATTTTCGGAAAGTTTGATCGCTTGTATTAATTTTGATGTTTAGAAAGTGGTCTGAAACCGGTACTAAAGTGGAGGGGGAGAAAGAGCCGGAGTACCCGGAGAAAGAAGGCCTGACGGTCCGCCCGAATTAACGGTGACACGTACTAGAGGGAAAATTCCGACGCCGATACCCGATATCTTAACATTGCATTCTCCTGATTGAATCTGGCTTACTGTCCCTACTTACTATTGAAGCATGAGGGACTAGCTGGTTTATCTTATAAGATTGCATTCTCCCAAATCATCTATTCCTTATAAGGAACAGTGCAACCGGCTAACCACTACGCTGATACACCATGTGAATAATACCACAATACTGCGCTATATACCCAATATCCTCATGTGAGGAAACTGATGTAGATCAAATAAGCGGAGTCGTGGTCTCGAACGACGTATACACGGGACGACGACTACTGAAGGATTAGGGCCTTCAGAATACAACATCAACAAAACAAGCACATTTCACACATCTATCTGGTGACAATGCAGGTCTCGATGATTACAATGATGCTCTGATGGGCAGTGGTGCATGACCACTAACACTCACCGCAAAAGACAAAGACTGCACTTTGAGAGTGGCTGGCGATCCGCTATGCGGCTGCATTCAGTCGTAATGGGATTACCGGATTAGCAGCCCGTTACTAAACATCAAAGGACTTTATCATGGGTCGTGATCTGAGCAACGGATGATATAACTCCCGCCCCCGCCACCTCCCCACGATTTGTCCCTCATACGCTCATTAGCGTGAGTAGGGACGGTAAACTGGACTTCTGTTACCTCCCAACGAGTCACACCCGGCCGTTATCCGCTGACACCCGCCGGAAGGGGCACAGTGGACTTCTAGATTTCTGATTGATAATTGCAATTGCCTCAGTGGACGTGTCCACAATTGCATACTTGTACTTAGATGACTGCCTTGCCCGACGATACAATGAGGATAGTATCGCACAAAAAGCAGTATCGGCTCATGTAAGCCCCTGTGGCTGAAGGCGAACATGAAGCTTTGTGCCTAGCTGAGGGACTGGTCGGGGCACCAGATCAGCAGAGATTGAACACTTGCCCACTTTCCCACAGTCACCAGCTTATTACCGGATGGCTGCCTTTGAGAATGGTATGGCAATGAGGATGGTATCGCAAAGTTTCCTTGATGACTACATGTTTAATGATTGTACATTGCTTAACGTCCCGACAGCAACAAGACTTTCTCAGGACGTGGATGACTACATGTGCAAGGGGGACATAAATAGTAACTCGCAAAGTAAGAGGTACTGATATGTTAAATAGTATCAATCAATTACCTGAATCTCCCCATGTCGGACGATGGCCACCATAATTGGTAAATCCCTCTGGCTAATTCATAATCCAAGAACGTTCTACTGACACCATTAGAGCCAGCCACACATTCCATAGCTAACCACAAACGCGCATGCGCAAATATGCAAATATGTGGCCACATTCCTTCTTCAAATAAAGATAAGTAGCGACTAATATCTCTGTTTGTTTGTTTGTCTATTTTGACAAGGGTATTTACCCGAAATATTAATAAATTGTGTTGTACCCGACTTTTCTAAGCGTGTTTCTTTCTCCGTTGGGTACTTCTTTGCATTTAACATGCTTGGCAGTCACCTTTTTGGTCTGGATTATTTATTGATTGATCGATTGATTGATTGATTGGTTGGTTGGTTGGCTGGCTGATTGACTGATTGATTAATTGATTGATTGATTGATTGATTGATTGATTGATTGATTGATTGATTGATGATTGATGATTGATTGCCAGGGCTGACAGGGAAAAACAGCCCTTCTCTGTCCATTTTGGTCCTAGTTTTGATCAAGACTAGACTATTGATCTATATTTTATGTATCTGCAGCAATGTTTACTCTTACAGTTTCAGATGCGATTCTTAAATGGTGTCTTCAGGCTTGTCTTAGAGCTTTCGGGATGTCTCCACTCCATAGCTTGTACGCTAAGGTTAGAAAACCATCTCTGGAGCTCTGCCGGGTCTTCCTCACGCTCAGCTATGCTCTTAATGTGAAAGACTGTCACGACAGTCCAGCTTATAATTACGTTTTAATCCTCTTTGACATTCACCCAAACGAATTTAAATGTTACGTCTTCTTCTTCTTCTTCTTCTCGAACGCCGTCACACTTGGAGTTTGGCTCTCAAAATGAAATCTGTGGTCTTCTGTAGCGCCTCCACAGGCCCGTACAGTAAATGTTACGTGTCCAACAACATTTGATGGCGGCCGGAGTTGAGGTCAAGGAAATGGAGAAAGCTCTTTTTTAATCACTAGTAAGCATTCATGCGAAACATTGTGCTTAGGGATGTGAAATATCTTGTACTGTATGCAATATTTTATCATGGGCTGTCAGTTTGATGCCCTCAGGATCAAATGGCTAAGGAATCCAACTGTTCGTGCATGGCTAAGTGATTACGTACGTATACATGCCATGGTTTTAACTCCAAACTTTCTCATGATTCTAGGCAGCTTTGTTTGTAATCAAGCAACAATCGGACCCGTTCTGGGCGCAACGTTGGGTCATTTTGTATTTACTAAGTACACCACACAGTAGCTTGTGAAGCACTTGTGACGTATCCAAGCAAATTACTTAAATACAAACAACTGGGCAGAGTTATCGCTTAAGGTAGTTCCCTGCACAACGGGATTGCAGTATGAATCAGCAAGGCCAGTCATGAGCCATGTCGACTTAGTGCTAATATGTTGTACCAACACAACATCATGCTGCCAACAAAGCTGAAACTTCAGCTAATTAGTTAGTTAGTTAGTTATTATAGTTTTATAGTGAGCAAGCGACTAAGATGATCTTAATGGCGGCGCTGTCATGGATGCAAAACCTGAACAGTGTACAGAAAACACTACCTTCAGCATGAAAAGCTTCACATTGGGAGTTAAAGACATGGTAATCAAGTTGTCTGGAATGCACAATGTTAACAGATGGAGATATGGCGGTCGATTTTGGTTGGATAACTTTACATGCGTGGATCTCGCAAACCAAACGTCTGAGCGTAACTAGATTCATGGGATAAAATAAAATGTTGCTGATTATTTCCAAAATAATTAGGGTGGTCATTGTGAAAGTTTTACGTACCAATCAGATCAAAATGGCTAAAAGAGTGAAAGTGTCAAACCCTGCAAATCATACAAGTAAATGAAGGAAGACTTGAAAATGTAACTCCAGTGTAGAAATTTCAGAAGTTTTTAAGTACCATCCACTCGACTTCCTTACTATATTTGTTCAAAATTTACTGCACTATGTATTATGGTTCTAAACCATCGCTGTAAAGGTGGTTGATACAGGCTATTATTTTTTTTTTCCTCTGCATTGAAGACAACACAGTCTCCTCTTTGAATGCTGCCACCAACCAGTACCTTCGTCTGAGGGTTACGAGCATGGAGCAGGTCTTAAGCTACGGTTCCGTAAGCACCAATCCGATACGAATACGCGAACCCATTACGGTGATGCAATTTTTCTTAAAAAATGCTTCTTTATCGTTCAAAGTCGGATACATTGGGCATATAAAAACACACAAACATGATTAGGACTTGCACGAACCTTTTTGTTTCGGACCCGCATCGTATTCAGATCGAATTCGTATCGGATTCGTGTTTGTGGAAGCGTAACTTTAAGCTACAGTTTCGTAAGCACGAATCCAATACGTCATCTTTGATCGAAGTTAGATGCGAATTTATTTCCCTAACAGGCATATGGAAACAGATAAAGATAAGGACTGGCACAAACGTTTCTGATTTGGACCCGCTTTGGATTCGGATTGAATTCGTGTCCGATTTTTGTTATGGAAGAATAGCTTAAAGCATATGTTCTGTTGTCAAGCTACCAGATTTGCACAGGCACTGATCTGACTGGCCGATTCCGAACTTCTTGTGGAGATGGCAGTTCACTTTGTTATACCCTGTGAATAGTCGGAAGACGACCCTACGGGCTCAGGTGTGATCAACAAATGGTACATTTGTAACTGTTTTGCTGTAGATGGAATGTTCATGCGGCTACTTTAATCCAGACCAACAAGCGTTTACAATGCAGAGAATAACCCAAAAGAAGAAAGAAGAACGCTTTGAAAGGACAGCTACTTTGTTTTCTGCTGGGCTGTTTTGACAGTTTTTCTTTTGCATAGGACAGTTTAGTTATTTGTTTGGATTTAACGCCGAGCAGGTGACTAAGGCCATATCACCGCGTGCATAGGACAGTGTTCTATCCACTTGAGTTATTGCGGATCTCTTCATTGCCAGTCTGTCTGCAGTTTTATTACCTCTCACACTGCAGTATATATATGGAACACAACTGTGTGCTGTGTGCAGATGAGAGGTTAGTCAAAGACAAAACATTCAAGTATTTATATCCGCGTGTTTATTGGTCCGCAGGATGGAGAAGGGCATCAGTGAAAAACGCAGTCGCATCAGATGTCTCTGGAAAGTTCTTCACTATGGTAGCGCCAGTCTTTAACCCGATGTGAGATGGCCTTAGTTGCCTGCTCGGCGTTAAACCCAAATAACTAACTAACAGTCTTTAGGGCTTGTAATTGTGAACTGTCGTTGGTGGTGCACTTGCTGGTGGCAACATAGATCTCTGCTTCTCTATCTCCTGGGTATTGGATGTAGATT
The DNA here is from genome assembly GCA_036245525.1 of Semisulcospira habei. Taxonomy (NCBI): domain Eukaryota; kingdom Metazoa; phylum Mollusca; class Gastropoda; family Semisulcospiridae; genus Semisulcospira; species Semisulcospira habei. Next base: position 300,510,760 of record BTPG01000002.1, read on the forward strand.
CCAGATCTTCTGTCTGTGAAGTCAGTTGCAGACGTTGGTCCAGACATTTTGTGGGTAGTAGGTCTGGATGTGATCTTTCTTGTAGGACTTGCGTTCTGCATTACACTGGGTATCCTTCTTCTGCTTCAGCAGGATTAGGTGTTCAGCTGTGTGATTCTGGGAAGGATTCTCTTATTTCTTTCTTCTCGTTGTTCTTGGGGAATCTCCTTTGGTTTGTGATTTAGGTGATTTGATTTCTCTGTTGAAGGATTCTGATCTGATGAACAAAGATGAAGTGCTTTACGCTAGCCTTTTTTTTTACCCTGACATCTTCTGTCTGATCGGGTGATCCTGCAGTCATTTAAATAGCTAAAATGGGAACAGACCGTATATTTAACAGGTTTCAAATTTACCATTTGTTTGCTTGTTGTGACTCAGAACCGTCTACATTTGCGTTGATACAGCACTGTATTGTTTAAGACCATTTCTTGTTACTTTTGGAATCTTCTCTCCATTGATGTACAGATTAATTAGTTCATAACAAGAGAACACACATTAGCTGCTTGCGTTCATATGAACACACACACGAGCTGGCTCGATCCATACCAACTGCTGACACACACGAGCTGGTTGCATACATACGAACCGGGGACACACACGAACTGGTTGCATTCATACGAACTGGGGACACACACGAGCTGGTTGTATTCATACGAACTGGGGACACACACGAGCTGGTTGCATCCATACGAACTGGGGACACACACGAGCTGGTTGTATTCATACGAACCGGGGACACACACGAGCTGGTTGCATCCATACGAACTGGGGACACACACGAGCTGGTTGTATTCATACGAACCGGGGACACACACGAGCTGGTTGTATTCATACGAACCGGGGACACACACGAGCTGGTTGTATTCATACGAACCGGGGACACGTGAATAGCAGCATCTTTTGAATGGTAATCAGTTCCCAGACACATTTATCATGCTTAAATACCAACATAGATGCATGTTATCAAATGATTTTAGCAAAGTTCATAACAGTTTATCTGTTTTTAATCATCGGCTACATCCATACAAACCGGGGACGTCTGATTGTATCCCTACAAACTGGGGACGTGCGTGTACAAAGTTTCATCATCTTAAAAGCCCATTGTTTTCAACTTCACAGCCCAGTACTAATATATTTGTAACAAATGAACATAGATCTATGTGCTAAAGAGGTTGAAAGCAAAACATCTTTTATCAGATCTTTGTATTTGAGCATGGGTTGTAACCATACGAACCGGGGACCCGTGTGTATAATCCTATAAAAGTGTGTGTCCAGATACACACACCATGGGTTGTAACCATACGAAACGGGGACCTCGTCAGATTTTGTTCATATTTCACCAGTAACATTGTTTTGAGTCATAATATACGTCGCAAATGATAACTCAAATCGTCTGGAACCGGGGACGTCCCCGGTTACTGGAGGTCCCCGGTTCGTGGGTGTATAACCCGTGTGTGTCCCCGGTTCACGGGATGTACATACTCACACACACACACACACACACACACACACACACACACACACACACACACACACACACACGCACGCACACACACACTCGCACACACACACACACCCGCGCGCGCGCGTGCGCAAGCACGTAGGAATGCGCGCGTGCACACACATACACTTGCACACACTGACACAGATAAACACACACCCGCACACACACGCGATAGCGGCCTCCCCGCGCCACTAAACCGCGCACAGCTAGATGCTATAGTCTGCCATGGAATTAGACTAGACTTGTATAGCGATCCCGCAACCACCGCGCGCGCGGGTCAACGCGAAGAAACCACAGCACTGCCACGCCTCGCGAACGCCCAATGCTGTGTCTATGGACGGCATCCCGTCTGGCCAGCCGAGCCCATGGGGTCATGGATATTACATAATGCGGCTTGCTGGAATGCCAGCGGTATATTACATGCGTTCATAAATGTTAGAAGAGAATGCAGACTATCCGGGAAATGCCGCATAAGGCATGGAGTGCTACATGTAAAAATAAAAATAAAAATAAAAAATAAAAGAAAAATTAAGTTTTGTCTAGATGTTTGAGCAGCTTGGTCTTGTAAGTTTTAAGCGATGGCGCGGCTCTAACATCCGCAGGAATAGAGTTCCATAACTTTGCACCAGAATAGGACAACGACGACCTATAAATGTCCAGTCGAGGCATCGGTACAACAAGATTGTTCCCTGGTGTTCGACTGGACCTCGTATGAGCAAAGTGGAACAAACTATTGAGATAGGCTGGTGTTTCTGATAGGGTGATTTTGCGCATGAGCACCAACTTACTATACTTAAACTGTTTTTCAAGTGGCAATATGTCTAACAGCTTGAACTTATTGTCAGTATTAATGACTTCTGAGGGTCTGTCAACAATAAGTTTAATGGCTCTTCTGTGGAGCGAGTCAACTTCAGACTTTTTAAATTAGCATCGCTACTACCGTCCCAAATAGATGAGGCATAATCCAAATGTGACTGAATATGGGCTTAGTAGAAGAGTTTCCTTGTTGGCTCATCAGCAAAATGTCTCAATTTCGACAGGAGGAATACATTTTTAGATACTATTTTACACAGTTTAGTAATGTGGCCTTGCCAGCACAACTTGTCGTCTAAGTTGATTCCAAGCACGCGATGTTCTCTGACTTGCTCCACAGGCTGGCCGTTAAGTGTTAGTTGAAGGGGAGGGGGGTTCAACTGATGCTTTTGCCGTGTGGTAATCAGCATGCATTTGGTTTTAGTGGGATTAGGTATCATGGCGTTATGTCTGCACCATTCAGATATCTCATTTAAACTGTCTTGGAGAATCTTCACCATACATGTTACGTCTGATGACGAAACGTCCAGTGTTCCATCGTCTGCAAAAAGACTGCAAGTTACACTGGAGTCAGATATATGTAATGGAAGGTCGTTTATAAAGACAGAGAACAATAATGGACCAAGAATCGATCCCTGTGGTACTCCGTGCTCTATCACCCCTTCAGGTGAGCTTTTACCATTCACGTAGACATACTGCGTACGCCCATGCAGATATGACGTAAGGAAGGCAAGTGCGTCTGCGCTTAGTTGATAGACATTAAGTTTTTGAACTAAAGTTTCATGATTGACGAGGTCAAATGCTTTTGAAAGGTCCAAAAATACTGCTCCAGTAATTTGACTGCTGTTTATGGCAGTAAGCCATCTGTCAACAAGGTGTACCAATGCTGTGTGACAGGAGTGTTTCCGCCGAAAGCCAGATTGTAATGGATGTATGAGTTTGTGTTTTTCTAGAAAATGTTGTAAGTGTGTGTGAATGTGTCTTTCTATCGGTTTCGACAGTGTTGACAGTAGCGAAATGGGCCTGAACTTGTTAGGGTCGGCAAGGTCTTTCGTTTTAGGTAGTGGGATCACTTTGGCTGTTTTTAGAGAAGATGGAAATATCCCCTGCTTTATGCAAAGGTTGTATATATATGTCAAGGTATCTACAATATACGGTAGGGCCATTTTCAGAACTGAGCTACTAATACCATCATGGCCAGACGTACGTTTGTTCTTTAAGTACGAGATGGATTTTCCCACGTCGTATATCGTTAACAGCGGAATGCTGAATGACGTATCAGGGTCCAGCCGTTCTGCACAAACGTCTTTAGCTTTTCGGACACAGCTGAAGACTGACCAGAATATGTATTTTTTAGCAACGTAGTGGCAGCTGAGAGGAAATGCTGATTCAAGATATCAGCTGATAACTGTGTACATTGTGCGGTATTTTTGGACCTCGTAAAAGCATTGATCGCTCGCCACACAGATACGACATCTTTCTTTCCGTTCATAAAACGGTGAAAAAGTGACCTTTGAGCTTTCCTCACTAAATGTTTAACATGGTTTCTTTGCCTTCGATAAGCAACAAAATCCTTCTTTCTTTTATAGTCATCTCGGAGCTGCATGGCATCCTTGATTTCCTTACTTAACCAGGCGGGAAGCTGGGGGTTCTTCACCCGTTTCTCTCTGAATGGAGCGTGTTTATCGAGAACACCAAGGAACAATCCGTACCACTCAGACAAAGCATCGTTGGGGTCATTATGGTAGTACACTGTATCAAAGTGTGTGCTACTTAAATCACAAAGAAATGTTTCCTTGTTGAAGTGTTTAAGTGATCTGTATCTAATAGTCGTGTGCTGATGTTTTCGGAATGAATTATCCGCTTTTAATGCCAAGCAACAGCACACCGGGTAGTGATCGCTAATCCCTACCTGAAGCACGTCTACTGCCATCACCCTTGATTGAGTAGTTGTATATATGTGGTCTATAAGGGTGGAGGAAGTTGGACTAACACGAGTTGCTGTTTTAACTAGCTGCTTTATACCAAACATAGACATGGTGCACTCCCAAGCAGGGTTATTCAAAAACATGTTAATATTGAAATCGCCTAGGATCAAAATTTCAGAGCTGGACTGTCTGACCTTATCCATCATGGCGATAAAGTCGTCGAACCATTGAAATGTTGATGCTGGGTTCCTGTAAATGTACCCGACCAGCACGGGGCTGGATTTGTTTGCCCTTAACTCAACCCAAATGCATTCTACGGTTTTTGACTCCAGGTCCCCACGCCTGCGAGTAATACCGCTAATTGAATTATGAATGTATACTGCAATACCCGTATTTCCCGGGTATTCAGCATCGCGGCGCAGTACAGTGAAGTCCTGGATAGAAACGGCCTCATCGGTGATGTTACGATTGAGACGCGATTCCGTTACACCAAACAAGTGAAATGGATTGGATTGACTCAAGAGCACACACAGATCGGGAACTTTGTTAGTTAAATGATAAACATTTAAATGGCCAATATGTAACTGGCGATCATACACCATGATTGCTAATGTATGTCAATACCAAAGAGTACAAATAAAAAAGCTTATAAATGATACAAAGGCAAATAAGAGCTGAAATAATAAAAAAAAAAGCAAAAGAATATCAGTCCGCTCTAACACACAGAATGTGGGAGGCAAGTGAAAAAAAGAGTTTCTTCTACGCATTCACTGATATAGACCACACTACCGGTAACGGTCACTAACAGGGACTAATCTCTTTAGCAAACTTCCCCCACCCGGATCTGCCCTGGGGGACTTGGGTGGGGTTAGGTATTTTTTAGTTCCCAGGGTCACCCTGGTCAGCCCCACAGGGTGGGTTTTTCTCTCTATTCTGGGGCATGTGTTTCTGTCTACCCTTTGTCCATTCACCTGTATTTGCCTTTTTAAAACTCTCCCTACTGTCTGCACTGCCTGTAGCTCTTGATATTGGATGTGTGTTGCTAAATGGTCTTAGCTTTATTTAGGCCCCATGTGTTAGGTTTATTTAATGTATTTGACCGGCTGGCGACATACATTCAATGTTCTGTTTGTTTTTTTTTCACAAGCAGTGCAGGCACGTCCTGAGAAAGCCTTGTTGCTGTCGGGACGTTAAGCAATGTACAATCAATCAATCTTTAGCAAACTTCAACAGTCAAAGCTAAACGACCCCGCTGCGCGATAGGGGAAATAAAGTCAGCGCTGCGAAAGGACACAGATATGATCGTAGTGTGAATATACGTAGAGCACTAGTAGAGAAAGTGTCACGGTGCACACGTACTAGTGCTATAAGCGTCACAAATCGCACAGAGTGAGAAGATCGGTATTCACGAATACTGTCGGCAGAAGTCAAAAGGATGACAACGTTAATATTGGACCACGTGCAGCGGTTGAAGTTAAAAACAAATGAATACGTCTCTGCGCAAACACAATAATTATGAGCAATGAGACGCAAGAAAATCAATCGATATTGTTCAGTGTTAGCCTGGAAAGTAAAGCACAAAGTTATGTAAGGAAGAGTAACTGAATGTTCTGGAAATGAGTCTAATACACACGCACGGGGTGGCTGTACTGTGCCCACGGTTCCTGCTGTGCGTATGGCGTGTATGTGAGCGGGGGGACGCTGAAAGGATACGTTGGTTGCGTCATGCTGAAGAGTCCCCATGGTCCCGCCTCGCGATACTGTGGAAATGCGGCACTGTATGGTGGTAGTGGCGGTTGCTGCCACATAGGATACTGGCCCGGCATTTGTTGCTGATAGCTACATTGACCCTCTGCTGTACCACCAAATCTGGATTCGCTGTACTGTGATTCCAGACTTGGTGATACGGCAGAGGACACTGACAGTCCACCTTGACTCTCCGGTGCAGCACCAAAGCTGGATGCACCACAGAGCGATTCCAGGTTGGGTGCTGCAGCGGACACTGACTGTCTGCCGGCTGCTACATTAGCGTAAGTGTTGGTGGTGCCAGCGTGTCCTTCACGTCGCTGACGGCGGTGACGGCCACCACCTGCAGGCTGGTTGTTGGGAGTGGTGACGTCAGTAGCTGGCCCTCCTCTCTTTATGTTGAGGGCCAGACTTATGGTGCCCTGGCGACTAGGATGGATGGGGTCACCGCGCCTGTAGAATTTTCTACGCGGCAACCCATCAACAGCAGTAAAGACCTGAGTGTTGTCTATCAGTGTGACACCCAGCTTTCTGCACACATGGAACAGGTTACTGTTGGAGGCGGTGATGGCCCTATACAGCTGGTGTCTACTGTCGGTCGGCAGGATGGAGGATGCCTGCAGACGAGCGCCGGGAAATACCCGCCTGCATTCCCGGACGAGCTGTTCCCACACAGCGCTGGTCACTTCCTTCTGTTTGCAATCGTTGATCCCCACGTGGAAGGTCGCCAGTGCCACCGCTGTGTGGGACGCGTGTTGTCCCTGGAGCCAGTTCAGCAGGTGGACAGTCCGCAGGCCAGAGACAGATAATACGTCTACTTTTTCTATAGGGTAGGTGGGCATCTTCTCTGCCTTGATGTTGCGAACAACAGAGTCTCCAATGACCAGCGTGGTGGTGTCACTCTGCACTGTATGTCGCAGTATTTGCTCATCTGGAGACATTTTGTTATTACGCTGCTGCTGGCTGCTGGCGTGGTCATACCCGTTGTTGACCTCAGGCAGGCCGCCGGTAATCCGTACTGGTATGAGTCGCTCTGGGCTCTTCTCGGCTGCACTCACAGCCTGTACCGTGACCAGTTCTTGCAGAACGGGTGGAGGGGAGGGGTTACAGGGAGCAGCGATTGCGCTGCCCGTTACCTGGCGCGGAGACGCACAGCTATCAACATTGGCAGACAGGTCAGTTTGAGTGTTACCACTCATGGCAACGTCTGAGCTGTTGGACGCAAGGGCTGACTTTTTTCTCAGCTGTTTTTGAATTTCCCTCAGGCGCTGCTTGTGGCTCTGTTTGGCGGAGGATAGCTGGACCGAACTCGAGATGCCAGACTTGCTTGCCACCACCCAAAATAGAACTCAGTGGAGAGCACTGTCTGTTGCTGCTGCCTTTCAGTCCCCCCAACGCCCAGTTCGGGCAAGGGACTGATGATGATGATGATGATGAGCTGGTTGACAGTGCCGTCTGTGGCGTGTTGAGCTGTCTCCACACCAGTTATCCTGTCGTCCAGGCCGGACAACACTTCGCCCACACTTTTCTCCGTAACCTGTAGATCTCTGGCTCTCTTGACCGCCTCGTCACGGAGCTGACTCTCGAGCTGATCAATCCTGGCTAGGGCTGCTGAAAGTCCTTTGAACAGTGTGCTGACGTCAGCGCGAAGGTCCGTGATGAGGTTACAAGCACTTTTGAGTTGCGCTCGCAGAGTATCAGGGTCAGTGGTGTCCTCGTGAGGACAGGTAGTCCCGAGGGCCGTGGTGGGTGCGGCCTCTGTATTACGTAATCCCAGTCCCGGAGACGCGGGACTGGCGTTCGTGTTTGGTCGGGTTGGGGGAAGGGGCGTGGCAGTGGACATTACACCATCAACTGTTGCCGCAACAAGTGAAAAATCAGTGCGGGCGTTCTGAAGTGGCTGGCCAGTAGATGTGGTGATGGGATTAGGCGGGGATGAGTGGTCGGATAGAAGGGGCGTCGGTTGATAATCCCCTGTGATTGACGACTCTGCCGACTGCACAAGAAGAGAGACTTCTTTGTTGTTCGAGGGCGTGGAGAGGGTAGGGGTGATGGGGGTGTCTGCTAGGGAGACAGCCAACAGCAGGCCCCGTGAGGAGTTGGAAGGGGTGGCGGGTGAGGTGACGGTACTTTCTGTAACGTCAGGGTCAGATGCAAGATGGTTGCTGGTGACGGGGACATTGTCTGTAGGGTCCGCTGTACCGGCCAGGAGCTGTTGTACATAATCACAAAGGGCCCGGTACTCCGATCTCACCCACAGACCCTTTCTCTTCCCCTGAATCATGCAGGTGCCACTTTCCTCTTGCCTCTTTCTAAAGTACACGGTGATGACGATAAGTTTGTTCTCGTCTGTGTGTACCGGCCCTTCATATATCTTAACCATTGTCTTGGCCAGGTGATCAGGGACCGGGGTGTGGGGAGAGAGGTAGCCATCAAGGGTGACAGCTTCATTGTCATAGTTAAAATCTTCCCATAACACATTGTGGACTCCTGCAGTGTGTTTGGGCAGAAGCTGCATGTATCTCACATACACGGCATTTCTCCACGTCTTGAGAATGCTGAGGGCATTAGCACCTTTACATTCAAATCTTGTTTGGAGTTTGTCTATGGTATCTCTCAGTACTGGGTCACGGGGGATGGTGGGAGTGGAAGGGGGTTGGTGTACAATGGCTATAGTTGTCATGGTTTCAGATAGGAACAGACATGTGATTTAGAGTGGGGCGGGAGATGAGGATGGGTAGGCAGGTGTCACTGACGGAAATGTGGTTTATAGTTGGGGGGCATGGGGAGGGGGCAGTGGAGAGTGGCTACGCAGGAGAGGGAGGGCGTGCAGAGGCAAGAGGCAGAGCGTGGGTAGGGGGGAGGAGGCGCCAGGAAAATGGAGCAGGGGTAGTGATGGGTGTGAGTGGGAGGGGGGGGGGTGAGGTAATGGAATGTGAGTAAGCCGAGGAGAGGGAGGGCGTGCAGAGGGTGGGTAGGGTGGAGAAGAGGGGCCAGAAACACGAGGCGGGGGTGGGGAGGGGGAAGGGAATGGAGGGTGGGTAAGCAGGAGAGGGCGGGCGTGACGAGGGTGGGTGGGGTAGAGGTGCCAGGAACAGGGGGGCGAGGTGGGGATGGGTGTTGGCGTAAGTCAAGTGTGGGGTTCTAGCTGGCATGGATTGATGACGTACGATGCCGGACCTGCCAAGCTGATCCTAGGAAGATAAGGCTGGAACTGTTTACATGGGCGCGGGTCAGGCGTGACCGCCGACAGCGCCGCCTTGTGTAAACACATCTGGCAGCAGTTTCGTGGCAAAGACAGCAGTCTTAGTATGGTGTAGTCTGACTAGTCTATAGTATATAGCGTACGGGCTGAAGGAACGTTAAGAAAAAGCATGTTTCTTTACTCACAATAAACACGGTATGGTGAGATAGTATGCAAGTCCACTCTCCGTTGCAGTATGCATTTGAAGTCCAGGACAAAGAAATTAGTTGCAGTAAACAGCACGTTCTCTTGGCTTGACTTCGCGAACGAAGATTTTATAGGAGTTGCCCACGACGTCTGCAGGCTTGTTCGTGGCTGCGGAGGCCAATCCGAGACAGGCAGGTTCGACCGCAGTGGCTGCAGGGGAAGGTATGGCCAGGGTTCTGAGCTGCGGCATCTCTGTTTTTTCTCCTGAGCCGCTTGTCCTTAAGGCTAGCTCTGTGAGAGTCCTCAAAGGAGACAGTTGCCTTGTAAATGGTGGAGCGCCAGGTGTCACGGTCCGCAGCAAGCGAAGACCACTGGTGGTGGTCGATTTGGCAGGCACTAAGTGACTTCTTGAGACAGTCTTTGTATCTCTTCTTTGGTGCCCCTCTGTCACGGTGTCCAGTAGCAAGCTCGCCGAACAGGGTGATCTTTGGTAGGCGATGATCCTCCATCCTGGAGACATGCCCCGCCCAGCGGAGCTGTGTCCGCAGCAGCAAAGCCTCGATGCTCACAGTTTCTGCCTGTTCAAGGACCTCGACGTTGGTGACATAGTCACTCCAGTGAATGCCCAGGATGGTACGCAGGCAGCGCTGGTGGAAGCGTTCTTGGAGTCGTAGTTGGCTGCGGTAGAGGGCCCAGGACTCGGAACAGCAGGGTGGTGAGGACCACAGCTCTGTACACGCTGATCTTGGTGCCTGTTTTCAGCTGTTGATTGTGCCACACCCGCTTGAAAAATCGCCCGAAAGCGCTGCTCGCTTTTGCCAGCCTGCTGTCAAGCTCCTTGTCCAGCTTGGCGTCCGACGTGATAATGCAGCCAAGGTAAGTAAACTGGTGCACTGACTTTAGTTCAGACTCGCCAATGGTGATGTGAGGAGGGCGATACACTGTCTTGGGTGCCGGCTGATGGAGGACCTCTGTCTTTTTCAGACTGACCTCGAGTCCAAAGAGCTGGGCAGCATCTGCGAAGCAAGACGTGATGCGCTGCAGGGCTCTCTCTGTGTGTGCAACGAGGGCAGCATCATCAGCAAAAAGCAGCTCACGAATCAGTTGGTCTAGGGTTTTCGTGTGGGCCTGCAGTCGTCTGAGGTTGAACAGGCTGCCATCGAGACGATACCTGATGTACACTGCATCGTCATCATCGAGGTCCACTGTGGCCTGCTTCAACATCATGCTAAAAAAGATGGTGAAGAGGGTCGGTGCCAGCACGCAGCCCTGCTTTACGCCGTTGAGAATAGGGAATGGTTCTGAGAGGTCATTGTTGAGTCTGACCTGGCCTTGCTGGTCCTCGTGTAGCTGGACAATCATGTTGAGGAACTTTGGGGGACAGCCAAGTCGCTCCAGGATCTGCCACATGCCTTGCCTGCTCACAATGTCGAACGCTTTTGTTAGGTCGACAAATGTTACGTACAGCCCTTTGTTCTGCTCGCGGCACTTCTCCTGTAGCTGTCTCAGCACAAAGACCATATCGGTGGTGCTCCTGTTTGCTCTGAAGCCACACTGGCCCTCTGGGAGTTGGTCTTCAGCGATGGCAGGTACCAGCCGATTCAGGAGCAGCCTTGCAAGGATTTTCCCAGCAATGGACAGCAGGGTAATTCCCCGATAGTTGGAACAGTCAGACTTCTCGCCTTTGTTCTTGTACAGGGCGATAACGACTGCATCACGGAGATCTTTTGGTAGTGTTCCTTCCTCCCAGCAGCAGAGAAAGAGGTCATGGAGCTTGTTGTGCAGTGCTGTGCCTCCATGTTTCCAGATCTCTGGCGGTATTCCATCAATGCCTGCTGCTTTGCCACTCTTGAGCTGGTGGATGGCTGTGAGGGTCTCTTCAGCGGTGGGCGGTTCGTCCAATTCAACCTTTACTGGGAGGTGTGGGATTTGTAGGACGACTGCTTCTTGAACAGTGCGCTCAGCGCTGAAGAGGCTCTGAAAGTATTCCGACCAGCGGTTCAGGATGGAGGTATTATCTGTGAGGAGTGCCTGGCCATTCGCGCTCCGCAGGGGACTGTGTACCAGGTGCCTGGGGCCATACACTGCTTTCAGTGCTTCGTAGAAGCCCCTGTAGTCACCATTGTCAGCGCAAAGCTGGGTCCTCTGTGCAAGTCTGGTCCACCACTCATTCTGGAGATCTCTGAGCTTGCGCTGGAGACTGCTGCAGACGAGGCGGAAGGCAGACTTCTTCACAGGGCAGGAAGGCTGGGCTAGGTGGGCCTGATGGGCGGCTCTTTTTTTTTTTGCTAGGTATTCCTGGATCTCTCCATCGTTTTCGTCAAACCAGTCTTTGTTTTTCTTTCTGGCGAAACCCAAGACTTCTGCAGAGGATTTTGCAATAGCAGTTTCCAGTTGTTCCCAAAGTGTTTCAGGGGAGGAGTCTACTGGGTCCGCTGTGTCTTTGAGCCTGCGCTGTAAATCTGTCTGAAAGGCAGCTTTCACATCGTCACGCTGAAGGCTGGCAACATCAAGCTTTTTCTTGGTGGGCCCCCATTTCTTGGGTTTTGGCTTGAAGTGGAGCCTGAGTTTACAGCGGACAAGGCGGTGGTCAGTGTGGCACTCTGCGCTGGGCATCACTCTGGTGAGGAGGACGTCACTGCGGTCCCTCTGACGCACTAGGACATAGTCGATAAGGTGCCAGTGTTTGGAGCGAGGATGCATCCAGGTGGTCTTTCGACTGTCCTTTTGCTGAAAAGTAGTGTTGGTGATGACCAGTTGCTGCTCCGCACAGAACTCCAACAGTAGGCGGCCATTGTCATTGCAGTTCCCCACGCCATGCTTGTCGAGGACTCCTTTCCAGGCTTCAGAGTCCTGGCCCACTCTGGCGTTGAAGTCGCCAAGGATGATGACTTTGTCGTCTGCAGGGGTACTCTGTAGGAGGCTGCGCAGGTCAGTGTAAAACTTGTCCTTTTCAGCAGGCTCTGCCAGGAGGGTTGCAGTAAACAGCACGTTACAGTCCAGTATAATGAACCACAATGGAAGATGTGAAATAGTTCCAAAATACCACACCACTGAATATGAATTCACAAAATCCAGATATGCAATGAGATCACAAAGTAATGTGCGCAATTAGAAAACAAAACGTCCGAGTAACGTAGAATAGTAGAACACAATACAATCCATGAAACTGATATCTCGTCTGCTTGACTGTTCAGCGGAGAGATCGGAAAAGTCGACCGCTTCCTCCGGCGGTCGCGGAGAGAGAGAGAGAGAGAGAGAGAGAGAGAGAGAGAGAGAGAGAGAGAGAGAGAGAGAGAGAGAGAGAGAGAGAGAGAGAGAGAGAGAGAGAGAGAGAGAGATAGAATGACGTCATATTTAGAGTATAGTGTCTGCGTGGTGACGGAGTTGCCTCTTTTACGTCACCGCCACTGTCTGACTTTCTCTAGAAGTCAAAGTTTTAGAGTTTTAATTCTTTTCTGAAAAGAATTAATTTTTCTAAAGAAGATGAAAGGATTCAATGCTGGCTAACGAACTCATCCAATGTCTTTCTCCAAACTAGCTATATGCAAAAGTTCAAGTAAATATGACAAAAATTAATCTGGGTCAATCGACTTCCTATTTATAAACGGTTGCTTCTGTCTTCAATGAGACATTCAATTACATTATGCTCGGAGGCTCTCTTGGCCACCCACTTAAGAAAGTATTTCGCCAAGTTTCAAGCTTGTGTGTACAGGAATATAGGAGATTCTCTTGTTTACATACATACGCACAGACATACAAACATACGCATATACATACATACATACGCACATATGGCGCTTCGCGCCAAATGTACATTCAGCAGCGAGGCCGTTAGCCTCCTAGACATGACGTAATTTTTAATCTTGTTACTTCAATTGTTACAGGTTTAGCCTGCCCGCCTTTGACATCATGGACATGCTATTAAATTCGCCCCACCGCGACCCGTCATAAAAAGTCCCTTCTGTAAATAGAAGGGACTTAAAAACACGAACTGTAATAGCGTAGGAGGTAGACGGAACAGCCAAACGCTCAAAATCACTCAACACAGTTAGCTAGCTCCCATAACAGCATGTCCGTTGAAAGGTCCTGGTAAATCAAAGTGGCACAGTTGGAGTGTGCCTGAGTTGATCAGTGTTCAGGTCGTACTCCATAGGTAATAGATTTCCCTGTCCCCCATAACCGGCCCGTCAGGGCCGTGAATTATCACTTCGGTGCCGTGGACGTTAAACACCGAACTAACTAACCAGCTAGCTCCCTTGCGTCAACAAAACTGTCGTCTGCTTCACATAGCACCTATAGTGGAGTCACGTTTTCGTGTTTGTTCGCTACTAATTTTTTTCTTTTTCAAATTATTATTCACATTGCTGCTATGGGTGTTTTATTGCTAAACTGTGCTTATGAATTAAACTGAATTAAAATCATTTTGTGAATATGCATATGTTTTGTTTTGGTGTGCATTATAGTCTCGGTATGCAAACCTAAAATGGTCGCACAGAGTGGAGGGCACGAAGCGAAGGTAAAGTTTTGTTTTGGACTGGGTAGATAAATTATATTGAGCAGCAATTTGCTTGATATAGTGCCGAAAACAAACAGATGTGATTACTTGACCCGATCAAAATGTCCTCGTCGTACCGACTCGGACATTTTGATTCGGGTCTCATAATCACATATGCCTGTTATGCACTATATCAAGCAAAATGCTGCTCAATATAATGAAAGTTATTTTAACTCATTCAGCCCGACGGCCGTATTTCCCAAACTTTGGAAGCGTCATCTAATGACTATGCACCAGTTGCAGGAGATGGATCGACCATATAATTCAAGGGCAGTGCCAGATTAGCTTGGCGCCGACAGGCGCCAAACCAGGCTAATCTGGCACTACCCTTGAATTATCATGGTTGACCCATCTCCTGCTGCAGTGCGTCAGGGCTAAATAGGTTAAGCAGCAGAAATAAGGCAGTCGCGCACATCCGCATGCTTTTGCTTCATAAAAGTATACGTTAATGATGATGATGATGATGATGATGATGACTAACCTTCAGGCGGTCTCTTATAGCACTGTTGTGGACTGTAATCCCATTTTTGCGGCGTAGACCAATGTTCAATACATGGTTCCCGAAGGTTAGGCTTGCACGAATAATACACGCCGGATTTAGTCTGGTCTATAACGTTGGAATGCGGAGCTCCCACATATAACCTGGAGTAGAATATCAATCTTGAAATAATCAGCCCCGGGCTGGTGAGTGTGGGGCTGGGGGTGGGGTTGGGGGCTGGGGGATACTACTGATGCCGGAAAAATGCGAACGGCACCCAACTTCAAGGGGCAAAGAAACCCCTGAACCCTCGCACCTACCGGAGCTGATGATGTTGTTTGTTTTCATCTCTGCGTCACAAGACCAATCCCTTTAGCGCAAACTGTACCACAAAACCGAGCTACAAAAACCATTGTAGCGAAAAATGGCGGGCTTCGTGTAGCCCTCTTTGTGACGCATCTTGGGTGCGAGTTTTGTTCTATAAAAGATCACCAAAACCTTATAAAGTAAAAAAGTTACTTAGTGTTGTTCGAAACAACAAGCACACTACTGGAGATGGCAACGTCATGAAATATTTTAAATTACGTCATAAGTCTATTATGTATAAGTGTATATTTCTTTGACGTCAGTCACGTCTGGCGTGATCCAGATCGGAAGATTTCTTCTTGATTTCTTGTACGAAAATTGTGGAGGAATGAAAACAAATACGTTATTGGTAGAAGGGGACTGCTGCACGGACCCATGTACGCCTGAGGGAGGTCAAAGGAACCATTGTACCCCGAAGGCCTTCGGGGTACAATGGTTTCTTTGACCTCCCTCAGGCCTACAAGGGTCCGTGTAGCAAACCCCTGCTACCAGTAACTTATATAATTATTATCTCCTGCGTGACATATTCAGTATCGCTGTATTACGGACCGCCGTGGCATGACCTTTGTTGGCTGCCTGGCATTAAACCTTATTGTCTTCTTTCAGCCTCTTTACACTTTTTCTCCTTGGCCTATCTCTATACTCATTTCCCCACTGGTCACCCGTTCTCAAGGCAACGGGAGTCTCCTTATCACATGTAACCAATCTACGTAGGACCTTCGTTAAGATCTTTCTGTCGTTGATATTATCTAATTTATCCAATTTTTCAGTCATATTTTGCCGTATGAAATTGGTAGCACAGGTTTCACATAACACTTACATACAGTTCTTTTTGTTGTGTAACCCTCTAAATTGTTTATGTATTCAAGTTAGCATTGTTTTGATGAATGAAGATTAGGGTATGTTTGTACTGAGAAATGTGATTGGTCAGTGACGTATTTAGGGGAAAACGTTTTGCTTAGCGAGTAACGTTGTCATCGTAACATGTGATAAGTTGAGTCCGTTAGCAACACATTCGGGTTTTTAAATTTTTTTTTTTTTTAACTCATTCAACCCGACGCATGTATTTCCCAAATTTTGGAGGCGTCATCTAACGACTGTGCACCTGTTGCAGTAGATGGATCGACCATGATAATTCAAGGGTAGTACCCTTGAATTATCATGGTCGACCCATCTCCTGCTGTAGTGCGTCAGGGCTGAATGGGTTAAATAGAAATTCAGGCAATGTCGGTTTATTCTGCTCCTTGGGAGGATGGGGTTATTTGGCTTCGACCTTCTCGTGGTTTCAAAACAAAACTTGCGGTCGCAGGCAGGGAAGGGGTTAAAGAAAACAGCCTAATTACTTTTGCACGAATCTATGGATACTACCTTTGATCTATCGCGGTCGATCCATCTACCCTAGTAGACACTAGATCCAGCCCCCTTTTATAAATTCAGGGAAAATTTCAAGGACGAATTAAGACTTAAAGGCCTGGGACCAAATATACTGAAGAGCAAAAGAAATGCAGCATGTCTGGAATCATCGGAAACACTGAAGTGTTTCGGATGATTCCAAAAATCTCGCACTTCTCTTGCTCCTCAGTATATACCACTTTCACAATAAACGTGTACCAAATGCTGAAGATCAATCGACCATAATAGTTTGAGGATGGTGCTCCATGAGCTTGTCGCCCAGCTAATGTAGCACTATCCATGAAACTATCATGGCTAAACCGTTCCCCAGTCATTGTGCTAAATAACAACTTACTCAGTATCGCCTGTGCGTGTCTCTATGAACTCTGCACTTGTACCAAATCCCGTTCCATCTTTCCCAGAGAAGACGACGGCTTTGCTGACATCAATGTTGAACGCACGACAAGCGACAGCCAAGACTGAAGCTATCACAAGGCACTTAAGATCAACGGCACACCTCCCCTCCATAACGATCACAGAGTGTTCAATAAATCCTTATCTCAGGTCAGCTAGTTCAATATAATCATCTAACTTAAAAGTAACTGTTCAAAGAGACAGCAGAAAATGACCGGACTGTTCAGTGAAATCATTAAAAAAGTAGCCAAACTGCTCAACAGCACAGCACACTAGGGAAGAACACACAGAGATTTTGACGGGAACGTTGAAATGTCAGCAGGTGGTTGTCCGTTTGCAACACATTCGGTTTTCTTTTTATAATTCATTCAGCCCGGAACACGTATTTCCCAAATTTTGGAGGCGTCATCTAACGACTATGCACCAGTTGCAGGAGATAGATCGACCATGATAATTCAAGGGCAATGCCAGATTAGTTTGGCGCCGACAGGTGCCAAGCAAATCTGGCACTACCCTTGAATTATCATGGTCGACCCATCTCCTGCTGTAGGGCATCAGGGCTGAATTAGTTAAAAATAGAAATTCAGGCAATGTCAGTTTATTCTCGCAATTCAAGCAACCCTGAAAAATTAGGCAGTGAGCCGGAGTCGATCGTAATAAGTGAAAGCAGTTGCCTGATAAGTTTCACGCCTTCACACTATGATTTGCCAAGTTGATCCAAACGAAAAAAGAAACACGTTTAGAAAAGACAATTAAAACACAGTTTTGCTGTAATTGTCCTTTCTAAACGTATTTGTTTCCTTCGGTGGGATTTTACAACGCTTGGCAGTCGTATTTTGGGTCAGATTTCACGCTAATCTGACAGTACCCCTGAACTATTATAGTCAGTCTACCGTACAAGATATACAGTATAGTCATCATAGGACGTCTGTCGGTTACTCCACAGCAAATCAGTTCACTAATTTAGGGTTTTATCTTCGATATGACCTCCGACATTCAGTCCCGTACGCCGTCCCAACGATTCTTTAAATTTTGAATACACACACTAGGTTCTGAATGTTACATCCGTCTTTACGTGACTGCAGGTCCTAATGCACGGGCGTGGTTGATTAATTTACTGATAAATGCAGCGAAGATAACATTACGGTTTCGTATAGAGCCAAGCCGGAGTGAGGATGCGTCACTTCCTGTTGTGTTAGCAGTGAGGATGGGCAGTCCAATATCAAGTGCTCACAAACCAGAAAGGTACGATATCAAATGAAAATCAAAAACACACTGGCTCGGAAAATGAGACTGACTGCATACGTCAGTGACCACACACTGGTGAGCATCAAGTGAAAATAAAACACACATTAGTAACACTCGGAAAGACTGACCACATACGTGACCACACACTGGTTACTTCATTCAATCTGCTAAGCGTGTAGCAGACCGAGAGAGGTAATTAGTGCGGTGACATGACCACTGAGTTTGCAAGTGTTTCTGTCAGAGGACTAACGACAAGTTTACGACTGTATTGCCTATGTCTTCTATGTTGAAGGCAATGCGTACACACCAGTTTAGTCGCCCTAATCGTAGATGCTGAAAACTACGGGATATGCCGGAGCACTCATTCCCAATGCAGACACAAGTTATACTCGTACACAACTTTCAAACTAACTGTGCTTACTCACAAACGGTACCATGTCACCAAAATCTCAGTGCAGTCCATTTGCAAAATAATTAGATCAGTGGAACTCGCGCAGTGCAAAGCTCCACTCAGACGTGACATGCAGTGTCCAAATTTCTTTAGGACACATTAAGATCATGATAGTTTGCCATTGGTCCATTAACGTCTATGTTTCTTTCATGCAAGAGTTCTTAAAGACGTCATTCCCCAGTAGCAAAACGCCTTCGGGCCCACGACGTCCGAAGTGGGCCCACTGCGGCCGTTGTGGGCCCAAGGACCTTTGTTTACTGGCATATTACAGTTTTCACCTCCAGAGTCAAGTGACGAGTGTTTTAGGTTCTTATAAATTTATAAAGCGCTGCTTACAGCCGATTAAGGAAACTCCCTGATATGGATCGACCGTGATATACCCAAAGATGATCTAATGCCCAACTAATTAGCGGCTCGGCGCCTCTGCCGGCGCCGAGCTAACAATGGCCTGCCCTGGACTTAACACGGTCGATCCACTTACCGCAGGTGGCGCTGGAAGCAAGAGGATATCATACTAAGACGATTTGTGTAGCATACAGTTAGCTCCTATGTTCGTAGATTTCCGGTACGTCGGCTGTTTCCGCCCGGCAATTAGTACTCCTACCGGCTCAAGTGGAGCCGCACAGCAAAGATCTTATGTATCAATGTAAACACCTTCCATCTGCAAGAGTTATAGATCCTCAGGAACCTCAATCTTGCTTCTGCAGGGATTCGTGAGGATCTAGGCTCAAGGCCTCTTAGTTTTATTTCTGTGTTCCACAGCAACGATCAGTCACAGTTCATTCAATGTCTTTCAATTGCAATTCGTCTCCCGAATCTTAGTAAGTCAGAGGACTGCTGACAACGCCCGTTACACTGCGGGATTCTTTTCACACTGTTTACCTCAGTCTCTCGATCCACTATGCTTGAGACGTAGCGGATGGAGGGAGGTAGGCAGTGTGTGTTGTTATTCACTTATTAGCCCTTATCATTCGGAATACACCAGTGTGTGACATAAGTTTGACTAAAATAGTTCAAGGGTAGTGCCAGAATAGCTTGGCGCCTCTAGGCGCCAAGCCGCTATTCTGGCACCACCCTTGAACTATAGCCATTAGTCTATATAGTGTAAGTACTAGATGTAGCTTGCATATGGCAGTGTACAAATTTGAAGCTTTTAGCCTCAGTATGATATGGGATAAAGGGCTCACGATCACTGAGTAGTCACACAGTAGTCTAGTTGTCAAAAATGGCGACGAATGTGATGGAAACCCTGAGTGACGCAGATTCTCAGCCAACGACAACACAATTGGTCAAACCACTATGTGAAATGACATACATAATTGAACCCTTTGGCTGTCGGTAGCGCTTTTTGTCTAGATGATTCCCAGGCTGCAGTAGTCATCGCACAAAAGCACTACCCAATAACCAATAAAGGGTTCTAGATCAGTGGCCAGATTGAAATGGTCAGCAATCTCAACATAAAACAATTAGCTAGTGCTGCGGGACGGAACACAGTTGATTTCACATCCATTTCACTGACAGTGCTAACGGTGGGAGAGGGATCGGCCGTACTAGCGCTGGGGTAGTGTCTCATTAACTTACGGCATCGAACCACCCCGGACACCCTGGCACTGAACCGGTTAAGTTTGACTGACTGTCGTAAAATGAAAGACAATTTGCTCTCCTTCAGTCTCTGTTGTAAGTAGAAGAGTCCCACCGTCTCTCACCAGGGGCGGTAGAACTTCTAGTTGCTACTTGTTTCTACTCAATCAATCAATCAATCAATCAATCAATCAATCAATCAATCAATCAATCAATCAATCAATCAATCAATCAATCAATCAATCAATCAATCAATCAATCAACTTTATTCTTTCGAATACATGTTGCCACGTACATGAAAATTTGTTTCGCCACCTCAGGTGCAACTCGCAATCACCCAAACTCACACAACAGTTACAAACAACAAATGGACAATGGCTCGGGACGGGTGAAGCCCGTCGCCAAGGCGTCTCATGGCCGGCGCCAGCGGCCCCAACCCGACCTGAACCTCCCTAACACAAAGCAAACTAAGGACAGCCCTGTCATAGTATATCTTAAACACGTAATATAATGTTTTTAAACTTCCTGCTTGGCTGAGACTAGTTACACTTAATACGCATAAACAAAACAACTTGAATAGACGAACTTGATTATACTTCCACAGTTGCGGCTACCTGGGGGCCCGTCGCTATAAGAACAGCGCCGGCTACCACTTTACTAGACAGTCAGTCGCTCCGGCATAAACAGACACCACTAACTTAATTATAACTTAACTTAGTTTTTGGCATCCTGTCTCGGAAGACAATGGAGTATATATGCGCTTGCTGGGTCAGTCACTGGAGTGACCTCTCCAGGGCGCAAGCCTGGGCGAAGTGTATGGAGATCCTGGGGTGCCCAGTCGTCAAGATCCCCCTCTCGGCCTCGCTGATGTATCCAAAGGAATGCAAAGCAGTACGTTTGGCACCAGTTTGGCTGCAGGAGCTGCCAGAACAGTGCGTGAATACAGGCAGCTGTCTGCCTTCGGGGCTCCACTCCTGATTTGAAGGGTTTACTCCCCCACATTTGGCCGTTGGATCCAACCTGATCTCCTCCGTCCTCTAGCCGTTGGCTGTCAGAAACAGCTCATCCGCCTAGTGGTGCAATGTGAACACCACCCCCTCACGTGGTTTAGCCCACCAGCTGAGGTGGTTTGCCAGGGTGTGGCGCTTGGAGCCAGCACGTGAGAGATTAAGGAGATGGATGAGGACCAGTGATGCCCGTCCGTCCTATGTAGGACGCAGCTGCCGAACAGCAAAGGTGCTACCTCTATCCAGAGCCCCCTACACCCCAGAGCCCCCTATAACTTAACTAGTACCAGTAATATAACTTCACACCCGCTACTCATCAGTTTTGAAGCAATAATAGTAAAACTACAACATTAACGTGAAAGCAGTCCAAACTGAATTGTTTCTAAAGCGACACAGTACACACATGCACACGCTTTTAAGTGTTGTAAGAAACACAGTCACTGTGTCGGGGAGGTTTCCGTCATCACGTCACTCGGCTGGAATGTGGGGGGCCCGAAGCCTGCCGGCACTCGCTCGCTACACGCACTCACGCTACTCCTCAGGCAGTGATGTTGAGCGTGGCGTGGGACTCCTGAGATGCTTGAAAGGGGAGAAAAGCACGTTGGTTCTTTGCCACAGCATAATGCGCGCTGTTCTTCTGAGATCCGATTCAGTCCCATGGTACTGACTAACAAACTATCAGCCGGCGTGTATAAACTACCAGCATTGCACTGACGGCGGAGGAAACTACTGAGAATGCAATTAACAGCCACAGCACAACAGATTGCCAAAAGTTATCAAACAGAAACTCCATCCATGATGCAGGATTGAAAGGTCCGACATCATAACTAAACGAAGGCACAATGACTGCTCGAATACTGCGGGTGGCGACCGGCATTTCTGCCGGAGCGGGCGGCCGGGAGGTGTTGCATGGCCGCCATCTTGTCTATTCAATGGTCTACTCACATGGTTTATGAAAAAAAGGATTAAAATTTATTAACTGAAACATTGACAATCCGTTGTAAGAGCACACTGGCCGAATCACAGCCCGTCCTGGAGCAGATCGCTGTGTGTTTCGATAGTTCACCGAAACTGAGGTGCGTCCTCATCCCAGTCGGCAAAGCAACTCTTCCGTTGCACTTTTCGCCTGGGAAAGTAGTACATTGTATAGATCTTGGCTTGACTTCGCGAACGAAGATTCTATAGGGCTTGCCCACGTCGTCTGCAGGCATTTTCGTGGCTGCGGAGGCCAATCCGGGACAGGCAGGTTCGACCGCAGTGGCTGCAGGGGAAGGTCTGGTCAGGGTTCTGAGTTACGACAACTCTGTTTTTTCTTCTGAGCCGCTTGTCCTTAAGGCTAGCTCTGCGAAAGTCCTCAAAGGAGACGGCTGCCTTGTGAATGGTGGAGCGCCAGGTGTCACGGTCCGCAGCAAGCGAAGACCACTGGCGGTGGTCGATTTGGCAGGCACTAAGTGACTTCTTGAGACCGTCTTTGTATCTCTTCTTTGGTGCCCCTCTGTCTCGGTATCCAGTGGCGAGCTCGCCGAACAGAGTGATCTTGGGTAGGCGATGATCCTCCATCCTGGAGACGTGCCCCGCCCAGCGAAGCTGTGTCCGCAGCAGCAAAGCCTCGATGCTCACAGTTTCCGCCTGTTCAAGGACCTCGACGTTGGTGACATAGTCACTCCAGTGAATGCTGAGGATGGTACGCAGGCAGCGCTGGTGAAAGCGTTCGAGGAGTCGTAGTTGGCTGCGGTAGAGGGCCCAGGACTCGGAACCGTACAGCAGGGTGGTGAGGACGACAGCTCTGTACACGCTGATCTTGGTGCCTTTTTTTCAGCTGTTGATTGTGCCACACCCGCTTGAATAGTCGCCCGAAAGCACTGTTCGCTTTTGCCAGCCTGTTGTCCAGCTCCTTGTCCAGCTTGGCGTCTGACGTGATGATGCAGCCAAGGTAGGTAAACTGGTGTACAGACTTCAGTTCGGACTCGCCGATGGTGATGTGGGGAGGGCAATGCTCTTCCCTGGGTGCCGGCTGATGAAGGACCTCTGTCTTTTTCAGACTGACCTCAAGTCCAAAGAGCTGGGCAGCATCTGCGAAGCAGGACGTAATGCGCTGCAAGGCTCTCTCTGTGTGTGCAACGAGGGCAGCGTCATCAGCGAAGAGCAGCTCACGAATCAGTTGGTCTAGGGTTTTCGTGTGGGCCTGCAGTCGTCTGAGGTTGAACAGGCTGCCATCGAGACGATACCTGATGTACACTGCGTCGTCATCGTCGAGGTCCACTGTGGCCTGCTTCAACATCATGCTGAAGAAGATGGTGAAGAGGGTCGGTGCCAGCACGCAGCCTTGCTTCACGCCGTTGCGAATGGGGAATGGTTCTGAGAGGTCACTGTTTAGTCTGACCTGGCCTTGCTGGTCCTCGTGGAGTCAGTTGATCTATTGCATGATCATAAAATTAGGTGTAGCAAACCATCTAGAGCATGTATTTTTTGCTGAAGTACATTGAAGTTACTTACAGTATATGGTATGTTCCGGTGACTGAATCATGAAATAAAACATGAAATGAGACTGTCTCAAAAGGTGGTTGGTCACTACCCCCATCCTCTTTATTTGCTAAAAACATTTATCAGAAATAAAGTTATCAATTTATGGTTGTACCACATTGTATAACCAACAGTTCAATAACGTGTGTTGTCATTGTCCTACTAAGCGCGATTCTTCCTTTACTGGGATTTCCTAAACAATAAAGGCCGTTCCCACAGAGGGGTGTGCTGATATCCCCCAGATGTATGTGTCAATTTGAATATTGCAGCTATTACAACGGGGCCACTGAAAGAATTAGTAGTATATGTTATAAACCGATGATTTCCTACACAGTTTTGGGATTGGGGTTGGGCTGGATGGATGGGGAAGGTGCGCTATTTCAAGTAAAGACCATGCATGCCTGCTTCTATTATGTTTATTTCCCTTTCAGAGCCTCCGATTGCGTATAGTCTCTGACGTCATTTACTGTGACGCCAATCGGCTCACGGCAGGATATGACGTCGACCAATAATGTAACCAAGGGTGGATTTCCTGCACAATGGCACTTGCAGAAATTTTTGATCTCATTGATGGACCGATTTTTCGAAAACAAGAATGCTGCTTGTAAGTTATCAACAATTCTATCTGTTATACATGTTCATTGGTGCATCTTCTATTTCTGTGAAACGTGATAAAGGTGGCTCTGACTCAGTGGTTGCAACATCAGTTACGAGTACGATGAGCTACGACAAATCGGATATGAAGCTGACGTTTAGGCCTATTTGGTTGCCAGTGCATGTGGATATCGGCGGGTAAAAGGTCCTCTGCCGACGTTAGTCCTTGTTGTCGAGGAAGCCTACCTCATGAGTTATATGCCTCCGGCTGACAACGGCTGAGTTCGGAGCCGTTGTCAGGAGCACGTAACTCGTGTGGTAGGCTTCTTCATCCGGCCTATGTTGTGGACTGTGCACGTACGGCTCGCGTGCGCGGTAAAGCGCCTCAGCCAAGAATAGACTCCCATGAGACTCTGACTGAGAGACTGCAATGCCTCACAACAGACACTGAGACACAGGCAAAGTGCACCCTTACACCACACCATCACACAACACGACGCCATCTGCTATATGTTTACCGGCCATTTCAGTTCCAGCGCCAGCATTGGTGGATATATTACCCGGACAATCGGGCTAGTCATCACACAGAACGATGACAAGATAAGGTGAAGTACGATCAGGTACGATAACTTGGGATACACGGCCGCAAATAGTGCGAGCTCTCCGCTATGTCTAGCAGCCGGGGCGCTGGTGACTGGTGTTGAAAGAAAACAGAGATTCCCCTCCTGCCACCCGCCCCACCCCCACATCTCCCCCCAAAAAACCCAAAACAAACAACAACAACAACAACAACAACAACAACAACAAAAGAAAGAAAAAAGAGAGAAAAAAAAAAAAAGAAAAAAAAAAGAAGAAAAAAAAAAAGGCCGGCTAAGGCCTACACGTTATAGTTAGAACCTTCACAAGACAAGACAGGACAAGACAAGCCTTATAATAGGCACGAACTTGACAAGACAACGTTTTGTCACCAGTTGGTCCTACAGCCAATCACATTGACGAAATATATTTTAACAGCTACAGGGACGGAGTTGGAGGAGCGGGGATCTTGTGGGCAGAGGGCTAATTCAGTATATTCTTATCGATCAGTCATTAATTTAACACTCTCTTTGCCCGACTCTCTGCTGTCTGTTTCTATCACTACAAATGCACAGCACGCAAGAGCTGCTCATACAGCCAAGTTGCTCAATTCAAACCCCAAAAACCTCCCCTGTTCGAGAGTAGGGATTAGGGCCGATCTATTCCGACAAGTGATATTGACTCCCGTGAAGACGAGGGACCAGTTGCATGACAGAGTTTAAATCCTGCTTATGCCACTAATCAAGGCGCTCCGCTATAGCGGAGCTTTCTTCTTAGTGCCATAGGCAGGATTTAAGCTGACTCATGCAGCCGACCCCAGGTGGTCTTGAGAATCTATCCCTCTTGCGCCTGAAAGGGTTAGCTAAGCCGGAAAAGTATATTCACGTGTCGATCACTGCAGCAGGAGGCATAAATTTTCATAAGCTCCTGCGGCTGTAGGGTCTCATGAAGATCTATGCGTCGTAGCAGATGCGAGGACTGCATCTCGCTGAGGGACTGCGTAGTACTGAAATGTCGAAGGCCGTGAATTCTTGGCGTGCGTCAGTCCCGCACTGTTCGAAGATGCAGGTCCGGACGAAACAATTTGTGCTAAAGTGAACTGTGCGGTGCTGTCATCGCTGTCCGCTGGAGGTCGGTATTTTAATTTTGAGTTTGCTCCGTACGATCGCATTAACGTTATTACAGGCACTTGAAAGCGAACCAGTCTTGAGAAGCATTAGAAATGTCAATTAGCAATTGTAGCATAGGACACGCATAGATCTTAATAGATCGATCCATCCACTGTGTCTCTGGGACTGACCAGCCACGCAGTTTACCCATAGAGATGGCACCATCAACCATGAATCAATGAATCAATGAATCAATGAAACTTTATTTTACAACGGTTTAGGCATTGACATCGTCATCGACACAGCCATTTTACAAACCTGCCGTTGCTAACAACTACAAGACTAACTACAAATATACATACATATAAGTAAACATAATACTTGCAAAGAGATGACAACACTATTCACATAGACAGACATACTCATAGACTCACAGACACCCCCCACCCCACCCACCCCCCTTCACACATAGACAGAGCTAAGTAGTCCAAATGATAATTGAAAAGGATAACAGACTTAATTGGGAATAAATTGGACCCAGCATAAAAAGAAACATATAATACAAGTGGTTGAGTCATCCCTACGAGTGATCCACAAAATATTTGAAGAGACCCTTTTTAAAACAGGCTAGCGAGGAGGCGGATTTTACATGGTCTGGAAGGGCATTCCAGATAAGTGCCCCTGAGAAGGATAAGCTAGTTTTATATAGATCGATCCTTGGTTTTGGGACTATGAAAAGCTTTCTGATGTTTCCAAGCTTGGACTCAGACTTACGGAACAAAGTGGAGATGTACTCAGGTGTTTTGCGTTTCCACACTTTGAACATAAAGATTGCTTTGTTATATTTAAAATGATCTTGAAGTGGCAGGAGACCTGCTTTTGAGAGCTTTTCTTCAGTGCTAAGGTGTTGATCAGGGCAGATTATTTTGGCCGCTCGTCTGTGTAGGGAATTGAGTCTCTTTAAATGGACCTCACTACACCCATCCCATACCGATGACGCGTAATCGATATAAGAACGTATGTGAGCGTTATAAAATAGTTTACGGGTATCTGAATCAGTATAATATTTCAGTTTTGATAACATAAAGAGATTTTTGGCTACTATTTTGCATAAGGCGTCTGTATGAGCTTGCCATTTTAGCTGACTGTCGATTTTAATCCCCAGTACTCGATGTTCATTTACCTGTTCTACCTGACTACCTTTAAGTGAAAGGTTAAGTAATAGAGGCATTATCTGCTGTTTTTGGCGCGTGGCGACTACCATCGATTTCGTTTTGGCTGGATGAACAACCATAGAATTGTTTATACACCAAGCTGATACTTCATGAAGACTTTGTTGTAGGTTGTCGGAAATTACCTGTATATCTTTACTAGTAGTATGAACTGAGGTGTCGTCAGCAAAAAGGTCGCATTGTACATCTTGGCAAGTAATATGTAGAGGCAAATCATTGATAAATAAGCAAAACAGTAGAGGGCCCAGTACAGACCCTTGGGGCACACCGAAGCTTACATCTTTGAGAGAGGAGTATGAGCCATGAACAAGAACCTTTTGTTTTCTTTTAGTAAGGTAAGATGTGAAAAAAGCAACTGCGTCTCCGTTATTGAGGTATGTGTGAAGCTTAGCAGTCAGAATAGTATGGTTAATCAGATCAAAAGCATTCTTAAAATCCAGATAGACTACTCCTGTTAACTGTGACTTATTCATACCCTTGAGCCATGTGTCAACAAGGCGTGTAAGTGCTGTGTGGCATGAATGCTGCGGACGAAATCCGGATTGGAAAGGGTGGAAGAGCTTACGGTTTTCTAGGTAAGCAAGCAGGTGTTTATGAACGTGCCTTTCCAGTGGTTTGGACAAAACAGATAATAAAGAAATAGGCCGATAATTATTAGGATCAGAACGATCTTTTGTTTTTGGAAGTGGAATTACTTTGGCATATTTAAGTTCGTTAGGAAAAGTGTTATGCTGGATACAGAGATTATAAATATAAGTTAAGGATTCTACAATGTATGGGAGAGACAGTTTAAGTATTTTCGGGCTGATGTCATCAGGCCCCGAGGACTTTTTATTTGGAAGGTTACTTATAAGTAAACCCACTTCATGAACAGCTAACATAGGGATGTTGAAGGGGGCTGTGCCCATTGTTCTTTGTTGACAAAACTCAGACAGCAAATTTGAACGGTGATAAGTGTTATCCTGGCTTGGCGATATTAGAGATTTGGCAATCGAAAGAAAATGGTCATTGAATGTATCAGCAGTAAGATTAGTGGGAATGGTAGTTGCGGTACTTGGAGACCCCCTAGTAAGTGTGTTTAGAAGGCGCCATAATCGTTCAAGGCATATGGTGTTGTCAAAATTATAGTTTGGCCTCACCGCCAGGCGCAAACTATAACTTTGGAAACGCCCTTGATCTATAGTGGTCCGTCTGTCTCCTGAATCAGTAGTGATGCAGCCGTAGTCAGAGGACAGCTTCTTTGTTTCCTTCTCTGTTTCCAGTGTGTTATATTGTTTAAGCAGGAGAAGTCTGTCCCGGATACCAGGGATACCATACACCATAATAACTCAAAATAGGGCTGATCGTATCGGCAGCCTCAAAGCGGTGACCTTGCGACGTCGTGGTACCGTGTCTGAGGGAATTCAGTCGTGTGTATAGTCAAAGTGCCGGTTGAAGCCCCACACAAATTTCGATGCTCTTCACACATGAAAAGATAACGTAAAACGAGGGGGAAATGAAACAAAAAATGGGGATAAGGGGCGTAACATGGTTCCTGTTTCATATCCAAAGTTGCAAAACTCTTCAGTATTAAAAAAAAAAATATTAGGAAAAACATTAAAAAAATTTCTTCCCAACCGTCTCCATACTCTGCATTTTTTTTTCATGGACTCTTTCCCTCGTGAAACGTGAATCCCATTTTAGGGGATACGTGAATGACAAAATAAGACACCGTCAATCCGTGATGGTACCCCCCGCTCCTTTGCTTTGTCGTTTACATTTCGTATTAGTTATTCATTTCTGTTTACTATCATTCTCTCAGGGGCAAATGAATAATCATTGTGGAGATCGTGTCTGTCCATCGGGTAAATAAGATCGACTTCAAAAACGTATCCTGAGTCTTGATTGCCCCACTTAATAAATTTTCTTGGGCTTTTTATATTTATTTCTATCCACTGTAAGTGTCAGTTTTTGCTGCTTAACCCACGAATAAAGTAAATTAGCATCATAATATTGAGTACAACTAGTCGGCTGTGTTTGATCATACTTAATTGTTTTAGTTTCATCTAGAGGGTCTAGTTCACTATCTATGTAAGGATTGTTAGCTCTTGCGTATCCATGCATTGCAGGACTCATACCACCTCACAGCCCCCGTTCGAAGAAACTGTACATTTCTTCTTCATGAATTAATTTTATAAATGTCTTTAAAGTAAAAATTATTCCCAACCATAGGATGGCTTTGTGATATACCATGCAGGGTCAAGACCATCTGCAAGTAAAGCAGTTTTTCTATAGTCTTCCATTACATCAGCCAGTAAACAAATATCTGTTAATAGATATGTATCATGATAATCACCAAAATTAGTACATTTAAATACTTTCCATCCTTTTGGTGCTCTTTCGTATTCTTTATCACCAAAACCCTTTCCTTTCAATGATGAATAGAAATCTTTCCTGGGCGTTAATGATGAATTACTTAATTTAATGAGTCTACCCACTCATAAGGGTAAACTCCTTTAGAAAGTAGGTCTATATCAATGTCACCTAATATTTGTCTAGTTATTATTGCCATTAACTCATTCAGCCCGACGCACGTATTTCCCAAATTTTGGAGGCGTCATCTAACGACTATGCACCTGTTGCAGGAGATGGATCGACCATGATAATTCAAGGGTAGTGCCAGATTAGCTTGGCACCGACAGGCGCCAAGCTAATCTGGCTCTACCCTTGAATTATCATGTTCAATCTATCTCCTGCTGTAGTGCGTCAGGGCTTAATGGGTTAAGACTCCATCCAAGGAATCCAGCGACCCAGCGAAATGTTGCAGTGAATCTCTGAACTCTATCTTACCTATGGAAAAGGCTTGATACTTTTCAAATGTGTTTGCGATGCATTTTATGTTATCAAGTTTTGAGTGGTCAATCGTTTGATTAGAGGCAGTTTCCGACATTAAATGGGAGTCAAACCGGCGAAGATTGTGAAAGAATACTGGTAGCTTGAAATATTTGGATTGATTTTCCGTGCAAAATTACAACCAGTAAGGAGCTTTTTCATAACAAAAGAAACACGGAATGGGTAAGAAGATTACCAACCGTAATAAAGGCTATGAACGAAGAGGTCTTTAGTGTGACATGTATGAAACCGATAGATACAGTTTAAAAAAAAAAGTATTGCTGAAAGAGCCGCCTCTGGCAGGCCGGACATGAGACTGCTTTCAAAGCAAGCAAGGTACGTATATCAGCCTGGAGAGGCATAAAACGACGTGAAAAGACAAGCTGCTGATCCGATCTAGAGCCTTAATATACTTGACACACTGTAAAGAAAATACTTCCTACTAATCCACCTACTTATTATCTGGCTGTTTTTTTTATTTAAAAAAAGCGTGTAAAAGTTGTCTTTACAAATCAAAAGGATGTTACAGCCATTACCAGCCTTCTACGTGTACCAAGAACTACTCGTATTTTCCTTCACATAATTAGGAATAACTCACTAATCAACTTGGATAAATGCTCCTTTTATTTCAATGGATTTGAATGAAATAAGTTTGCAAGGGTACAAAAAACGCTTGCCTTTTTGGAAGCATCTTAAGTTTTCAATACTTCTCAAAAACTATGAAAATAATTGCTTTTGTTGTCAACATTAGATGTTTTAGACGCGTCACTACGGGATTTGAATTTAGACATTTTTATGTCCGTAGCGTTTTTGTCAGTTGTGTTACGTCGACAGTAAATCAGATATATATATAATGATTGCTCATTTTTTTTCTAAAAGAAATTGTGCCAGGAGTTATCTATTTTCCCTCTGCATTGACAAAGCCCCAGACGGATTTTATTATCTGTTGATTTTGACTGCTGCAATTTTCCAGAGGAAAGGGGTGCTTTTTTATGCCCTGAAATTTTCAGGTAATATTTTGACTGTAACTGTTTGGGGGTTCAGTGTTAAATGGATCAAGACTTTCATTTCGCTTTCAACGTAGGGAGTAATAATTAGTTCCTAAACTGATTTTTTTGTCAGGCGTGTTAGGGTCAGTCGTGTTACGATGAAATTCGTAACACGATTGACAGGACCGTAACACGACTGACAGTTAAGGTGTGTCACTGATTTGGCTTGTTTGATGAAGTTCCTTTTCTGTTGATACAATGCAACTAGCAACCGTTTTCATAAATTTAGTGTTTCGTAGATCACAAACTATTTCCAATGACGTCAGAACTCATTTTACTTTAGAACTCTTACTAGCAGAGAACTTGAATAGCAGTTGCAGACAAAACACTTTCAATCAGTTCCTTGCACTATGAAACGTCACAAATACTTGCGGTTACACCAGAACACACTAAATGCAGAGATATTCACTGCACGTGTGCTCAAAACGGATGCCTTGACTATGACATGCGTGATTTTTCATGAACAGCCTTGAGGTCACATGAAAGATGCAAGCGGAAGATGAAAGATGACGACGTGAGAGAGAAAACAGTCACCAACGATAAGAGATAAAACACTAAAAAATAGATTGAGGGTTTAGCAGAAGTACACATTACAAAGGAACATCAGTTTTTAGACCATTGAGAAGTTTTGCAGACTGCCCATGTATAGGAACATTGATATTGGAGGTGGCATTACTGGTGTCCCTTGATACATTGAACAGGACAACCTGACTGTTGAGTATGAAAGTTTAACAATATACCCTTTAGACATTCCAGTTACAGATGTGACATACCCTTTGTCAGTAGAAGCATATGGAAAGTGCCTGCCTGCATGTGGCAGTGTCTATGCGTTCGGCCACGATAAGAGGCCAGCAGAAATAAGAGCACCGATCATAAGTGAACTCGCTCTTCACTCTTATTAATGTCTGAATGAAGAACATTTGATAGAAGGTCTCCGTGCCAACAAACAACGCAAGCCAGGATCTGTCATATATAGCTTTGCCACGTATTCTGACGCCCTTGAACAAAGAGATAATTGAAATATTATATGAGAGGAAAGTAATGACAATAACAGAAATGAGTACCTGTATGGACATCTGACAGCCTCTGCTTTATCACTTGTGTTGCAAGTTAGAATTTCTGCCCCAAAAATGCCACATACAGATTTACAGTGGATAGAAGTAAATACAAAAAGCCCAAGAAAATTTCTCAAGTGGTTACTTAATTAAATAGACAATCAAGATACAGGATACGTTTTTGAAGTCAATGGACAAATACGACCTCCACAATGATTATCCATCAGCCCCTGAGAGAATGATAGTGAACAGAAATGAAAAACTAATACTAAACGAAAAGAAAACCAAAACAAAAAAACAAACAAACAAAACAACAACAACAACAACAAAAAACAACAACTACATATGCCATTATCGTCTGTTGAAATATTATATAGAAAAGGGGTTGGTCAGTGTCAACAAAAGTTCAAAGAGGGGTAAGATTTTACCAGGAAGCCTTAATGTTTGTATATTCGAACGTTGAATGTCGAAAGGCTGCAGCAACTGACTCGCAAAAGAACAATGTTGAATTTGGAAAAAAACTATTGAAAATAAAAGAAAACGAAGAAACAATACTCTGGTTAGAACCACTAAAGAAGCTGTCACAGAAGCCTCAAGACCTACGTTCAAATAATTTAAGAGGTTCGAACCTACGCTTGGTGCAGCTGAGTTTTCAAAGGAGTGTATACAACTTGATAAACCAACGGTCATTAAAAAGGGTCTTGATAATTCTGATGATAAGAGGCTTGGATAACAAAAACATTCAATTACGCAATAAGACACAAAGATTTATTTATTTAAAAAAAAAACTAACACAGGTTACTTCTGTTATACTGTTACAAACAGCTAGCACGCAGTGAACGCATGACCCCCAATCGATGATATTGGCCCTAATACGTTGTATGCATCACTTTTAGCTGTCTGCATTGTCGGCATAGTATGTAATGAGGTCATCAAAGTCCCCTATCAGAAAGCTGTCCTTGTGTGAGCATCAGGTGTGTAGCTAAATGTGCATAGAACGCTGTTTCTCAACGGGCTAATATTGTTTTCACTCTCCCTTGTTGTTGCAGACGACAACAAGTGTGTGGCATAGATGTATGAGACGATACATTGTGTGAGCGTGTATCCCACTGAGAAATGTAGGTGAACATGATTTTGTCAGTTTCCAATGGCGGGTCCTTTTAGGTAACATCTGTTTTTAGCCGGCTCATAAAGCCGTCGTTGGCGGGGAGAAAACAGTTTGCGTAACGGGCCAGCAGGGTCCACGACTGTCTGCATATTGGGCCTGTGCTTTACGTAATTGGCTTCTATTAAAAAAAAATATTTTATGTGTGAAAGCATCGACATTTTTGTCGGGCTTAAACCGGTGCTTTGACTATACACAATTCGTCTCATTAGCTTTGTCGGCTAAAGGACCTTTTCATCGCGTCTATATATGTTCAGCACCACAAACGCAGCTTCAGTGACTGGAAGTCTCAGTTGCAAAGCCTGACCTGTAACTCGTTAGAAGCGGCTGCCTCGGGTTTGTTTTTAATGTAAAAATGCATGCCATTGTTCACATGATTAATATCTTGTTTGACACGCATCTATCAACGCATCATTTCAACGCTTATGTTGCTGTAGGGGAGCGGGGACGGCTGAACTAACGCCGCGAACTTTCCACGTGTCCCAGGTTGGGGAGAGGTGACCATGGGGGTATGCACACCGGGTCTTTGCGGCCGCCAGGCTGCTTGGCGGACAATGAGAGGTCTGCAGGTCGCCGTACCGTGGTTGAAAGGAACTGTTCTCTGCAGCCGACCCCTGGTCGTCGTCAATATGCCCTGCTGTAGCGTCTTCCCCAAAAGGAACAAAGTCTCGCCCGCTGTAGACGGGGAAAACGTAAGTCGAATTAATATTGCCTGTTTGTGTGTGTTATGTCTAGACTGACTAGAGTACGCACGGCCCCCAAGAAAAACAAAGTATTACCGGCATGGGGCGGGAGAGGTTTAACTCGTTCGAACACCATCCAACTGCAAGAGGTATAGATCCTCATGAGCCCCCGCAGTTGCGGGGGCTCATGAGGATCTATGCCTCTTGCTGACACCACTTTGAATCCATGTTTCTGTACAGCCTGTTGATTGTTCAGTGTTAAATTAACGAAGATTGCAGAATCACAGTCTAGCTGCGCCAACTGGCACTGAACGAGTTAAGCAAAATAATATGTTTATTCTCTGTTCTGTTCTCTGACGTTTAGACTTTACAGTTTCAAAGAGACAGAGCGGCATACATACAGATCTACATCTGAGTTTTTTTTTTAATCTTGCGAACCACACGCTTAAATTGCTCTGTCTAGTTAGCATGTTTCATTCTTTGTTTTGCGGAAAATAATGCACTCACACCCTAAAGAAAATAGTCCTGACTGTATCACAAATGATTTACTCGTTTGAAAAAAATACTAAAGGGTTGGGTGGTTGGTAGGTTGTGCTCTGCTTGCTTAACCTCCCGACAGCAGCAAATACTTACATGCGCCCACTGGTACGGTTCACAGTACCGTGCATAAGAGAGATGATGCGTTTGTGCATGCTGGCCGGTTAATTTAACTCGTTGCCCACTGGGCACCGGCCTCCACGTGGCGTGGGTGGGTCCCTGACTGAGTGGGCTAGCAGAGGGATGCCATCTTTGTCCAGGATTAGGACTTGATGTCAGCAGATATGTCATGTTCAGTGACCACTATGATGGCAGAGGTCAGATGTTTTAAGATGTTTTTTTCTCAACTTAACCTATGTGTTTTTAATGATGGCTCACCTACCTACTCTATCGCAGGTTCAGGATCTAGTTCTGTTCTAGACCTCACTGTGTGTGATCCTTCTGTCATGCTGGACTTTGACTGGAAGGTTCACGACGACCTGTGTGGTAGTGACCACTTCCCAGTAGTCCTGTCATCGGTCAGCTGTGGGGAGGATCCGCCGGTGGGGCGCTGGAATCTCAAGAAAGCTAACTGGCCTCTGTTCGCCTCCCTCTGTCAGTCTCGTATTACAGAGGAGGTGGTCATGTCAGCTGAAGAACCTGTTTCTTCTTTTACTACTATTTTGTTGGACGTAGCGGTCGAAACCATCCCTAAAACTTCCGCATCAGTCCCTCGGAAGCCGAGAGTACCATGGTTCAATGAAGAGTGCCGCTAGGCCCAAAAAGCGCAAAATCTGCTCAGCGACGTGCTTTCCGTAATCCGTCTCAAGTGAATATTTTAACTTTTAAAAGACAGAGGGCGAAAGCCCGTTACATTTTTAAACGTGAACGCCATGCGTCCTGGAGACGCTTCGTCTCATCTTTAACTTCTCGGACTCCATCCCAGAAAGTCTGGAAGGCTGTTCGAAGAATTAGGGGCAGGGGTGGCTCGGCTTCTGTCGGCCATCTTAGAGATGGTGCCAGCTTGGTCACAGATAAAAAAAGCTGTGGCCAATTTGCTTGCCTCCACCATTGCCCACAATTCTTCAACAGAGCATTATTCACCCAGAGAGAGAAGGAGAAGCGAGAGTCTCGTATTTGTTATTTTAAGTCCGATAACTCAGAAGACTATAATTCCCCTTTTACATTATCAGAATTGCAGCAAGCCTTGCAGAAATGTAATGACTCTGCTGCTGGCCTAGATACCATCCACTATCAATTCCTAACGCATCTGCCTGAGAGGTCACTCCTTGTACTTCTCAAGGCCTTTAGCCATATATGGAGAATTGGTCATTTTTTTCCTCCGTCTTGGCACCAGGCTGTGGTTGTACCGATCCCCAAGCCGGGTAAGGATCCTTCCGACACTACCGGCCTATCGCTTTGACATCATGTTTATGTAAAACTATGGAGCGCCTGGTCAACGCCCGCCTGGTGTGGCATCTTGAGTCACAGGGTCTCCTCACAGACCTCCAGTGTGGTTTCCGGCGCTTCCGTAGTACAACTGACCATTTAGTCAGCGTTGAATCATTTATTTGAGATGCTTTTGTCAACAAGCAGCATGTCTATGCAATTTTCTTCGATCTTGAGATGGCATATGACACTACCTGGAAGTATGGAATAATGTCTGACTTGTTGGACATGTGTTTTAAAGGGCACCTGCCCGTTTTTATTCACAATTGTTTTTACTAACCGGTCGTTCCATGTCTGTGTGGGCTCCACCCTCTCCGACTCTTTTGAACAGGAGATGGGTGTCCCGCAGGGCAGCATTCTATAACCTGTTTTATTTAGTATTAAAATTAATAACATTGTAACGGCCGTCAAGGATGATTCTGAATGCTCTTTGTTTGTTGACGACTTTGCTTTGTGCACGCGTGGTCGAGGACTTGCGTACCCTTGAGAGGCGCTTGCAGCTGTGCGTTGATCGCATCCAGGGATGGGTGTCTCTCAATGGATTTAGGTTCTCGCCCTCCAAGGCAGTCTGTGTGCATTTTACTAACCAGACGATTTTTTTTTCTCTCCAGAACCTAGCCTGAGCATTGCTGGAGTGGCAATGAAGGTGGCCGAGGAGGCAAAGTTTCTGGGGGTCATCTTTGACAAAAGACTTACCTTCCGCAACCATATTAATTACCTCAGAACCTCTTGTCAGAAGGCTCTCGACGTTCTTCGTGTCGTTGGTCGTACTGACTGGGGTGCGGACCGTACTGTCTTACTTTGACTGTACCGGGCCCTTGTTCGATCCAAACTGGATTACGGCTCTGTGGTGTATGGCTCAGCTTCCAAGTCTGTGTTACAGCGTCTGAACACAATTCACCATCAAGGTCTGCGGATATGTCTTGGGGCCTTCAGGACGTCTCCAGTTCCTAGTCTGTATGCCGAGGCAGGGTAGCCTTCTCTCAAGCCCCGCCGCATCCGCCTCATGCTCAGCCACGTTCTGAAACTGAAGGCCCATCCAGACAATCCTGCCTATGATTGTGTTTTTAAACCATCGTTTGCAGAGATTTACGATACCCATCCGGGAGCTGTCCGTCCACTTTCTTTCCGTGTCCGACCTCATCTGCAGGCGGCCGGATTGGACCTGGACAGAGTTTTGGAATCCCTGCAACACATCACTCCACCCTGGCTCTTACCAGTTCCTGACATCTTGCTGGACTTGACTGCCCACAAGAAAGACTCTACTCCACCAGCCATATACCAACAGAGCCTCAATGAACTCCTTTCAATTTTTCCTGGCTATTGTCGTATCTATACGGATGGGTCTAAGTCTGAGGATGGGAGAGTGGCTGCGGCCGCAGTGTCCTCTCGCCATCCTAGACGCCCATTTAAGCACCGCCTCACAGACCACTCATCTATATTTAGTGCAGAACTGCAGGCGGTTCTGCTGGCACTTAGGCATGCTTATCGATCTAGAGAAAGAAACTTCCTGATTCTGTCTGACTCTCTTTCTATCCTGCAGGCCCTTCAGGGCACGGGAAATGACCACCCACTGCTGGTGCAGATCAGAGAGCTCTACGCAGACTTGATGAAAGAATATTATGACATCATTTTTATTTGGGTCCCAGGGCATGTGGGCATAGAAGGCAACAGAATCGCAGATTCTGCTGCCAACGATGCCCGCAACGACCCTGTCCCTGACACACAGACTGTTTATAGTGATTTTAGACATATGGTTAGTGCGTACATAGCCCATGAGTGGCAGTCCGAGTGGGACAAAGAGGAAGCTAACAAGCTGCATGAAGCCCTTCCTAAGTTGTCCGACTGTCTACCTTATCGCTGCGGCAGCCGTCGTGAGGAGACTGTCCTTGCTCGGCTCCACATCGGGCACACGTATGTTACGCACTCTTATTTACTAAAACAGGAGGAGCATCCATGGTGTTATGCCTGCGATGAGCAGTACTCTGTTCAACACTTTTTGCTGTCTTGTGCTGATCTAATCGACACAAGGTATAAACATTTCACAGCAGACTCCTTGAAGGTTTTGTTCCGGGATGTGCCCCCGGACAAGATCTTCAGTTTTCTGAGAGAGTGCCATATTTTTAGTAAGATTTGAGCATTTATATACTATGATGTTTCTATTATTTTGACCTTTTTGAGAGTCTGTCGACGTTTTCTTTAAAGACCTGTGCGACATTTTAGCCTGACATATGTACATATTTTTAAGGTATATTTACATCATGTCTTAAGACCTTTTTTTATAATCTGGCTGACCAGATTTTTACCCATCCCGCCGTGAGATGGCCTTGGTTGCCTGCTCGGCGTTAAACCCAAATAACTAACTAACTAACTAACTAATTTAACTCGTTGTCAGAATCAAGTGCCACATTGTCCCTTTTATTTTGGGCAGACTGGCAACAAGAGGAGAGACTCGACATCATATTCGCACTCGCAGGATACACTCGACATCGGCCGAATAACAAAGCACTCCTTCGGTTCATTCGAACTGCTCACCTCACTGGATGTCAGCAGTGACGCCAAGAATTACTCAGAAAGTGACGCCACTAAAGGAAATAGCCTTGAAAAAAGTAAAGTCATCAAAGAAATTGACGTAGTAATAGGAGCAGCTGTAACCGACAGTACAGTTGTGACTAAGAGCGACGTCAAAGAAAAGCCAAAAGTCTCCAGGGAGAGTGATGTCATGAGGCAGCGTGAAGTCATCGCCGAGAGTGAGGTCAGCAGTGTTAAGAAGCGCCCCTTGGTGATCCTGATCCCGTGGCTAAACGCGCGCCAGAGCACGGTGTACAAGTACAGCAGCCTGTACCTGGGGCACGGCATCGACGTGCTGACCATGAAGGTGACTCCCATGCAGATCATCAGGCCGCTCCAGACCAAGAAGGTCGTGGGCGAGTTGCTGGAATTGCTTCAGGTAAAGCACTGAGATATGAAATCTGTTTCTGATTTTCAACAACGTGCCTTTCGCATCATTTATCTCCCGAAATATCCCATGCGCGGGCCAACTAAGGCTGACGTCGGCCTGGTCTTTTTTGTTATTAGTAAATTTATGGGTCACAGGTACGCGATATGCTAAGGATTACCTGTACGTCTACCTCATTCTCTGCGTTCTTGGCGGTGATTACGACTCAAACTTTATACGTTAAATCCTTATCTGCTGGGGCAAGACGCACGCTACCCATCTCCAAGAGACATAAATCCTCATGAGCCCCCACAGTCGCTGGGGCACTTGAAGATTTATTTCTCTTGTTGGTCCTGCGTTCTTTGCGCGCACGTTTTCGTCCCATTTAATGTGTGTTCTTCATGCGAATGTCGGTCAGTGTGCAGTGGTTTCAGACGCGAAATCCGCGTCCACTGACAGTCAAGAGGTTGAAATCTTTTGAATGTGTTCGCAGGACAAAAACAGCCCCATGGCCGAGAGACCGCTGCTCATTCATGGGTTTTCCATTGGGGCCTTCGTGTGGGGTCAGCTGCTTGTGGAGATGGATCGACTTAAGCGCAGCGTCAGTGACCTCGACCACCGACTGTCCAGACACCGGGTTCCCATGAGTGATATCACAGGCTCCGAGCCGGATCTGAGGTCCAAGGGCGCCGTATCTCCCGCCCCGAACACGATAGAGCTTGCGGGCGCAGACTGGACGACGGTAGACTTGGAGTAAGTGAGATTCCCCCCCCCCCCCCCCCACACGTCATCTATTCAGTTACTTCTTGTCTCATTGTTAAAGATGAGTGCAAGCAGTCCATTTTGTCTGTGTGTCTATTCAAGCAGCACATTTGAGCTGACCGTGGTGCCATTTTTATGTTTCAATGTTGGTGTTTCATTGACATCTATTTTTTCTTTTATGTCAGTGGGAATATTCTGTACGGACGAGCAAAGGACATGCAACATTTTTGGAATCATTGGAAACACTAAAATGTCGCATTTGTTTTGCTTGTCAGTATATTTTGTTTCGTCTATTGCACTGATTCTTTCTCAGAATTTTGTTATGTTTCGGTTTTATTAAACATTGTTGCAGAAGAGAAATGTACA
This sequence comes from Semisulcospira habei, assembly GCA_036245525.1. Classification (NCBI taxonomy): domain Eukaryota; kingdom Metazoa; phylum Mollusca; class Gastropoda; family Semisulcospiridae; genus Semisulcospira; species Semisulcospira habei. The sequence continues at coordinate 300,550,564 of BTPG01000002.1, forward strand.
TTAAAGCATGTGTATGGGATTCCTTTCTTTGTAATGATGACATGTAATACTGCATTCTTTTTTAATGTTGCATCGTCATCTCGTTGGATCTGTGCTATATGGTACTGGAAGCAGTGACGTAATGGTAACTGTTAGTTATATGCACACGTGCATTGCATTTTAATAATCATATGATAAAGAATAAACGTAAATAACCTACATGTTGTATTATGATAACGTTAACACCAAGAGCATCCTTATGTCCATCAGCGAGCCACCAATGGAGGGTATTGTTGGTACTGGCGCTAATGATCCCACTCAGCCGACAAAGACAGAATCCCAAGCGGTGAAGGCCCCAAATACGAAACCCCAAGCGGAGAAGGTCGATGCGAAGAGCAGCAGTAACGGGATATTCACGAAGGGCCAAACAAAGGACGATCCCAGCACGAAATCTCAAGTGGACAAGGTCGACCCAAAGAGCATTGGGGACGTGGCTGACACGAAATCCCAAGCGAAAAAAGTTCCGAATTCGAAGGACAATGAGGAGAAGGACAAGGTGTACCGGACGAGCAGTAGGGACGAGACGGATGACGGTATTAGTCTGAGATCGACGGACATCCAGAGTCGGTTTGTTGGCGTAGTGATGGACAGCCCCACTCCGTACGAGAACATTCTGGAAGGAATTCCCAACAGGTCAGTCCCACTTTATTTTACTTATAGTACAGCCGCACCGACCAGCATGCATTGTAGAATCTTCTACTCTGGTACATATAATATCCTTTGTTAACCCTGTGAGTGTCGGTAACGAAATCATCGAGGCTAAAAACGCTACCGACACGCAAAGGGTTAAATAAAGAAAGGGGGCCAGCTATTTGTACGTCTTTTTGTCTACCGTATTGAAAATACAGTAGACTTTAGGATGGGGCTGGTCGGAGCGCATTCCGTAAAATGCAAAGGTCATAACAGGCGGGCGGGGCTCATGGTCTGGCAATAAATAACAAGATAAAAAAATGGCTTCACGTCTAGCCACTCTAACCTTGCTTTTGAACGTCGTTTTGGCGCAAAGCTCCGTATGTGCATGTGTGTGTGAGTGTGTGTGTGTGTGCGCGCGCGTGCGTATGTAATAAACACGAGAATCTCTGTTATTTCTGTACGCACAAGCTTGAAACTTGGCGAAATACTTTATTCAAGATAGCCTCCGAACATATTGGATGTCTCATTGAAGACATAAAAGACCGTTTATAGTCGGTTGACCCAGATTAGAGTCCGCAATTTTGATTATATGCACTTGAAACTTTGGATATGGCTAGTTTGTAGAAAGACATTGGATGTGTTCGTTAGCCAGCTTTGTACCTCTTCCACTTTTTCGAAAATAAAAGTTCAATGTGGGAAAAAATGTCAGAAGTAAGACTCCTTAATTTTATCAGAAGAATCAAACACTGACGGCGACGTAAAAGCAGCAAACGCGCCAGTGTTTTATACAATGTTCCTATTTGAAGCAAATCACCAGCAGTCAGTGTTTTACATGTGTATGAGCTGGCGCAATGTTCTCCTTCATTTAGGAAGACTATTTTTGTATGATATTTGCGAACGTATTGTGGAAAAGGTAAAATATGCATGCAAGCTCTTACAGAAGAGGCTTTGTGGGCATGGGCCATTCCACCTTATTCTTCAAAATGGCTGTGGCTACGCCAGCCTATAGAACGTATAACCGGTAGGAAGCGCCATGTGTCTGCCGTTTGTGTTTGTGTGTGCCTTTTCCGTGCGGATCAGGCGAGGTGGTGGGGTGGGGGGGGGGGGGGGGGGTGAGGGTGTGTGTGTGTGTGAGATTACTTGAAGGGATATATTGAATGAGTTCGTAATCCAGCGTTGTACCTCTTCAACTTTTTCAAAATAATTAATTCATTTTTGCAAGTTTTGGAGCCACTATTTACTCCCATCAATCAGTCAGTCTTGGAAGAAGCTGTGTGGAACAGAACAGTCAGCTCTGGAAGAGCCTTCGGATTAGTGACATTAAACATCGTCACAGTGTACACGGCGTCTTGAGACCAGCGATGTCATGACGTGAAGCTTATAGTGACGTTATTTTGCTGCTCGTTCTATTCTTCTTCTTCAGAATTCCTGTCGCTACTCCAGCCCACAGAGCGTACTAATGGCGGGAAGCGCCGTGTGTCAGTCGTTATTTGTTTGCGCCGGCGTGTGTGTTGATCAGAGGTTGGCTTAGAGATGAAGGAAATGGATGAGAAGGATAAGCTTTAAAATATGAACAACTCTGAATGTTCCTAAAAGAAAAACGCACGTGAGCTCCAAACAATACTGTAGACTTTGGGATGAAATCCTCATCTTGTTTTCAGCTGGGCGTTTATCTAATGATCCCGAAGCTGCCTTGCTTTTACGTTACAAACATGTTGATCCTTTGGTACAAGTTGACACTTCTAACCTAAAAATCATTTGTTTATCGCCGAATGTTCACTTAACAAATCTTACAGAACGGATTTTGATTAGTATTGCGTGATAATTTTGTAGGCCTTAGAATCAGAATGCGTTTCAGTCGATTCGTATAAAATGTATCTTCTTTGTGTGCTTAATAACTTAGAAACAAACATCGCCTTCTTTTAGTATCGATGAATTACTAACGAATTTTGCTGTTTCTGATTCCGACAGCATCAGCGATAACAATGTGGTCAAGGCGGCCATTCGGAATATCTTTGCAACATACATGCGGACCTTCCCCTCCTCTGTTACTACGCACTACATTCAGGGCGCGGAGGCAGCAGAAAACAACGTAGCAGGTCTGCCCACTCTCATGCTGTATTCCTCCGCCGACCGCATCGTATCCTCTACCAAGCTGGACGAGGTTGTAGCAGGGTGGCAGAAAAAGGGAGTGTTTGTGCGCAGCCGGAAATGGGCGGATACACCACACGTGGGCCACTTCCGATTGTACCCGCAAGAATACGGCAAGGAGTTGCAGGCCTTTCTGGAACATTTACAGCTGACCAAGTCTAAACTCTGACAGCAATTGTGAGGCGTTGAGCACCATAACCCTTTCGAGACGCGCCGCATCCGGATATACGGCTATTTGTCGCGTATTCGTATGCGATACGTCTCAAACGAGTGAACCCATTGATCCCCGAGGTCGAAATTTACAACTGACTTAAAATAACACAGTCCTGTGTCTCTAATGCTGTGAGGACGTGTAGCAAGGTACAAACTAACAATCCCAGACTTGAAAGATGTGATCAGAAGACTTCATTACAGTACAAGAGGAACACCGACCATGGTAGTTCAAGGGTGATGTCAGAATAGCTCGGCGCCTCTACACGGTACAACATACAGCTGTAGCCGGACTGCGTCTTCAAGTTTATTGCCAAAGAATGAGCACTAAGCTGAATGTAATGATATGAACCTTTCCTTCCTACAGTATGTTAGCGGTTACGAGTGTTGCACGCTATCGGCGGTAACGTGCAGCTACGGTTGAAGTAAAATGGTTTAGGACCACGACAGTCGGACCATCTTTCAAGAACAGTGCAACGATGTACATTTCATATACACTCTGTAGCTGGCAATGTGGTCTCAGTGCTTATGCTGCGATTTTAGGGTTGTGACGCTGGTGTGATAACTACACCCGGGAGCTTGACAAAGGCTTCTTTCTAGCAATCCATTCTGTTATTATTGTTCTTCACATTTGAGCTTTGTGAACCAGATTTATTTCTCAGGACATTTTCATTGTTCTCTTACTCAGTGCATTTTATTATTTTCTTCTCCAAAACTTTGCACGAGATAACGCTGGAGGATTTATAATACTGTCAGTCTGTTTTAGCAAGGTCTCTTGCATATTTGCCCATGAGTCAAAACCGCCTTGAGCGCGCAGCCCCCGGTACTGTAAACATTACCAGTGGCTGCACCGGCACGCACAAGATTAAATCCAGTAAGCTGGTATTTGAGAATGCGGTCGAATACAACAGATCTCTGCTGTGGCAGAGTTGTTATTTATCAATTGTTTTCTTAGAATTGTTTTCAGCATTTTCACAGCTCAAAGTGCTTGGAATAGATAGAATTGTAATGATTAGAAAGGATAAATTCGTAATCAAGATTTTGATTTTGTAATGAAACTCACGTTTGAGAATATTATCTTTGTCAGCACGACTATTACACAATTGCAACACGATTTTTTAATGTCAGTTATGAATATTATGCCAGACATTTGAAGACTGGCTGTCTTCTCAAACTGCGATTGATACTGAATGTGCGTGTGTGCGGCATGTATGCGTATGTGTGTGCGTTACTTTCTTTCTACTCGGATAGGTGCAAACCGTAGCCGACTAGCGAAGACCGACGCGCGGCGCAAAACGTGAGTGCTCCGAATAAAATTGTATCGACTTAGTTATTTGGGTTTAACACATGCACACTGGAGTAACAGTTTCAACAGTACTTTATTCTCACGATGCAATCTCAGCACAATGCATCCACAAATGCATTCACACTTTAATACGCTGTCTCATACAATGCATCAGCAGTTTTGATACACTGTGTCTCCCATACATAAACGAGACCAAAGGGGTTGACTGCTAGTGCTTGTAATTTAGAAGAAACGACCAAGTAAGTAGGAAAAAGCACTGTCAGGGGAGGGAATTGTGCATTATATCGACCAATGATCATGGATCTACTTCAGTCAAAGCACAAACAAAGGATGGGAAAGAGGGGTGCGCTAAGTAAGTGACTGGAAGCAATGCATATGGAACGGAGTCCGAAATAGCTCAGGCGGTTAAGCGTCGGTGCAGGAGAGCGAAGGGAATCGCCGGGTCGTGGGTTCGAATCCCCGTCCCGGCCCCGGTAGCTGGACTCGCAATCCAGGGGAAAAAGACGGGCTTGTTCCATAGCATGTCCGTTGAAAGGTCCTGGTAAATCAAAGTGGCACAAGTGGAGCGCGCCTGAGTTGATCAGTGTTCAGGTCATACTCCATAGGCAATAGATTTCCCGCCGGTCAGGGCCGTCCATTATCACTTCGGTGCCGTGGACGTTAAACCCTGAACTAACCAACCAACCAGCATATGGAAGCACTGGCAGTCAACCCTTTGGTCTCGTTTATTTATACAATTTCGACTGCATCCCCTTCCCCCTTTTTAGTAGGTTCTCTCTTAGGATGCATGGAAATTTAGTTCTAGGTGGAGGCATGGAATGTATGCCCCTGCAGAAACCACTGTAAAATGTGGTCTTCTTTGCAGGTAGGTAGAAGTTCCTTCTGTTCCTCTAGTGTTGCCGATGGTGTGCTTAAGAGGTCGTCTGGACCGAAACAGCTGTCCAAACCGGCTAAATATATGGACCTACTTGGGGAACCTAGATCTAAATTTCTATGCACCAAGAGGCTGGAAATCCAGTGGATAAGTGATACGCATATGCATTGCATCCGTCTTTCCCATCCTTTTTCTTGAGCGCTTTGACCAAAGTAGATCTATGATCATTATAGTTCAAGGGTGGTGCCAGAATAGCTTGGCGCCCTTAGGCGCCAAGCTATTCTGGCACCACCCTTGAACTATCAGGCAATTACCTAGCGCACCCGTCTTTTCCATCCTTTTTATTGAGCGCTTTGACCAAAGTAGATCTATGATCATTGGTCGATATGATGCACAATTCTCTCCCCTGACAGTGCTTTTCCTACTTATTTGGTAGTTTCTTCTAAATTACAAGCACTGGCAGTCAACCCTTTTGATCTCGTTTGTTGTATGATTGCCCCGACAGGTGACAAATTCCTCCTGATACAACCATAGATTTGCGTGTGCCCCTGCAAAGGCTTTCAATACATATGTGTCAGTGTGTTATTCTTGATGGTATTGTATCAGCTCCAAGCCCCCTTGTGTACGGAGTTCCTCAGGGTTCCGTCCTGGGACCCGTCTTATTTACATTATACTCCCAGCCTCTGTCAGACGTTATTTCTGCTCATGAGTGTGACTTCCACAAATACGCTGATGACACAGAGCTGTCAAAGGGCGCACCTCCTGATGAGTTTTCTTCAGTTCTGTCAGGCATTGAAACTTGCATAGACGACGTTTTAACGTGGATGAATAGTAACAAGCTGATGTTGAATGCTGACAAAACTGAAGTAATTCCTGTTGGTGCTCCCTCCCGGCTCCGACTTGTAAACAGTGCTTCTGTCAACATTGCTGGCAGCATCATTCCCTTCAAAACATCAGTTAGATATCTTGGTGTCAAGATAGATCAGACACTGGCCATGCACGATCAAATCAGCAGTGTTTGTCGAGCCTCATTCCTGGAGCTCAGACGCATTGCATCTATCCAGCCTTATCTCTCTGAACGCGCTTCGGCTAGACTAGTCACTGCGCTGGTAACTTCCCGCCTTGACTATTGTAATTCCATCTATTCAGGTCTGCCCATGGAACAGGTATGTCGGTTGCAAAGGGTTCAGAACAGCGCTGCACGGCTTGTTCTAAATAAGCGTAAACGCGACCACGTGACACCCATGCTTAAAGAACTCCACTGGCTGCCGGTAAAGTTTCGATGCCAGTACAAGATGGCAACTCTGGCATACCGTCACTTTGACGGGACTTTACCGGCTTACCTTTCTGCTTCACTCTGCACATACCAGCCTTCACGTTCTCTGCGGTCCTCCAGTGAGAAACGTTTGAAGGCTCCGAAGCGTAACTTGAAAACTGTTGGTGAACGCTCATTCAGCTTCATTGCACCTTCAGTTTGGAACTCGCTGCCTGTCAGTCTTCGAAATCTCTCTACTATCCCTCAGTTTAAGGCTCAGTTGAAAACTCACTTCTTCCAGCTTGCTTTTCCTCTGTCGTAGATCCGTGGTCCTGTTGTATTTATTTGTAATGTTATTGTATTCGTCTATGTCATGTTTGACTGCGTGTGTTAGCGCAATGAGTTTTTGCCACAAAAAGATTTTGCGCTATACAAGAACCATTCATTATTATATGCAAGAGGCGTTGATTCTGTTGATTCCTTTCAGCGATACCCGGTACGCGAAGGGATGTCGGGCCGAAGTAGACCGCAGTGGGCCCGCGCACACTGCGGCCGACTTCGGTCAGACATTCCTTTGCGTAATGGGTAGGCGGTCGTGAAATAAATTATTTGAATCTTGAATGTTGAAAAAAATCCATGGTTTTGCCTCCGTGCGTTTTTGCTGCCACACTACACTGAACCAAATTCGTCTTGTAAATGAAACTCTTCTGCGAAAAGCCATCTGTTTGTCATGAGCCTGGATTGAAGCGTCCCCCAGAAGACCTCTGAGTTAGTCCACATGTCACAGTCAGTACTGCCCGAGGAAAGTCTTTGAACCCTTTTTCCACCTTAAGCGGCGTTCGCTGCCAAATTGCATTGACGCATCTTTCACAGAACGTCACGTCTGCATGAGTTGTACGAGAGCTATTCTGCCCTAAGAAGGGAATAAGACAGGAAGTCCGTTTTTTTGTTTTTGTTTGTTTGTAAAAAGCGAGATTTGTATTGCAGTACAACGAAAATCTCCTTTCTTTAATTGACTTGCTGCCTGTTGACTTCACAGAGCAGTATTCCTCGTGGAAACTTGCTTTTAACCTCAGCGGACACAAAGTATGTCTTTGAAACCATGACAAAGGCAACGCCATATATAGTAACACCATGCATAAGCCGCCTGCAGAGAGCAGCACGTTACCCAGCTGCTTACTAGATGTACCTTTTGATTACTTTTGAAACATTTTCATGAGCCCTTAACTCGTTCTACCCCAACACCGAAATCCCCAAATGTTGCCGTTGTCCTCAGAAGACTGCTTTGCAGTGCAGGACGCAGATCGACCATGATAGTTCAAGGGTGATGCCAGAATAGCTTGGCGCCCATAGGCGCCAAGCTATTCTGGCATCACCCTTGAACTATCATGGTCGATCAATATCTTGCTGTGGTGTGTCTGGGTTAGAATGAGTTAAACACGAAAAGTTTCCATTGACTGCGCAGCTTAGGCAGCTGGGTCTTGTGCTGCTCTTTGCCTCTTTGCATGGAACATTATAGACATGAACATGGTGCCCGCGGGACAAAAATATATGTACGCTTTCCATTCGTGCCCGTAGCCAAACTTCTTTAAAGCATCTCCAAAGTGTTTGAAATCATGACAAAGCCAGCGTCCAAAACCAGCCCCAGGCGTCAAAGGTACACCTACATAAGTAGCACCAGCAGGGAAGACCTTCTTGAACTCCCGTATCTGCGGGAGCTCATGAGATTCTTTGCCTCCTGCCGGTAATGCGGGTTCTTATTTTCCCCTTAACCCCTTCTCTGCCAGTGATCATGAATTTCGCGTCTGAAACGACTGAACACTGGCCGAAATTCGCGTGAAGAACGCAGAATTAAATGAGGCAAAAATAGGCATGAAGAACACAGGACTAACAAGAGACCATATAATCAATGAATCTTTATTTTACAACGGTGAAGATATTAACACAGTCAGTGACTATATAATAATAATAATAATACATAGTTTTTATATAGCGCCCTTCCCCACGAACAGCAAGCTCGGAGCGCTTTACAGCACATAAAATATAAAAAATAAAAATTAAAAAGGAGAAAAATTAGAACGCACTCACTCTTTAAATAAACATCTGCTCGCACCATGTAGGCGCATTCCTAACACGTAACACACACACACACACACACACACACACACACACACACACACACACACACACACACACACACACACACGCGCGCGCGCGCGCGCACACACACACACACACACACACACACACACACACACACACACACACACACACACACAGCCTATCTACATGGGGAAACAACCAACATTTCCAGGCAGCACATCCAGACTAAGCTAATCTTGATATGCTACCTGGAAAAGATGGGTCTTCAAATTTGTTTTGAAGGTCAACAGGGTAGGGGAAAGACGGACATGCAGTGGAAGTGAGTTCCAGACGTGAGGGGCCTGATAACTGAAAGAACGGGCACCAGCAGTTTTTAGGCTGACTCTGGGCTGAACGAGCAGTTTTTGTGAGCTTGAGCGTAGACTTCTACTAGGATTGTGTGATGCAAGGGAAGAAGACAGATATGCAGGAAGCGTATTGTCATAGTGTTTGTATGCCAAAGTGGCCAGCTTGTACTCTATTCTCTGTTTGACAGGTAGCCAGTGGAGATGCTTTAGCAGTGGTGTGACATGATCAGTGCGTTTTTTGCGAAGGTCTAACCGGGCTGCATTATTCTGGATACGCTGAATGCGAGTGAGTTGATCAGATGAGATACCAGCAAGGAGGGAATTACAGTAATCTGGACGGGACAGAATGCGAGAGCATACGAGCTGGGCAGTAGCCTTTTCTGTCAAAAAGCGTCTGATCATGCCTATTCTGCGGAGCTCCAGGTAGGCAGTGCGGCAAAGATGGCTAACCTGTTTTTCCATCGATAAACTTGAATCCAGGAATACACCCAGATTTTTTTACATCGGATTTGAAAGAAATGTCTTGGCCACCTATGGAAATATGATCACTGCTGGAGGCGGATGTTCTAGCTCGAGTACCAACAAGCATGCTCTCTGTTTTGTCATCATTTAACTTGTCTGTTGCAAGTCATCCAGTCTTTGACTTCAACTATACACTTCTCCACATCGGAGACAATGGTCTGCAGTTTACCAGGATGGTCAGACTTAGAGACCTGAGTGTCATCAGCATACTTGTGATACTCACAGCTATTCTGGCTGATGATTCGGGAAACTGGTTTAGTGTACAGAGAGAACAGCAGAGGACCCAAAACTGACCCCTGTGGGACACCATACTTCAAAAGCACAGGCTGAGACATGATCCCATTCACACATACAGACTGATATCTTTCAGAAAGGTAAGACCTGAGCCATGAAAGCGCTGGACCAGAAATACCAAAAGACACGCGTAGGCGTTCTAAAAGAATCCCATGATCCAGCGTGTCAAACGCCGCAGACAGGTCTAATAATGATAGCAAAGAGACATGTCCGACGTCAGCATGTGTAAGCAGGCTATTGGTAATGTGAAGCAATGCTGTCTCAGTACTGTGATTTCTTCGATATGCAGACTGATACAGTTCAAGTAAATCATTACTACTGAGATGTGACATGAGCTGACTCAGCACAACTTTCTCCAGAATCTTGGAAAGAAAGGGAAGATTAGACACTGGTCTATAATTGTTCAGCAAGTTTGCATCCATCCCTGCCTTCTTCAACAATGGAATTACCACAGCCTGCTTAAAATGCCGAGGCACAGACCCTGATTCCAGAGACAAGTTAATAATTCTGGTTATCACACTGACAAGCTCATCAGGGCATAGCTTGAGTATAGAGGTGGGAATGCGGTCAAGGGAACAAGATTTGGTGGGTGAGGAGATAATTAGTTTCTTTACAGTCTCCTCTGTGACAGCGGTGAACGCATGTAACACAGGCCCGTCATATGGTATATAGGACACAGCATCAGAACAGTTGTCCAGTTCCTGACGGATCGTGCTTATCTTAGAATCAAAATACTGACAAAACTTATCAGATAAATCATTCATAGGAATGGTATTCGGGAGTACAGGTTCATTTTTCTTTCCAAGAAGTTCATTTGTAAGGCCAAACAGCTGACGACTAGATATGCAGTCTTCAAGTTTGGCACAAACAAAGACTTTTTTAGCTGCACGCTGTGAGGACTTGAGTGCAGCACGCTGCTTCACAAACATTTCTCTATGTACTGTAAGACCACTACACCTCCACAGTCTCTCAGTGCTTCGAAGCTCGCGCTTGGCATCTTTCAGCTCTTTCGTTAGCCATCATCATCTTTCGTACCTGCCGTTGCTAAAACTACGACTAACTAAGTACAAAATATACATAAAACAGGGACGTCAAAGCACAGTGATACAAAATATACAGTCCACTAAATACAAACACACGCATGCACGCACAAACGCACACACGCGTGCGCGCGTGCGCACACACACACATGCATACATACACGCGCACATACACATGACAGAATATACACGTACATTCGTGTATCTACGTTTAACTAGATATTATTATTTGAGGGATGTCAGGTATCTATAAAGACATGTCTTGAAACGAGATAATGTCGGAATGGCTTTAACGTGATGTGGGAGTGAGTTCCACAGTATGGAACCCGCAAATGACAAAGTGGATTTAAATAAATCTATTCGGGGTTTCGGAAAAATATAAAAACCCCTGAATCTGATTTTTTTTAACAGATCTATTAAATTTTCTGGAGCGTTATGTGTTATCATCTCTCTTATGAGTTTTCGTTGACGTCATTTTTACTTTTTCCCCACTTTTGTTCTTCCTTTTCTTTTATTTTACGTCACCTCCTTCAGTTGCCACATTTCCTTCTGCAAATGAAGATACTGAGTAGCGGCTGATCTCTCTGTTTGTTTGTCTATTTTGACAAAGGGTATTTACCCGAAATATTAATAAATTGTGTTGTACCCGTCTTTCTAAGCGTGTTTCTTTCTCCGTTGGGTACTTCTCTGGAGCTTTATGGTTTCACACTTTAAACATCAGTACCCCTTTGTTAAATTTAAAGTGATTTTGAAGGGGTAGGAATCCAGTTTATTGAGTTTTTCCTCGGTTGTCAAGTGCGGGTCGGGAAGAATTAATTTTGCCATTCTCCTATGTAAAGAATTTAGTCTTTTTAAGTGGACATCACTGCAACAATCCCACACCGACGATGCGTAGTTTATATGTGACATGATGTGTGCATTACTGAACAATGTTCTGGTTTCACTATCTTTGAAAAAATTTAATTTCGATAACATAAAGACATTTCTAGAGACCGTTTTACATACATTGTCAATGTGCATCTGCCACCTGATCTGATTATCAATTGTAACCCCCAATAGACGATGTCCGGCTACCTGTTTTATGATGTCGTCGCCGAGTGATAGATTAAGCTTAAATGGTTTCAACTGATGCTTTTGGCGTGTTGCAATAATCATAGATTTTGTGTTAGTAGGATGCAGAATCATTGAGTCGATTTTACACCATGCTGCTATATCATCGAGACTGTTGAAGGCCGTTTTAAACTACAATTATGTCTTTGTTAGCTGTGTGAATTGAGGTATCATCGGCGAACATATCACACTGTGCTGCTTCGTAGGTTAGACTTCATCCTCATGAGCCCCCGCGACTGCGGGGGCTCATGAGGATTTATATCTCTTGCAGATGGGTGGCGTTCGCCTCGCCCCGGCAGTCAAGGGGTTAAGGTAAATATGCAGAAGATCAGCACGTCGTCATCAAGCCACATGGAATCGTCTGCCGCAGAGCCTCTGCCTGAGTTGTCCCAACAGATGATAGCTCTCCTTGCGGAACTCGGGATTGTATATGGCGTACAGGATGGGGTTGGCGGCGTTGTTGACGAAGTAGGACTGGTACAGCATGGACAGGAACATGGTGCCCACTGGGCCTTGTGGCCAGTCCATGTGCGGCCACACCATAAATAGAAAGGTCAGCACCCAGAAAGGCAGGTAGCTCAGCAGGAACACTCCAGTTACCATCAGCAGTAGCTTGGCCACGCGGATCTGTCTGGCGAACCGTAGATTGTGAGGTTCAGTCCCTGGTGGTTTTAATGATGAATTTGGAACGGTCGCGTTTGTTAATGGTGTTCTTATAACGTCTGTTCCTGTTAATTCTATTCTTGGAACGTCGCTTCTTTCAAATGATGTTCCTGGAACACCTCTTCCATTCGTTGATGGGGTTCCTGGTGTCTTTTCGTTGTTGCCTGCTGAAAATATCAAAGCTGGGTTTGCCGATTTTGCCGATTTGACGGCCGTTTTAGCAGCACAGAACGAAGAGGAACCAACTTCGTTAACGTTGGTAGCTGTCGACGCATGGTCAGGTGAACGACTTGCGGATAAAGTCGTCGAAATGACGGGTTTCTGCTCATCACCTTTAGCGGTGAGTGATAAGGTCGAGGAAGAGCTTACACTAGCACGTGCGGTGTCGTTAAACACGCGTTCGTTGATTTGGTTCTGGAAGGCGTTTGTTACACCAGTACCTTTGTCTTCCTCAGTGTTGTTATTCCCAGCACCTAATAAATTCCCTCGGATCGTCAGCCCACGTAAGACCTTGCTAGGATCAGGTTTTAGGGAATTACAGTTATATTCTGGATTTGTGCACTGATCGTTTTCATCGTACCAGTATGTCCTTTGATTCCACTGTACGGATGATTTCTGTCTTTTTGAAATCATGAATATATTGTATGTGTTTTTAGTGACACGAGCAGATTTTTCAGAACAATATGCACGCCGCATTACACTCGATGTGTATTCGTTGTTCGTCTGTGATCGGGATCTGAGCGAGTGCTGCATACACTCTTCTTGAGCGACAATGTTTTGTGTATCACTATCGTTATTTTTGTCCCTACCCATATTACAGATATCGTTCTGTCTTTCGGTGCCAGACCCAGTCCTATTGACAACGTGAGCTTCACCACTGATTCTCTTCGCTTCTTTTCCATGCGTAGTGCTGAAAGCCTCGAAACCTTTGCTAGAGCACCCTACTTTATTAATGCTCTCTATCTGATTACCACGCGTGTTTCTGCTTGCATTCGCTGGTGTCTTTAGAAGCGACCATTTGCCTTTAACCCCATTGCACGCAGTTGTAGTTACATGCATACAGGGGTTATTTGTTTCAGCGTGTTTGTAGCTCTTGTTCCTGCTGGATTTTTTGGGGGTACAATCTCCATTGTTAAATGCGATTTTCCTTTTGTAAGTCGAGCCTCTTCCACTCCTGAATGTGGGGTTGAAAACGGAAGTGCGGCTGGTTATATTGAACACGCCATCACTCTTGAGGCCAGCACCTAGGCTGTCTGACTGGCCGGTCTTTATTAAATCAGCACCGGGCGCGGGTCTCACTTGATTGGAACGCATAACAAGATTCAGGCTGTAGTGGTTGATGTGGATCTGAAACAAAATGGACACAAAAGCCAGATAATAATCAGATTAACTGCCAAGGTAAGGTGAACACGATGCAACTGCAAGAGCCACTGATCCTCATGAGCCTCCGCGACTGCGGGGTCTCATGAGGATCTATGCCTCTTAATGAGACCAATTTTTTTTTGACGCTTGTGGCTTTTGTTCGTTGAATAAACAAACGTTTCAGAAACAGAAGTTAACTATGTACAGCGGCAGGGAAGGGGGTAATGTATAGTGTTAAGCTTATCCTTCTCATCTATTTCCCTCCTCTCTAACCCAACCTCTGATCAACACACACACCGGCGCACACAAATAAAGACGGACACACGCCGCTTCCCGCCATTAGTAAGCTCTGTGGGCTGGAGTAGCGACAGGAATTCTGAAGAAGAAGAACTGATAGCACGAGCAGCACGTCATTGCATCGCTAGTCCTACGACGCCGTGTACACAGTGATGAAATTGATGTTTCACGTCACTCATCCGAACGACACACAGCCTCTTCCAGGGCTGAATATGTAACCACTCCATACAATTTCCACTTCTTTGACACATGTAGTATGTACTGATATATTGTATAACAAGCAAATTATTATTCATGATCTTGCTTGTCATACTTTCCTTCCTATAATCCCTTACAGATCGGAAAGATTCAATTTATTGGTGCATGCCTCTGTCAAGACAAAAACGCTAAATAAGCTCATACTATCACATTAGCAATCTCCCTATGCGCACTAGTAATGCAATACTTCTTAGAGTGTAGCCTACGTACGTTCAAAATTTCTTTCCCACACACACACATAAACCGGATAACAGACGGCAGCAAAGACGAGAAGCGAATCGCCGTTCTATTGAGATTGACGACATTGATGTCCGCTAGCTATAGTGACAACCTTAGAAAAGGACTAAATAAACAAACATGCTGGCATTTTCCGTCATTATCCGTGTTTTAATTACAAGTAGACTTCACTCAACAACACGCACGGTCATAGAAAGCTTTAGGGCCGGGTGCACAACAGCCTTCTAAATTAAAAGCATTATAAAGTTAAAATCGTTTTAGTTAACAGAGGTTTTAAAACACTTTTAAAACTGGTGGCACGACACGTTTCTAAAATAAGTTAACGTTTTAGCTAAAAATTGTCTACCGCACTACGTCATCTCAACGATATATAAATAGACTGAGGGGGTTCTTTGAATAGTTCATTGGCAGTAAAGATTATAATCACCAGTATGGAGAGAAAATCCCAATGAAAAAAGAAACACGATTAGCGAAGACAGTTACATCACCATTTATTAATATTTAGGCCTGTCAGTTCAGAATTTGTAGTACTAACAAGTGCACAATTTGCAACTTATCAGTCTGATAATGAGGATGCAACGGAAGGAACGCCTTGAAGCGATAGCTGACGAACTGAAAGTTCGTTAAAAAAAGAACTAACACCTATAAGATTGACGTCAATTAACTTTATAGCCTCAAAAGAAATCAATTCCATTCCAAGATGGCTGCTCCAAGTCGGAGACTATATCTACACACAACATTTTCCTCGGCAGAGGAAGCAGTCCTGCTGGAGGAATATGGAAATAATTTAATACGTGCAGCACAATAACAACAAACAATTAGAAAACTAAAAAAACAAACAAACTACCAAAAAGATTTTTAACAAAAAAATGAAAAGGCTGTGGCTCGAACCACGCCAGTCGTTGTTTCAAAAGTGACATACATATTTAAGCGCACACCTTACCGACTGCGCTATTATCGCAGTGATTGCTAACGAGATTATTATTATTATATACAAAGTAGGTTGTGTATGCAGGCTGACCTCCGCCGATCTATCCGACAATATTTCACTTCCCAAGGCTTTTCAGCGCTTCTCAGTAAATCTCAAACGCTGAAACCGATGTTGTTCGTCGTTGTATTCCATCATAGGATGCAACGATCTCTCAGTCTTTTCTTCGCTGATCAGTGTTGTCGAATTCAATGAAGCGGTTTATTCAAAATGGCGCCCTTTCAGCGTCCATTCAGTTTTAAAAGCGTTTTAGCGCGTATAGAATAGGTCCGAGCACTTCTAAAGTTACAAGCGAAAATCGTTGCTAAATCAGTGTTAAAACTTCCGTGCACTGCATCTAAGCGCGCTAAGCACGATTTTTCAAAACGATTTTTAATTTTCACTTTTGAAAACGTTTGTAAAATTTCCGACACTTTTAACACTGTTTTAAGAGTTAGAAGGCTGTTGTGCACCCGGTCTACAGAGTCAAACAAAATCTCTGCGATGAGTCAGTCAACAGTCCAATACGTGGCACACAACATAGGTCACCATATGGGCAGAGACAAACGCACATGCACTAAAAACTGAGGAAGTATCACACCGTCAGGCCCAGGTTCATAAACAACATAGTTATTAATGTATGTGGTCGCATCCAACGCAGCTTATCCGCCTGTTTTCTGCAACATCGGCATACATATGGTGTTGGACGGTAAATCCGTTAGCCAGCCAGCCAAGCAACACACTAGTATGGCAGCGCAGACCATTACGTTTATAACTTATTAATTCGTCATAGAACAAATTATTTAGTGCTATGACTTAATAATGTATCCTTTTTTGTCCTAGGATTAAATAGAATTTGTCCTAGGACAAATTATTTAGTCCTAGCATTAACCCTTATCATTCGGAATACACCAGTGTGTGAAATAAGTTTGACTAAAATAGTTCAAGGCCGGTAGTGCCAGAATAGCTTGGCGCCTCTAGGCGCCAAGCTATTCTGGCACCACCCTTGAACTACAGCCAATGGTCTATGTCCTTATCTGTAAGTGCAGTATGTAGATTGCATATGGCAGTGTAAAAATTTGAAGCTTTTAACCTCAGTATTATATGGGTGAAATATCCTAGGATGAATCAGTTATAATTGGAACGGCCTGCCACACAACTTCTAGCACTACCGCCTTTAGCTGGGCATAGAGCCGGCGCTGAAGACACGTGCAGGCTTATTATACCTACTTTATGGTATATCTTGCTGTAGCTGATGACGGTGGTCACGATGAGACAGAGGAAGCCGAGGAGGGACGAAATTCCGAATAGTGACAATCCTATGGAGTGGTCATGCTCATCCAGATATTCACAGCTGTATATGGTCAGATCTTCCTCTGCTCTGGACCAGAACAAGTCCTGCACCTAGAATACAATTAGAGAAAAGTTGATCAGTGGCTCAGTGGAAGACTTCCACCTAGAATACAATGAGCGCTTCTGGGGTTATAACGCGAGACAACTCTTGTGTTTTTGCCGCGAGGTGGCGCCCACTTAACAGGCGTTTATTTCATTTCCGGTATCTTCGGCTGTGTAAAAGTCTACGTGATAAAAGTCTTCGCTGTTTTGCTGTCTTTGCTGAAACTATTGACGAAGGTTGAAAATGGATGGGCCATACGGTAGCAGGACGATACCAGAGTTGAAAGCTGAGCTTCGACGGAGGAAAGCTAGAACAAGTGGCCGGAAAATGGAGCTGGTTGAGAGGTATGTAGAGCGTAAATAGTGATACTTTCGGTTTTGGTTTCAACTAATCTGTGACATTGAAAAAACATGAATTTTGCTTCAAATTTTGTGGTCTTCAAAACTGAAATCTTCTTGTATGCCTCAGTATCATGCACTCATCATATTGACATACGAACCGGCTGGTTTTGACTTTTAAAATGAATTTAAATTTTAACTTTTACTCTAAATCCTAGTCAGCTAAACAGGAACTGGTAATGTCTACCAATTTGTGTTTAATTGTATTTCAGATTGGAGGCCTATGACCGAAATGCCAATTTTGGAGCTGTAGATGATTGTCAGTGTCCGGCAGAATTTCAGATGATGCTTCCTGATCCAACAACCTACAAAGATCTGCATAGTGACATGGTTATTCCAGCACTTTTTGTGAAGGATGTGGATCTGTACCTGGCCAATATGGAGAAGCAGCTTGACAAAAAGGCAATTAACCTTTACGTAAACAGCTATGTCAATTTTGTGCGAGTGTCTGTAGTTGACCGAGGTGCCTTTTTCAAGGCGGAGGTTAGAGCAGAAATGAAGGCAACAGTGACATACAAAGTTGACATTCAGTTGTCAAGTGAAAGTGTTGTTAAAGAGTGCCAGTGTGAGTGTGCTGCTGGAATGGGCCCACATGCTCACTGCAAGCACATTAATTGTGTTCTCTATGGCATAACAGAGTATACAAGAACCAAGACATTTAAGACTATCGCGACATGTACACAGCAGCTGCAGACTTTTCATCAAGCAAAGAGGCATCTGGGATCCCCAGTTAAAGTACAAAACCTGAAACTTCACATTAAGGACACTGTGGATTTTGATCCAAGGCCCGCTCACATGCAGAAACGGGTCGGATATGTTGATTTTGTTAGAAACACTCTTGTGAATGAACAACTGTTTTCATCATCGCCGATTATGCATGTTTTCCCCCCTGCCAATCCATATGGTCTTTTTTGTGACCACGATTACTGTGCCCTCCGCCCGGATGAAGATTATTTAGAGAAACTTGGAGTGGTTTCCATATCACCCATTCAAAGACAGTGCATTGAAATAGACACACGGGACAGCAGAAAGCGATGGAAAGAGGAACGCCAAAAGCGGATTTGTTCATCTGCCTTCGGCACTGTGTGCAAGTCCACTGAAAAGGCAGACAAAGCAAAACTTGCCAAGAGATTAGTGCAGGGAAGGGAATTCCGCTGTGCGGCAACAACTTACGGCATAACATATGAACATATTGCCGTTCAGAGATACGAAGAGACAACTGGAGTCTCAACTCAAAAATGTGGACTGTTTGTATCAGAGACTCTCCCTTTCTTAGCAAGTACACCTGATCGCATTGTGAGTGATACAGCTCTGCTGGAAGTGAAGTGTCCTTATACATCCAGACACATGACTGTGTCTCCTAAAACTGTGCCCTACTTATACAGGTCCCAAGACGGCAGTCTTCAACTCAAGAGAAACAACAGCTACTTTTTTCAGGTTCAAGGACAAATGTATTGTTTAGGGCCAGAGGTAAAGAGAGTGGATTTTTGTGTGTTCACTCAAAAAGACTTTCAAATAATTAAAGTACTCAGGGATGAAGAATTCATCAAAACCATGGTTGACAATTTGCAAGGTTTTCATGACAACTTCCACAAGGATGCATTGCTGGAGAAATTCTGCTTCAAAAACTACGGGGAACATTTTTGCCCCCAACCCTGAGAAACAACAATATTATTTCTTCCATTGTATGTGTATCACGGTATGGTTCCTCAAACTCACAAAGTTAGTTAGTTAGTTATTCATTGCTTTTATGTGCACATGTCCTTGTAAATTAACATGAGTTTGAACCTGCTCTTGGTGTGTAATATTTTTTGTGGCGTTTTTGAATCCGATTTAATATTGTGATTCTCAGTACCTACTTTTCCACCCTTCCCACCACGTGAGCGAATATCACTGTAGTGTCATGTTTCTGTCTGAGCAAAGTTGTCATCACGCTTTGTGTTCATAAAAATGATGTTTATTAGAGTGAGAGATTCCATTTGTAGTAGTATAGCCTGATTAGGAGGAAAGCAGGTAATTGAACAGTAAGCCCTTGGTTTAAACATATGTGATGGGGTGAGGTAGGAGGAGTCGGAAAATTAAGATTAGATGGTGGTGGTTGGACTTAGTGAGACTGAGACTCGTTCATGTTGAGCTAAACTTTTATTTCTAACAAAACTAGAAAGTAGAAACCAGAAAGCAGTACCTGTAGAATAAACAAACAGGTAATCAGTAATGGTGCCAAAAATACAATAAACAAGGCACATAACTAAACTAAGGCATATATCAACATGCAGTGAACGTACAACACTTTGATTTTAAAGACTGACAAAATCAAAGTGATGGTCGTGTAACATATAGAATGTGTAGTAATAGACATGATAGCAAATAAAATGAAAAATATAAGTCACAATACTAACTACAAGTTAAATGCAAAGTACTAAAAATAACATAGCAAAAGTAAAATACCAAATTAAATCAGATGCTATGCCAGCGGTACAATAGCTATGTGACTAGGCACTAAGGAATAGTATATAGAAATAACTAGTATCAAGTATATCCGTTGTGTCGTTGCCTTGTCATCTTGATATAATTTATGCATAAGTGTATATTAGTGTGCTTGAATAAGAATGAATGTGTTTGAGTGTGCCTTGAGTTGAGATATGTGCGCGTTATAAGTTCTTGTGTTATATATAATATACTTGGTGATTATGACATAACTTGATGATGATGTACCTTGCAAATAAAGTCCCAAAGATGCCCAGGGCGTCAAAATTTGGCATGATTCTAGTACATTGTTGTTCTTTCTCTTGAGAATATTATTGTATTTACCACAGTGATATTAGACAAAATCATACAAAACTAAATAATTAAATCAATAAAAAGAATTTATAAAATAAAATTAAAATGAATCAATAAAAAAAACATAGCGTACACTTACATTTCACCTCTAACACTCTTTCTTTCATAATTTTTATTATCATATAATAATTATGTATCTTGGACCTATGTCATTTGTTTACAAGTTTGTCGACATCCTAGATCCTATAAGTTTTTAAAAAAAAAACAGCTGATATGTTGTTTTTTGGTCTGGTGTCGCCTCGGTACCTCAAGCAGATAAATTCCAAACAAAACCTTGCTCATGCGTCATACTGGATGGAACCTAGGCATAATATAATAGTATAATATTAGCAGATAGGGGTATGTAGTATTAGTAATCAAAATCACGCATCTCTAGACACAATATTGTTTCGGAAGTTGCACAGAGCGTAACACACAGCAATAATGTGGTGAGCAAGCTTTGTTTCTGTTGCATCAAGCACACCAGTCAATACTTTGTAAGTCTTGCCCATGCCGATTATGCGCTCAATATGTACTCGCTTGCTGGACACTTTTCTGTCACTGAGAACTTGCTTTTCGGTCAATCTGTTTTTCTTTGAGAAAAAAGCTGGAATGTTAACCTGTACATCCTTAGGTGCAAACAAGTCTTGCACATTAAATCCTTTGTCTGCCATCACAGAATCACCTGGATCACACCAAAGTGGGATATTGCTTCTCTCAATAATCTGTCTGTCTGAAACAGATCCCCCATACACTTGAGACACATACGACACCAGCCCGCCTGGAGTTGATCCAATGATTGCTTTCACAGTGTTCTTGTTCTTGTATGAGCTGAAGGTGGCACGCTGTGTTGCAGGATTAGATGGCTTTTCAATGGGGACCTCGGTTCCATCCAGTATGACGCGTGTGCTAGGAAATTTCTGCTTGAAGTCACTAGGTGCAAAATAACTCACAAGTTCTTTGGGCACCCAAGTGTCTATTTCTCCCCACTGCCTAGAACAAAAGTTAATCCATGTTATGTACACATTTTCTGCAGTGTATTTAGACACTCCACACATGCTTGATAAAGGAAGGTAATCGATATCCTGTCTCAATTTTCCCAACATGAGCAGAAATTGGTTAATAGGTGAAATAGTCGACACCGTCCTTGTTCTCCAGTATGTGAGATGGTGTACTGCTGGACCAAGAGTCTTAAACACCGCATGAAACCTCGCGTAGGAGACGAGTCCAGTATAATAATGTAGAAGCTCAGAGTTGTGTTCGAGGTTTTCCACAGACAGGTACGGTGGATGCAGTTTCCCTGTTATCAGTGTCTGTGTTTCTGTAGCCACAGTGATGTTTTCGGTCTGTGTGTCCTTGTTGGCAACTTCAGCTAACTCAGCATCCACCTGAAACAAACAGGATAACAAGTGTGCAAATAATTCCTTTCATAAAAAATAGTTGTTCATTTCTAAATTTAAAAGAAAATAATGCTGTTTTTTGTGTTTTTGTTTTTTCCCCATAGAAATAACAGAAAGAACAGAGAAAATGTTTGTGTTCATAGAAATAGATTTACAGGAGACATTTTCCTTCTATGTTTAGAACACAAGAGATACTGCAGACTTTATTTGAGTTTAGATTTACAGGAGACATTTTCTTTCTATGTTTAGAACATGAGAGATACTGCAGACTTTATTTGAGCGACTCGTGACTCGAGTCTGTCCACGTTTATCGGCTTTGTTCTCGACAACCACTGGGTCGATTAAGATAAAATTTGGCACATTATTTGGAATTCAGGTCCATTGAATGTATTAAATTTTCAGCGCTGAGCAGGTAAATAAAACCGTTAAAATCCGTTATTTCCCAGTTTTATACCAAGTTTTTCCTTGATTAATTCAGTTATATAATTTTCAAGAAAACCAAAATTTTGGCAGTTAAAAACCATTCTAATTTATACCCCACTTTTTTTTCAAGAATTTTGTACGTGGTTGGGGAAAAAGTGTTATGAAATAGTTTTGGGTGCCTAACGGTACCCTCTTATTGGTATGCAACTGAAACTCAACACTCCTTACCTTGGCCATGGCGTATCTTTTAGCTGAAACACTGAAGGGCAAATAGCATACCTCACTGACTGCACGTGCACTGTCACCAGTCCCCTCAAAGTTGCAATCATGATGACCAATGTCAGCTTCCACTTCCAGTTCAGCCCCAAGAAAGGTATCCACGCCAGTGATTTCTTGAAGCAGCATCTCTTCTCCCTTTAAGAAAGAAGTTAATATTCAACTTACATGTAAAGCACTGGCAATACTGCAGACCTAATAAGCATAAACATCCTGGTTTTATTTTCCTTAGTTACAGTTTACCAATACCAGAAGATCAATTATTTCGAGGTCTGATGCACTGTACGTTGGTTAATCTCATTTATAGAATTATGTATTATTATGTTCATTTGGCCTCACCCCAAAATCCGTGTGGACTTTTCTCTTTTTGGTCTCTGTTTCTCTCAGACGTGCTGGTCGTTTCTCTGCCCTGGATTTCCAATTTTCTGCTGGCAGACTTAGAGGTTTAACCCAGTAAAAGACACTAGGTACAGCGTTTGGCTTCAGTCGTTTCCTTTGCCTCGC
Source organism: Semisulcospira habei (assembly GCA_036245525.1). Lineage (NCBI taxonomy): Eukaryota > Metazoa > Mollusca > Gastropoda > Semisulcospiridae > Semisulcospira > Semisulcospira habei. Next base: position 300,573,449 of record BTPG01000002.1, read on the forward strand.
TAGTCCACCTGCACACATAAAAAAATAATAATAATAAAAATAAATAAATAAATGAAATAAAAGAAGACAGTAGTCTTCATTGTTTAAATTTAATAATATAATGTAAAGCTTCACTTATGCAAATGTTTTGCACGCACAACAAATGTAAGCGTTCTTCCTATTCTTATTTTTTCATTTTTTTCCCATGAATGAATAGTTCATACGTTTTTAGAGTGGTAATAATTATTGAAATCACCAAAAGTTTAAGCAATGCAACATATACGTGAGGCATTTACCTACTTTGTCTTCAAACACGCTCCACACACACACAGACACTGTAATCAGATATATGTCATACATCAGATATTAACTTTTATGAGCAGACATGCAGGTATGTGCAGGGCTTCTGAAAGACATTTTTTCTGATTAAACAGCGAAAAAGTTGACTCGCCCAACCAAACATGGTTTACGAATCAAAAGCAAATTTGAGGGGAAAATGCGCCAGATAGTTGGAAAAGGAAGAAAATGTGTCATGTGAGGATTTTTTTTACTTACAAACTTAAATCTTGAAGTTATGTTATACTTATAGATTATTCAAAAACATTGCACGTAAGTGTCTATTTCTTAGCATTGATCATCTATGATGGGCTGCAAAAATGGCTGCATAGACATCCTAGAGAATATCTGGTCCCCTTTACCTTTAGGCATTACTAGCTTTAGTTTCTGTGGCTGGAAAATATACTGGCCAATTTGGCTACTTCACCTGCACAATCTGGTAGCCAAACAGAAAATCAGGTAGCATTTGGCAACCTGCTTAAGAAGCCCTGCATGCAAATAAAAAAGGACTCACAGTTCCAAAACAACTGTTACGTACCAGAAGCCGTGGGCCCGTCTTTGTAGTCTGTTGGCAGAAAATGTTTCGGGCACACCACACTCGTCGATGTTGGGGCCCAGTTGTCGCGTCGAACAGCAATAATCCATCGCTTCCTGACCTCTTTGTCACTCGGGAATTTAAAACCTAACGCACTGTTGCACTTGTACACTACGCATCGGTTCGGCATTTTGATAATTGATGTAGTTGAAAGGGAAATACAGCTTCAGGATTCGCTATGTTTACACTCTAGCAACAAGGCGGAAGTGAAACAAGCGCCTGTTAAAAGGACTCCACCTAGCGGAAAGAAGAAAGGGGCATAACCTCGCCAGAAGCGCTCATTGGTAGTCCCTTAACTGCAAGCAGGCAATGGGCGAGTAAAGGTGCGCCCCTTATTTGACAACTAAAGACACTGAGTAATTTCAATTTTTACTGATGAGTGAAGAAAAAAACAATCATTGTCAGATCTCGTTTTTTTCAAATAATATGGACGTAATACTTTACAGATGAAAATATGGGCTTTGTGCTGTCAATTGTTAAACTGAGTCATAAGTGTATGATTTTCTTAGGTACATGTATTTCATTATTTCACCGGTTGGGCTCCGGCATGCCATAGAGTATCGAGCACATACTGAGCCCCGACTGAGTACAGCAAATGCCATCAGGCCGAAGTCTGCCGTAGTGGGCCCGCGCACTACTGTGCGCGGGCTCACTACGGCAGACTTCGGCTCGATAGCTTTTTGGTGTGGAATCACTCAATAGTGGAATAAAGTTGCAGGTACTTTACACCTTTTGTCCCGCGCTCCTTTTCAAAGAGGCCGGCTGGCTGTTGGATGCCGCAAGGGATGTAACTGTTTGTGTGCGTGTCTGTCCAGCCGTGAGTGATTCATTCCCCACTAATAATGGGCATCTGTCGGTCTGAATCGACCATAGATAATGCATCCTAGTTGTTCTGATCTGATTGCCTGCTAAGCTGGATTTGAAGCAGCATCTTTTGTGACTGTAGAGGCCAATGCGGGAGTGGCAGTCCCTGCTGCATCACAAATGTACGTCGTCGCTGGTCTGATTTAGTCAGTTGTTGCACTCCTTCTGCATAAATCGACGATCTGATTAGCAATGCGGTTCTCGTGTATCATTTATGGTCTGAAGTTCAGTGACTCCCATGTGGTACCTTGCTACTGTGCTTTCGCTTGTCGTTTATAATTCCCCCCCCCCCCCCACCCCTAATCAAAGATAACTGATCATCAAACGGTGCTACTTTCAGTGACGATCCCTTTTTCAGTCGTAACTAATTTATGCGCGTGCTGGTCTGTCATTTTGAACCTTACGGCCAGTGGCCATAAGGTCTAAAATCACAGATCAGCACACGTTGAGTAGTTCTACGAGTTCACAGTAGGAAGGGACAGTCCGGTGTTGAACATCGCCATCTGCATCAATAAGGGCAGTGGGCAGATGTTCACATCTGCACGGGACATAGACGACCCCTCTCTCCACGAGTCCCTTGCTGCCTTGCAGGTTAGGTTTTGGATAACCAAAGGCTAGGGTGCTGACACGGTACCTGATTGGGTGTATGAACTTCCTTGATGAAGTCACCACCCAGGGCGAAAGAGTCCCATGAGGGTCTCATCGGCCACGTGTCCAGGACCAAGGCGAGCCACAAGTCATATGGAGTTTCGGTTGTGGTTAACAGCCTGGAGAGGGATGGGCTCCGCCAGGTTATTTTGCCCAAGACACACCACATGCAATAACAGCCTTACCTCAATCCATAATGGAGGGAGCTGGTTGCCAAGTCATCAGTGGTGCCCCAACGGTCGGTAAGACTACGGGATATAGATAGATAAATAGATAGATCTGCATCAATGGCCATTATCATTTTCATTAATTTTGCACACCTCATAGACAGTGGTGTTCCATTTTGCACATTAATCCATTCATCATTCATCTCTAGAACCCATGAAGTAAATCTGAGGTGCATGGATATAAGTGAGAACAGCAAGCAGCGAGAGGCGACTCAGTGCGGGAAGGGGGAGTAGGAGGGAGGGGGATGAGTACGAGGGGGGTGGGGTGGGGTGGTGGTGGAGGTGAGCGGGGGTGGCAGGGGGGTGGGGGTGGGGGGCGTAGACTCCCACTGAGTATAATTATTGTACTGGGGTATAGACAAATTTCACCACAAACAGATGCTTTTATGTAGGGAATCGTTTTCCACATGCACAGACAACAGCGAAAGATGAATGACGGCTCTTAGTTAGTGCCTGATGTAGCGCGGACTCCCACTAAGCAGTTATTTTTATATTTAATACTGAGAATAGTGTTGAGAAGTGTTTGAAAATGATTAATGTGAACAAGAGTGCCGGTCCTGATGGGATCTGTGGCAGGACGTTGAAGTTCTGTGCTGAACAGCTTAGTGGTGTTTTTCAACACCTTTTCCAGCTCTCCCTAGATAACTGCTCTATTCCCTCCGCATGGAAAACCTCAACGGTCATTCCACTTCCTAAGAAAGATAACCCAAAACAACTGAACGACTTCCGACCAGTTGCATTAACCTCCCTTGTCATGAAAACGTTGGAAAAGATTGTCCGAACTTTTGTTTTGTCTGCAACTGAAAGTAAAATGGATCCATTGCAGTTTGCTTACCGGGCTGGAAAGGGTGTTGAAGATGCCAAGCTGTTCATTCTAGACAAACTGTACACTCATCTGGAGAGACCCGGTGCCGCACATGCCAGGATCCTATTTGCTGACTTCTCCTCTGCCTTTAATACCATGCAGCCACACCTGTAAGCTCAGAGATTACTGTCTAATTTCAACCTTCACCCACAGCTTGTTTTGTGGATTACAGATTTCCTTATAGGTAGACCACAACGTGTTTTGGTTAATGGTCGCTTCTCTAGCACTGCTGTCACGTGCACCGGGTCCCCCCAGGGGTGCTGCTTATCTCCACTTCTTTGCATCCTGTACACTGACGATTGTTGGAGTTGTCATGCTGACAATTACATTGTCAAGTTTTCATATAACAGTGCCTTACTTTCCCTTCAGCAAGGGTCATCTGACGAACATGGACCCTCATTGAATGACTTTGTTCAATGGTGCGATGATTCCTTTTTAGAGCTTAACGTGGGTAAGACATGTGACCTTATTGATGATTTTAGGATGAACAAGCAGGATCACAGTAAGACTATTATACAAGATAAGGAAGTTGCCATTGTCCAGAAGTATAAATACTTAGGCACCATCTTCGATGATAAACTGAATTGGGATGGCAATACTGAAACTGTTGTAAAGAAAGGCCAACAGAGATTGTATTTTCTGAGAAAGCTGAACTCTTTCTCTGTTGACAGGACCATTTTAACTTTGTTTTACAAATCTTTCTTAGAAAGAGTCCTGACGTTTTGGTTTATTTGCTGGTTCCCAAATCTTAGTGTTAAAAAGAAAAACAGCCTTCAGAGAATTGTTCATCTCAGCTCCAAGATCATTGGGGAAGAACAGAGAAGTTTAGCCGTGTTCTGCGATCGTCAGATTGTAAGCTTATAAGAAAAGCTACTTCCATCCTGGCTAGTCCTGCTCACGTGATGAAAGACCTCTTTGAATTGCTCCCGTCTGGCCGCCGATACAGACAACCATCACTTAAAACCAACCGCAGGAAACTGTCTTTCATCCCTGTTGCCGTCCGACTGTTTAATATTTTGTAAATCTACACAGCTGTTAAAAGTGTGTGTGTGTGTGTGTGTGTGTGTGTGTGTGTGTGTGTGTGTGTGTGTGTGTGTGTGTGTGTGTGTGTGTGTGTGTTTGTGTTTATTCAGCTGTTTCATTGCGGGGGTATCAGAAGAAGACATGGCCATCCACTGCAGCCAAGGAAGCTACCAGTTGTAACGTCTCATCGTGCCACTGGACTCTGTTTTCTGCGGCCGAGAGGGTGGGGTTGCTCCAGCGCAACAGCTTCTCCACCAAAATCTCCTTCGCAGGTTTTGTGCATGGACCTTCACCTTCACCAAATCTGCTACTTCATCTTCTTTTTTTCTTCTGCCTCCTCCAGAAGTCCTGCGGCGATGGGGAACGGGCGAAACGACAGGTAGAGGTTACTACTGGGAGTCGCAGTTCCGAACCTGCACGTAGGCGGTCTGTGGACCAGTGGTCGCTCTTCCCTGTACCAGGGGCAGCAGGGAAGTTCGGCAGCATCCCAGGCGACTGAGCAGCCCTCTTCAGGACAGCACTGCTCACCCTAGTAAGGGAGAGAACTAGAAAAGGTGTTCCAAACATTGCCTGCCCTACATAAACCGGTCATCTTACCGCGGCTGGCGGTTTAACCCTTTTATGCGGTCGAAAAGAAAAACAAAAAAAGAAATTTACTCTCGGTACTTGCAACGTACGAACCCTGTTGGACAGAGATCAGACGAAGAGACCACACAGAAGAACAGCCCTCATAGCCAGGGAGCTGGCAAGATATAAAATCGACATTGTGGCTCTTAGCGGAACCAGATTTGCTGACGAAGGCTCGATCTGTAAACCTGAGGGTGGGTACACCTTTTTCTGGAAGGGCAAAGCTGAGAACGAAGACAGGATATACGGAGTTGGCTTCGCCATCCGCACTACGCTCCCCCGACAGCTGCCTTATCTTCCCACTGGCATCAGCGAACGAGTGATGAAGCTCCGTTTACCCATCTCCCACACCCGACATGTCACTATCATCAGTGCCTATGCTCCGACACTAACCAATGCCGATGACGACAAGGAGGCGTTCTATGAGAACCTCGACTCCCTCCTGAAGTCCACTCCTGCAAGTGACGAACTCATCGTGCTTGGTGACTTCAATGCTCGAGTTGGACGCGAATGTGAATGCTGGGAAGGAGTGATGGGCCCACACGGGCTGGGCAAGATGAACAGCAATGGCCTGCTGCTGCTGACATTGTGCGCTGAGAATGGACTCGCCATCACCAAAACACCCTCTTCAGACTGGCTAGTAAGTACAAGACAACATGGATGCATCCCAGGTCCAAGCAGTGGCATCTCATAGACTATGTCATTGTCCGCCAGCGGGATACTGGTGATGTCAGAAACACCAGAGCCATGAGATGAGCCGAGTGCTGGACCGATCATCGGCTGGTGCGGTCTGTACTCAACCTGCACATTGCACCAGCACACAGGAAGAGGCCGAAGCTCACCCGACCTTCATTCAACCTGGCCAAGCTGAAGTGCCCGGACGTCAAGGAAAACTTCCAGTCCCACCTTGATAAACTGCTAACTGCCCATGGACCGTTGACTGGCAGCCCAACTAAAATGTGGAACCAGTTCAAGGGGATGGTGACGGAGTCTGCCAAAGACGTGCTTGGACCCAAGCAGAGAGTACTCTGGATTGGTTTGATGAGAACAATGAAGAGATCAACAAGCTACTGGAGCAAAAGCGCAGTGCCTTCATCGAGTGGCAGAACTACATCAACTCCTTGTCCAAGAAAGACCGCTTCAAACACCTCCAGAGAAATGCCCAGAGAGAGCTCCGCAACATGCAGGACACCTGGTGGGACGGCAAAGCAAAAGAACTTGAACACTTCGCTGAATCCAGCAACTCCAAGGAGTTTTTCAGCGCTATGAAAGCTGTCTACGGCCCTGCCAGACCAAGCACAACTCCTCTCTTTTCCGCCGACGGCTTCACCTTGCTAAAGGACAAAGGCAGCATCACTGAGCGCTGGAGAGAACACTTCTCAAATCTGCTGAACCTGCCTTCCACTTTCGATCCCGCGGCCCTGGACATGATTCCCCAGAAACCGACACTGGATGACCTTGATCTCCCGCCAACCCTGGACGAGGTCAAGAAAGCGATCAACCAGACTAGCTCCGGCAAGGCTGCAGGCATGGACGGCATCCCCGCAGAGCTCTTCAAGGCAGCTGGACCTGAGATCCTTGATGCCTTCCTCAACATTCTGACATGCATCTGGGCAGAGGAGAACATGCCACAGGAATTTAGAGATGCTACAAGCGTCTCCCTGCTCAAGAACAAGGGCAGCAAAGCAGACTGTGCCAATTACCGAGGGATCTCACTCTTGTCCATTGCTGGCAAGATCCTTGCGAGAGTCATCCTCAACCGCCTGATCAGCTCTGTATCTGAGGAAGCACTCCCAGAGGCTCAATGCGGCTTCAGACCCGGCCGCAGCACAGTCGACATGGTCTTCTCTGTGAGACAGGTCCAGGAGAAATGCATTGAGCAGCACATGGACCTCTACGCTGTCTTCATAGATCTGACCAAAGCATTCGACACCGTAAACAGAGAAGCGCTTTGGGTCATCCTCGCAAAGCTCGGCTGTCCCAGGAAGTTCACCAACATCATCCGCCTCTTCCATGATGGAATGGTAGGAGTTGTCCAGTCAAACGGCGACACATCCGCACCCTTCGACATTTCCAACGGTGTGAAACAAGGTTGTGTTCTTGCCCCCGTGATGTTCATCCTGTTCTTTATGTGTGTCCTGACCCATGCAGTACGCGACCTTGAGAAGGGAGTGTACCTGTAGTACAGACTAGACGGCTCTCTCTTCGACCTCCGTCGACTGAACGCCAGGACCAAGACCATCGAGAGACTGATCCTTGAGGCGCTGTTTGCCGATGACTGTGTGCTGATGGCGCACACGGAGTCTGACCTCCAGACCATCGTCAACAGGTTCTCGGAAGCCTCTCGACTGTTTGGCCTCACCATCAGTCTCAGTAAGACCGAGGTCCTGCACCAACCGGCCCCAGGCACAAGAGCCCCCCCCCCCCCACACACACACACACACACACACCTCCCACCCAAAGTGTACATCGAAGGTACCGAGCTGAAGACTGTCGACCAGTTCAGGTACCTTGGGAGCATCATCTCTTCTGACGGTACTATCGACAAGGAAATCGCAGCTCGCATCAGCAAAGCCAGCCAAACCCTGGGTCGCCTGAGCACTCGTGTGTTGAATAAAAACAACGTCAAGCTTTCCACCAAGATCAAAGTCTACAAGGCAGTAGTTCTCCCCAGCCTCCTCTACGGCTGTGAGTCATGAACGCTGTACAGAAAGCACCTCAAGCAGCTTGAACATTTCCACATGAGTCCCTGCGCTCACTCATGGGCATCAAATGGCAAGACAAGGTGACAAACCTGGAAGTCCTGGACAATGCTGGCTTAGTGAGTGTTGAAGCCTTGATCTTAAAGACACAACTCCGCTGGACAGGTCATGTCATACGCATAGATGATTCTCGCATGCCACGCCAACTTCTGTATGGTGCACTCTCAAAAGGCCACAGGAAGCAAGGACGGCCAAAGAAACGCTTCAATGACTGCATAAGAGACAGCCTCAAGCACTGCGTCTTCCCGGTAAAGGAACTTGAAGCACAAGCACAAGACAGATCCGGCTGGCGTGCCGCCACCAGGAAAGCCTGCACGCTCTTTGAACACAATCCGCGCGAACGGATCACCAGTGCTAGAGCTCGCAGAAAAAACAGCGTCGACTCTCCCCACAGCTACGTTCCAGTGCCCCCATTGCCCTCGCAGGTGTGGCTCCAGGAATGGCTTGGCCAGCCACACCCGCGCCCACAAATAGAGGTCATGCACAATGACGACATCATCGGTTTCCATGGTCTACCCATTAAATATCAGTATTATAAGTCTTACAGATTTAGCATATTCAATAAACATTATTTAATATCAGGACATTCTAATATCCCTTTTGTACCTAATATTAATTAATGTTTATTGAATGACTTTTATTTGATTGTTCCCCCCGCCCAGACAAATGTAATTGCCCTTTAAGGGATAAATAAAGTTATTTGAATTTGAATTTGAATTTGACGCCTCTAAACGTTAAGCTAGTCATTAAACCACTCACCGACAGTCGTCGCAGGTCGCGTTTATAAAATCTTTGTTACTTTAATGCCATAGATTCCCAGCCGTTGAAGGAACATGGATGCACAGTGGAATCAGCAAGAGACAGGGGCTCATGAAGATCTATGTCTCTTGCTAGGTAGGCCCTGCTCAGTTTTCCTCTGCATTAACTGCATGGCTGCAAATCTGTCAAATCAAGATGTCTGCTTGCACGGTGTCTACACGTATATATTGTATTAGTTCTGCTGGAGTCCA